>JAMZAV010000433.1:0-387154 GCA_024449915.1 Sweltsa coloradensis
CAGGTGTAGGATACTCACTTTTTAGGTGTAGGATGCTCACTTTAGGGGTAGGGTACTCACTTTCGTAGTGGATATCACTTTCAGGGGAGGATCTCATTTTGGGGTAGGATATCCTTTTGGGGTAGGATACCACTTTAGGGGTAGGGTTCACTTTCAGGGGTGGTACTCACTTTTAGGTGTAGGATACTCACTTTTAGGGGAAGGATACTCACTTTAAAATTTTAATGCTCACTTTCAGGTGAAGGTACGCCTTCCAGGTGGGATATCATTCAGGTGTAGGATACTCACTTTAGTTGTAGGATACTCTCTTTCAGGTGTAGGATATCACTTTTCAGGGGGGTAGGATACTCACTTTTAGGTGTAGAAATTACTTTTGGGGTAAATGCTCACTTTTTGGTGTAGGATACTCACTATTAGGTGTGGTATCACTTTAGGTGTAGGGTACTCACTTCTAGGGTAGGATACCACTTTCAGGGTTTGGATATCATTTTAGGTGTAGGAACTCACTTTCAGGTGTGGATGCTCACTTTTAGGTGTAGGTACTCATTTTAGGTTAGGATATCAATTTCAGGTGTAGGATATCACTTTCGGTGTAGGATGCTCACTTTCGGTGTACGTACTCATTCAGGGGAGGATACTCACTATTGGGGTAGGATACTCACTTTAGGTGTAGGACACTCCCTAGGTATAGGATACTCCATTTCAGGTGTAGGATACTCACTTTAGGTGTAGGAATCACTTTCTGGTTTTGGGTCTCACTTTCAGGTGAAGGATACTCAATTTGGGGTGGGATACACACTTTCAGGTAGGACACGTACTTTGGTATAGGAAAATCCACTTTCAGGTGTAGGAAAAATCACTTTTAGGGTGGATATGCATTTCAGGGTAGTATACTCACTTCAGGGGTTGGTACCATTCTAGGTGTAGGGTACTCACTTTTAGGTGTAGGATTCATTCTTTTAGGTGTAGGATACGTTCTTAGGTGTAGGATGCCACTTTTTGGGAAGGGGTACTAACTTTCGGTTAGGATACTCCCCCTTTGGGTAGGATACTCACTTTCAGGTGTAGGATACCACTTTCACGTGTAGGGTTTCTTACTTTCGGTGGGATACTCACTTTTAGGTGTAGGAACCACTTTCAGGGGTAGGATTCTTACTTTCAGGTGAAGGATACTCACTTCAGGGGTAGGAACCACTTACAGGTGTAAAAACTTACTTTCGGGAAGGATACTCACTTTCAGGGGGAGGATAGTCACATTCAGGGGTAGGATACTTTCTTTTTAGGTTTAAGGATACTCCTTTTTTGGTTGGTACCCCTTTTAGGTGTAGGATCTTAGTTTTTTAGGTGTAGGATACGTACTTTCTGGGGTAGGATACTCACCTTCAGGGGTAGGATACTCACTTTTAGGTAGGATACTTACTTTTTAGGTGAAGGGTACTCACTTTCAGGGTAGGATACTCATTTCAGGTTAGGATACTGCTTTCAGGTTTAAGGATATCAATTTCAGGGGTAGGATACTCAATTTTAGGTGTAATATCACTTCCCGGGTAGGGTAGTCACTTTTAGGGTAGGATACTTTTTTTAGGGGTAGGATGCTCACTTTAGGTGTAGGTACTCACTTTTAGGAGTAGGATACGTTTTTTATCAGGGGTGGATGCTCACTTTTGTGTAGGATACTCACTTTCAGGGGTAGGATACTTTCTTTCGGGGTAGGATAATCCTTCCCGGGGTTGGAAAGTTCTATCCGGGGTAGTGCTCACTTTCAGGTGTAGGATATCATTAAGGGGTTTGGATATCATTTCCCGGTGTAGGATACTCACTTTCAGGGGTAGGGGAGTTCTTTAGGTGTAGGGCCCTTTTTAGGGGTAGGATACTCACTTTCAGGAGTAGGATACGTTTTTATCAGGTGTGGGGGTGCCACTTTTGGTGTAGGATACCACTTTCAGGTGTAGGGTACTCACTTTCAGGTGTGGGATACTCACTTTCAGGTGTAGGATACTCACTTTCAGGTGTAGGATACTCACTTTCAGGTGTAGGATACTCACTTTCAGGTGTAGGATACTCACTTTCAGGTGTAGGATACGTTCTATCAGGTGTAGGATACTCACTTTCAGGTGTAGGATACTCACTTTCAGGTGTAGGATACTCACTTTCAGGTGTAGGATACTAACTTTCAGATGTAGGATACTCAATTTCAGGTGTAGGATACTTACTTTCAGGATGGTAGGTGTATTAGGTACCTGAAAGTACGTATCCTACACCTGAAAGTACGTATCCTACACCTGAAAGTGAGCATCCTACACCTGAAAGTACGTATCCTACACCTGAAAGTAAGTATCCTACACCTGAAAGTACGTATCCTACACCTGAAAGTACGTATCCTACACCTGAAAGTGAGTATCCTCCACCCGAAAGTGAGTATCTACACCTAAAAGTAAGTATCCTTCACCTGAAAGTGAGTATCCTACACCTGAAAGTGAGTATCCTTACCTAAAAGTGAGGTTTCCTACACCTAAAAGTAAGTATCCTACACCTGAAAGTGAGCATCCTCCACCTAAAAGTACGTATATAACACCTAAAACAACGTATCCTACACCTGTAACTGAGTATCCTACACCTGTTAGTAAGTATCCTACACTGAAAGTAAGTATTCTTCACCTTAAAGTGATCATCCTACACCTTAAAGTAAGTATCCTACACCTGAAAGTAGTATCCTACACCTAAAAGTACGTATCCTACACCTGAAAGTAAGTATCCTACACCTGAAAGTGAGTATCCTACACCTGAAATGTAGTTCCTAACCTGAAAGTTAGTATCCTACACCTGAAAGTGAGTATCCTACACCTGAAAGTGCGAATCCTACACCTGAAAGTGCGTATCCTACACCTGAAATTGAGTATCCTACACCTGAAAGTACGTGTCCTACACCTGAAAGTGCGTATCCTACACCTGAAAGTGAGTATCCTACACCTGAAAGTACGTATCCTACACCTGAAAGTACGTATCCTACACCCGTAAGTACGTATCCTACACCCGGAAGAACGTATCTTACACCTGAAAGTATCACCTGAAAGTACACGTATCCTACACCTAAAAGTACGTATCCTACACCTGAAAGTGAGTATCCTACACCTAAAGTAAGTATCCTACACCTGAAAGTGAGAATCCTACACCTAAAAGTGAGTATTCTACACCTGAAAATGAGTATCCTACACCTGAAAGTACGTATCCTACACCTGAAAGTAAGTATCCTACACCTGAAAGTACGTATCCTACACCTAAAAGTAAGTATCCTTCACCTGAAAGTAAGTATCCTACACCTGAAAGTAAGTATCCTACACCTGAAAGTACGTAGAAGTAAGTAACCCAGGCTACAGTTCAGTGTGTGATTTTTATAATAATTTATTATATTATTATATATTTCTCAGGGTCTTTAGTATTTACGTACGTACTACGTTCGCGGATTAATATCGTGTTCATTACGATGGTGTTACGTAAGATATACTTGATATGACCATAAAAAATCAGTATCATCCTGTAGTGTTGGAGTAAATACTTAATAGTGTCAATTTATTTATAGCAATGTATATATCTCGCATTCATTTTATGTTGCTCAATTTATACAAACAAATATACGTATCAAAGTCGTTTAATTTGTGTGAAATTTTTTTACGTAAAATACATTATTGTCTATTCTATTTTAAACTTATTAGTGGAAACAAATCTTTATTTAACAAGGACAACGTTTCAGAGAAAAACAGCTATATAAAAACAAAAAATCATAATATTAATAACACATTTAAACAAGCAAGAGTAGTAGAGTAGCCAAGATAGACAAAATATTCACTATAACAAATGGTCAAATAAAGTGAACTAATCCAGCTGTTTACAAACTAATTCCTATTTATTTATATTTTGTGCTTATGGACCGCTTATGGTCCACTTGCACTGATCCAGCAGCTGTTTTTGTGCTTATGGACCGCTTATGGTCCACTCGCACCGATCCAGCAGTTGTTTTTTTGTGCTTGTGGACCGCTAATGGTCCACTCGCACTGTACCAGCTGCTGGTTTTGAGCCTATGGACCATAAGCGGATCGCTTATGGATCGGGATTTGCAGCAGTAAACCGCTTATGGACCACAAGCGGCAATAATTTTGTGATTGTTGGGAAGGTGTCCTGGTACCATAATAATACATAAGTGAAAAGTGGTATAATATAACTTAAATGTAATTAATTTGGTGATTAATTCTTAAAATTAATTATTTTTTACAATACTATTATTCGTCATAAAACTAGCTTTAAAATGATTGCAAAGTCGACCACATTATGTTAATTTTACTCAATTAATTGAGAATATTGTCATTATTTTGAATTAATTGAATTAATTAAATTAATATGAAAGTGATTGGAATTTAGTTTTGAAACCAATATTTTTTAACAATTGTTGTCGAATTGTTCTTGTGTGATACACTATGTGATTGTGGTACTTAAATAATAAACTTTTAATTGGGATTTAATTAATGCTTAATTTCATTAATTAATTAATCAATAAGTTACCGGAATTTCATTTCGGGACTAACAATTTAGGATTTATTGGCGTTATTTTAGTATAGTGTGAAAATTTATTGGCATTCTAACGAGTTCTACGTATAAATAATTTTATATATATATATTTTAAAATTGGTATACTTGCAATACATTGTACTAATTTATAAATATAATTAAAACTATTGCATTTGCGATAAAACTGCTGATGACTTTTTTGTAGAGCTTAAAAACCCATTAAAACAATACCTGTTTTGTTCACATCCGATGATTACTTCTTGAGTTACAGCAATTTTAAGAATTATTTTGGCGGCCATCTTGAGGACGCCATGACAGGTGACTTATTTGCTACCAAGCGTGTCCCAAGTGAAAATAACATTCTTAAACATATCTTTTTAAAGTTTGGTATTGGTTTCCGGCTTTGAAATATTTTTTATAGTTGATGCAGCTTGTTCCACGTACTATTTGGCTATAGTGCCGATGCACAAACAATTGTCATTTGGGTCATATCTCAGTCAATTTTCATCGCACGGTAAAAATCAAAAAGTGGCTACCACAAGACAGCCACCCGCATATTTGTTATGCCTTGATAATTTTTCGTGAACTCGACCTAATTCAAGATTTACGGGATATACTTGGAAGTATTGAGTTAGGCACCAGCACTATTAGTGATTGTGACTAATATAAAAGATAATAATATATGTTTTGGATGTTTAACACAAAGCGTACATAGTCCCGATTATTTTCAAACAAAAATCACAGAGATATCTCTGTTGGTTCAGGTTTTATAAGCATTTTTATGTAACAGTGTGACTTAAGCCCTTTGGCGAGATAGCGGAGGAAGCAAGCGTCTGTGCTTTTGGGAACTCTTTGTGCGTTTTAAGAATGATGAATACTAACGAACGATGTGCCAAAATTCAGCTTTAGGTTAGCAATGTTGATCTTTTGGCCTAAAATCTCTTATAATGCCTGGGCAACTTCTGTTATTTGCCTTAAAAAAACTAAGTTGAGAAGCCCCATCTAAGTGAACAAAGGGCCTTCTTCCTTAGTAAATGCTTATAATTTTGTAGCAGGGGCAAAGTACATGACGAAGTACACCTATTTATAGCGTAGTTGGCGCTTCTAGCTTAGCACATTAGTTGGAAAACGTTACTCCGCATCTAATGGTGTACTTCTAGTTCAAAATATACCAAAAGTGTGGTAGCAATTGCAACTGGAATTCAAGACAACGTTCACTAGTTAAAGAAAGTCAACCAAATATTATTCAATTAGCAACCATTGCCTTGGTAAAATCATTTGCATTGACCCACTTTCTAGACATACAACCACACAAGAATGAAAATGTTAAAAAACAAGTTCAGGTTGTGGGTACTCATTACCCAAGGTAGATATTTTGCTAGCTTTGGATTTTTAAAACTTTATTAAAAATATACATATGTTGAAAGATCCTTGATTGTATTTTATAGGCTAATTATAACCGTGTAGCGGTCTCACGCGTTACGCGCAGGACTGCAATGCAATTCGGTAGGAGGCCGGTTCAATAACAGAACTCTGTCGGAATCTCTCTGGCTCTCAGCTCAGGCGAATTATACGACGGAGCCCATTAAAATATAACTTTGGATATACCATCCTATTACCTAAGTCTCTTGCAGAGAGGCCATTTGTTCCTTTATATACTTTTTCACGAATGATGCATGTATGTCCATTTTGCAGTAAATGCTTACTTTGAATATATTAAATATATTAAATATGAATAATACGCTGAATATATAATAATGTATTATGCATATAATATGAATATCTTAACCTGCATAATATATGAAATATGGCATTTTAGACATAAATTACAAAAAACTAACTCCTACGAGGCAGAGTCAAAATTGTTGTTAAAATGGACAAAGATAAAGTTTGGGTGCATGGTTAACAGGTAAATGGCTGGTGCATGGTTAACAGGTAAAGGATGAGTGCATGGTTAACACATGATTGCATCGTAGTAGTCTGTTACTAGAGAAATCATTCTCAGCAAATCACACTCTTATAGGGATTGAGAATGGGTGCACGTAGCCGGTGGGCCGATATATCACTTAGTAGAGCACAGGTGCGTCAAACTGAAAGCCCAGGTACGATTCCCAGTCGGGACATCTTTTTGAAAATTGTAGTTTATATACAATATCCTACTAGTATTCCTATTAACTAATACAAATTATATTATGTGTATCAAAAAATTATTTGTTAGAGATAATCTGAATAGTTAGTACCAAAATGGCTGGTGTAGTATTCTGTAGTACCTGTGAACATCGACGTCTCCAAGTTTCTAGAGTATGCATTGCAATAAAACAAAATATTATCTCCAGTGTTGCTTGTCGATTTCCAGCTACGTCTCAGTTGTCATATACAGGAAAGTTCTCTTCCACCACCAGGCAAATAGCAATCAGTACGATTCCAATCCGTCTTATGTAGCTGGCGAAGTTATGAATGGGATTCTAGTGAATGGAGCGAACCATGCGGCGTGGGTAGACCCTAGCGTGGGCGTCGTGTGCGCTACATTATACCCTCCCCTTGCCCCATTCCCCTTACCCGTAAACCCACAAACTGCAGTGGAAGGAAGACTTCTGCAAACTCTGCAAGCGAACAAAGAATGAAAAACCACAAAAGCTGAACGTATATCAATTTCGTTTGTGCAACGTACCTTGTACATTGAACGTCTAACCTTTAAAATAGTGTAGAAAAAGTTTTTGTTCAATAAAGTTTATTAGAAATTTCATGACTCGATGAAAATTTTACAATCGATTTTCATTTTTCGTGGCATAGGTGAAGTGGTTGAAGAAGTCTCCAATTTGTTCGTTTTCTGCATATCTCTTTAAAATTCTCCTTTGTGCGTTAGCATTCAACTTTCACCTTATACTTCCCGTAGTGTGTTTAGTGTTTGGCTACGTTCTGAGTTAAGTAAGATTCGAAATCTGAACCTTGTTTCTTTACAGGCTGTAATTTGATTTCATTTGCGTAAAGTTTTCATTTAACTCTGAGCAACCACTTTAACCCCGTATAAAAGTGTCTAGACTATTTTTTTACAAACCATCCGCTCATTTTTATCTCTGAAATCCAGAAGAAAATCTTCAGCATGGTTCGATTAGTACAAATTTTTTTTTTTTTTATAATACTTTATCCAACATTAGTTACATATTGGTACAAGCAGCAAAACGTAAATAAATATAGAAATTCCTGAGTAAACCAATCAGATACTCTTAGCATTGAAATAATACAGTAAATAAAGAAATAATGTTGGTTGAGCAGGGCAGTGTGGTTCATTGAGGAAAAAATCGAAACAAAAACCCACTGATGCACCAAAAAGGTAGATAGGTTAAAGTTATGAGTATACGCTACATATTATCTTCTTCATATATAAATTGGTCAATTGAGATGTTGATTGAATTGAGATGTTGGGTTTAAAAACTACATTTCATTGAATTGCATTGCCAATCAATTTTAGATAGTTTTAAGTACGGAACACGTCAATTGGTTTTAAGGTTTATTGAATAATTACGGCATACGTAATTGGTGGGGGTGTGGAAGGATGCTGAACACACTTGTATACTTCACATTGCATCCGCTCCATAGGTTTATTTATTTAGATTATTACAGGGACGACTTGTGTGTGTTGGCTTATATTTGAATACTGGGTCTTAGAAAATTAAAAAGTGATACAGGGTTTACTTTTTTTAATTTTTTATTTCAGGCATATCGCTTATGCTTTATAAATATATATATATATATATTTGTAATGGCTTTCATGGTCACAACATTCGATTCAACTTTCTTTACTCAAGACGTTTTTCCAATATATAATTAATTGATTAATTAATTAATTGATTACAACACAACAAAGTTTATAGAAGGGTTATTACAAAAGAAACACTAGAGAAACTAACAAGTTACAATCTAATGTTACAGTAGTTTTCAAATATGTATTTACAGAAGTAAAATCACTCAATTCACATAGGCCTCATACGATTTCACTAAATGTGTTGTGAGTAAAAATGATGCTGCTGAAATGGCATTTTTCAGAGTTTGTCTTGTTTTTTCATGGCAATCGTTCATTCTAAAAAATTCTAGAAAGTACTCGAGATATTAAAAACTCTTGTATCGTGTCTGATTTTTGTTAAATACGTGTTTTGGTCAAATTTGGAAGCGATATAATTTTTTCATTAAGCTTTGCAGGCATCAAATACGTTTTTTCTTAGGGACAACATTCTGATAGATATTCATAACGGACTTGTCATTGACATATTTGTAACGGAAATATTGGCCTGACTGAAAATCATTTATAATTCACATCAATCAATCATCTTTTAATCATTTACTATGAGACGTCAAGCAACAGAAATCATCCTCATATTTTAATCATTACATGTTCCTGCCACACATATGACTGCTCGTCATGTTCCTGCCACACATGTGACTGCTCGTCATGTTCCTGCCACACATGTGACTGCTCGACATGTTCCTGCCACACATGTGACTGCTCGTAAGTGCAACAAAAAAAGTTATTATCGCAACGACAACGATGATATTTTTTTAATTTAAAATTTAAATCGTTTCACTGTACGATATTAATTAATAAATAATAAAAAGGGAAACACTGTTATCAGAAAAAGAAAAAATAACGCAAGTATATAATTAATTAATTAATTAATTAATTATATATTGCTAAACAATAAGGTGCGCGTTATTTCCTCGATCAACAAAACGCTACAAGAGACTTTGCGAGACTAATAAGTTCTAAATTGTGAAGCTGCGAATCTCCTTGTTCTGAATTCTACGGGGTACTTAAATCCAGACTTTGAAGCGCAACGATTTGAGATGATTGGGCTATGAGCAACCCAACGAGATCGAGCTGTAAAAGTTAAGGAAATGAGAAAGATGAATGAGAATCGAAAAACGGAAAAAAATTAATTACAGAGGAAATGTAGAAAGTTTGATGAGCGGTAGAAGGAACGAAATAGGATATTGCAGGGAAGGGAAGAGAGGAAGAAATTGTGGTTAAAATAAGTTTTGTTTACTTTCTGTCCACGGGGTACATAATTGGAATACGAAAATTAAAGATTTGATAATTCCTGAAGTATTTTCTTTTCTCTTGCAAAATGATTTCTGATAACCAAAGAACATTGCTCATAATGTTATATTGGACGTGTTTTTATTTTGCCTGGCAAACTCAGGTCCAATGTTTATATTAGATGTAGAGTAGATGAATAAAGTTATCTATCTCTCTCTCTATCTATTATGTGAGCACACACACGTGATGCTTGTTTCTGCACAGTGCTGCACTGAAGTAGAAAACAGATGCAATCATAAATGACATGTAGGACGTTTTGCAGTTGACAATGAGGGCAAACGTAGAAAAATTACCTCGATGCTAGAACATAAATTAGGGCAAACTTTGATATAATTACACGGAAACAAATAATGAATAATGGGTCTTTGGGTTGGGTAAGTAGTAAAAACAGTGCTAGTAAACAAATTTTCGTGCTAGTTCCAACCGTTCAAATCATCTAGAGCGCTCAGGTACATTTTTGTGAATCCCGAGTCAAACGTTTAATGGAAGTTTTATGAATTGCCACTGATATGTTCTCTTTTCTCTTTTACGAGCACATAGTTAACCTGATTGCCCCAAAGCTTTATTTTTCTCGTCTTTGTTTAAAGAGTACATCTCTTAATCTTTGTAACGAAGCACGTTTTATTGCGAATCAATAGAATGTGTAGGCAGAGGGTTTTCGACTCGGTTCAAACAGACGTCTAGTCTTAAATGATATAAATCGAGTTTGAATAATTCGCGGCACGTCAAACAGTATACCTTTAAGTGGCGTATAGGGAAGTTGGTTCGGACAAGTTCCGGATAATTACGTCAATTAGATTCCATCGAAAACATATTTGAAGCATTCGCGAGGAAGACGTTACCTATACCGTTACTAAATATAAGTTTAATACACGTATATTTATAAATCTATGAGAAATAAATAAAAGATGGTCCAGAGAAAAGAAGTTTATTGTTATTTATTAATAAGTTGACACTTTATGCAGTCAGCCCTCTGCATTTCTCACACACGATGGATCTAAACTGAGATCAAGAGTCATCCAATCCCATGTGATTAAAAACAAATTGGTAATCTACTCGTTGTCCATTATATGAAACAAACAAAATAAAAAACTCTTCAGGTATGTAGTTTACGAAATTGATACCGATCATATTGAACTTTAATTTAAGAGGTCGGAGGCAACCCGAAATGATTGTTTACAAAGGTTTACCATTAAAGGAATTATCTCATCTTGGTAGCACTTCATAGCATATCTTAAACCATTCAATTTCACGGAAATAGATCTTAGATGCAGCTTGATCGGACATCTGGTTGCTAAGTAAATAGAGTTTTAAAATATCACTGCACGAAAACTAGTGGCCTAAAAATGACGTCACTGTACGGCCACTCATCGAGTCGACCCGAGCGTGTAGCCGGTCCGCGGCCGGCTCGCGTTACGAAGTACTCGGCTTTCAAGACCCAATCAGTCGATTTCTCGCAGCTGTGCGTTTCGTTTGTAGAGCACCAATTATGATGAAGATGATGATATGATGATGATGAACGATGATGAATTATTATCAGTTATGATGATTATGATCAAGTATAGCGAGTATACCACGTGCTTCTATTCCTTTGTATGGATAGTGAACTCGCTTTGGAAGATACTTGAGTCTTTCTTTGTGGTAAGATTCTAGGGCACCTGTGTAAAACATGTTATTTTGTATGTCAAATTCACATTACATTATGATCTAGGTACCAAATATGAAACATTTATTGATATATACGTTTTAGCAGTACGTTCATGCAGCAATATAATATTCATGTTGTGAATGTGTGATATGTGTGTTTGTGCGTGTTTGGGGGGGGGGGGGGGTTGGCATCTCACCCTATCGTCATCTGTGTTTTCTTTATTAGAAATGATATGTATATGTTTGAATACGAGTGCGTTGGTCAGTGCGTGGAAAGAAGTATCCTCAAGTATCGCATAACTTATCACTAGAGGCATGAAAATTTAGCGTTTTAGGTTATTGATGCTAAATCAGTGGGGATAAATTCTTAAAAACGCTACAAAATGCTAAATTTACTGAAAATAAGGTTTACCAATACCAATTGAGAATTGGTTTAGCATTGAATTCTAACCTTTAAAGTGACTACATTTAATTGAAATGTTCCTATAAAGCATAATTTGAATTCATTCCTCATTAAAAATACAAGAAACTCCCCACATTTGGGGTTTTGGTGGAAAGAATAAAATTAATGCTACAAAATGCTAAATTTTGAAAAATTAATGCTAAATATTCAGAATATAAATGCTATTTTTTCATAGCTCTAAACAACACAGATTGCGCGCTGGGTGTTTACGACCGCTCAGATAAATGTGAGTGCATGCTTGTGTCATGTACAGTCGTGTTAGGAAGGTTCTATTTCTAATGTGATTGTCTGCTAGATGGTTTGGGGCTCGCGCACAACGCTCTTCTATAAAGAATGACTGTTTATTATCATTGATTTTGAATGATTCTACATATGATGGTTATTGCGTATACATGCATTTGCTCACAATATTAGGACAAAATGTGCACGGAAAAATATAAAATAAATATTTTTTATGAAAAATAAAGACAAGGATGACAATAGTTGCTGGTATGCTTATGATAACTTATCACAGTTTGGAAACCGATGAAATGATAGCTGTTTGTGTAATTTATTTTCTATTATTATTTTTATATTCACCTGCACTTGATCACCATTTTATATTTAGACTAACATACACCATTATAATATAGCATCGATATTATTACACTATTACTTCAGCTGATGCACATTCTTTCACCGCACTATTGAATGATGATACTATACTGCAATGTTATCTCTTTATGCGGGGCGGGGGACCGAGCGCGCATACGAAGCTCAAGTCAGCCAGCGAGCCGGGCGTACAATGACGTCATTCCACGTTCGGCCGGAAAACCACTAAAATCGCTGCCGAGCGCAGCAGAATTTTTTGGGATTTTTTCCCTTTTAACCAACGTTCTAAAACATCAACACCTTTAACATATTAAAAGTTTTTCCAAGTTGATATACCGACTTTAAAGACATTTGAAAATAGGTTCGCACTAATCTTCCTGAATTGAATAGAACAAAATTAAGAAATGCGTGGCCCCTCTCTATAAATGTTTGGTATAAATACTTGTTTCCGAAGAGTAACGTTGTGAACAAATTAATGAACGCGAATTAATACAATGGTTTTATGGTGATTTACCTTTTCAAAGAGAAAAATGATTGAGATGGTGGAGGTGCCGGGTATGATGTACAACCATGATATGAACGTTGTAATTGTACCACGTACGGAAAGTCAACTGATGGGATATTTCTTAAATACCTTCACCGTGAACGCATCGTTGCGCGAAGCCGGGCGTCCTTGGTTTATATCCTGGTCGGGAGTCAGGACAGACGTTAATAGAATGATGCATGTGGATGTGCAACAGTCATAACATCACTCAAACACAGTGGTTACAGATACTCTAAATTGTTTTTGATTGTGGTTGCCTTGCATTAATGTTGTGACACGAGATATTACTAGTCAGAGGTAAACTAAATTAATAAATGAACATAGAAGAGCTAGAGTGGCAATATTAATTATTTTCACGTTTACCTTCGTAATCTGCATTGAATAGTTATACTTGAAACCAACTCAACCTACTTATTATAGTTTATCGAGACGATGATCAGTAGGTAGGTTGTTATTGATGAGTGGTAATCAGTTAATTTAGTTGGAAACTCATTTAAAGATCGTACTAATTTCCTGAAGTGAGAGGCAGAAAGTTACTGCACAGAAAGAGGTATTTGAAGGACAGCTTTGCAATTTCCTCCAGTAATAAGCAATCTCCAATTTCGTTACTAGACCCAGTATCCCGTGGATTTGACGTTAGTTCTGCCTTGATTAAGACAAGTTAACTCGTTTTTCCAAATTTGATAAAAATAAATAAAAATATGATTGACTTGTATCATGTTTCTTTTTGTATCCATAAAATATGTGACAACTATAAAGTGAATGTTTGATTGGCATATAAGAAATTAAGTGTTGTTTTTTTCTTAATCATTGATCACCGTATTTAGTACAAACGAACGATATCTCGTTTTTTTTGTTTGCAGCACTAGCAACCCCCGCATGTCAAAGAGATGAAAATCAAAGCTTGGTTCACTCACAGCATTAGGATGAGTGCGGCTTCTTTGACTTTCCTTTCGACATACCCACTCTCATTTGGAATTATGGTGGTTTATATCCATTTTATCGAATGAATTATGCTTGCTTCTTCCGAGATGTTTGGCATATACGAAAGTGTTTAAAGTCTCTAATTTAAATTTAATTCGCGCCTTTTGAGCCTTTGTGGAACGATTAGATTAAGCATTTAAAATCCAAGCAACAAGTTGGAGATTGTTTCAAGTTTTGATGTTAATATATTGTTCCCTAACATTAACGAGTTTTTTTAGGTTATGTTGGTTGAAATTAAATGCATAATAAAATAAATAAAACCACTCTTAAATATGGTTTAAGGAACTATTATCATGCATTATGAATAATAGTGGGGCGCTAAGGGTTTTATTCGCAACACAATTCTTGTATCAATATTTGGAATATTTATGTAAATGCGTTGCTTCTACTGTTTTGCTGTCTTTAAATTCTCCCTCTAAAGTCTACATGTAATTTTCTCATTCTCTAGTTCAATATTTATTTTATCAATTTTAAATATCTGCTCAAGGTTTTCTTCTCTCATGCTACAATTGTGACAAGCTAATAATTATTGCTCATCATTTTGTACATATTTTACAAGTCCTCCTGAAATTCATTATTAGATTCCATCCACTCATGTGACATACCATGTCTAACTAAAGAGACACGAATTTAAAAAACGAATGTTGTGGTACAGTTTCCCAGCGTGCAATGTAAATATTACATAAATAATAATTATGATGAGAGCGTCTACCAAAATGAATGTTTTATGTATCACAAAACATTTGTTATTGAAAAAATTCATGGATTCACGAAATAATTAAAATGAATTCACTAACCAAGCTGATACGACTGAATTATTTCAATTAAAACAATGTTTTATGTATATCCCAGAGCAAGGTACAGTACATATGTTCGCCAATCATTGTCTACACCGGGCCACGTTGGGAATGCTGTCGGGATGTGGATTAAACATATCTCTTCTAAAGTAGCAACAAGTACATTTCAAGCGCTCATTGAGGCGACACACCACCCAATCATAACTAATCCGTATTCATATGGAGCTCGCCCACACTCGGTTGCAGTCTGCCTCTAATACGAGTTATTCATCAAGAGTATGATTTGTATTTGTGCTAAATAACAATAAACGTTTGACTCTAGCTGGTCTGAACGCAGCTAGTCAAAGGGGGCATGAGCTAATAAACGAAGTAATTGCAAGCTTTGATGTTCGCTTCGCGTGTGTCATCCACTAGGTTTGATTAACTCGCGCTGTGGCTAATCAAGCTGCGAACCGTATCAAGTATTTGCGCTTACCATTGACGAATAGAGGAAGAGGAAATATCCTAGGGAATCTAACTCGTCTAGTGCACATGATTATATAATAGTTAATTAACATGCACATTATAAGTAAGTCAAGGTCTGGAATAGTAAATACAACAGTGTACCCCTTGATTTGCGTATGGTTGATATTGTACAATATAGTCAGCGAATAACTTACTGTCCATATTAATTATTCATAACCTTATACCATCTATAATATGTTTTATTTTGCTTCTTGAGCTTTTTCGTAAGTGTGTCTGTTTGCATTATATAATGGTTGTGTTTCACATTGAGCTTCCATGACCGTACTCTTACATAACACCGCTTATATGATTTTTTTGTCACGATACTTTTCTCTCATTACAAACACTACGGTTTAATACCACATAACACAATCATTAAAGTTGAATCCAAATATTTTAGACTTAGCAATACGATTCGAATACCAATCACGACAAATGTAGGAAATTGACAGTGAAAAGAAAGACAGATGAATCCACAGTGTCATGACGCATGGGAGACCTGTCTTATGATGGTTGCAAGGGGAGCAAAAACGATAATTTTAATATTGTGATTCCCCTGATTATCAATTTTAACTTTCAGGAACCACTTTTATTGTTAATTTAATAGTGTCTATATATTTCTATACATTCAACATTCGTTTTAAATCCATTGTAAAACTTTGCTTAAGATTAGACCTACTGAATGAATGATTATAAAATTAAAAAAATAGGAACGATCAATGTTGAAGAAAATCTTTTAGTTCAGTTACAAATAAAAAGCTGCCACTCAAATCTAATTTGAATAATATACACACACAAGTTCCGAGGTGGTGTTATTAATAATGTGATTGTCTCGATTGTATTATAGAGTCTCACGTGAATAAGGAGTGTGAGCGTTGGCTATTTCTATTGAAATGATGGGTTGGGTTCAATCCACACAGGCAAATTTGCTGAGATTACTTTTACTCTTGGGAGCCTTGAATAGGGTTTTATGCATCGATCGACCAAGGGTAAATTGAAAGTTTTCAAGGGAACTCTCTGCCTCTCTGCATTGAATACTCCCATGTAAGATTTGCCTTGACAAGAAGATATCAAGGTGGTGCCATTATCAATGAGCCAGTAAGACCTGTGTATTTCTGCAAATAGCGTTGACTAATTTAACTACAGACTTTATTTAATACTTGATTATGAGATAAAATGGTGTGATTTTGAAACTTGACGCACGATTTTATGAAACGATACATATTGACATTAGTTAAATTTTGGTAAATCCTTTGCTAATTTGAACAAAACAACACGCTCGTACTGTTTCTTAATTATTCAAATATTAAAACTAAACATTTTTACATTTTTGAGGTGGAAATTTGAGGTCAAAAGTGATTTCGCATGAACTTAAAAAAAAATAGATTTGGCTATTGATTGATTTAAAATGTACATTTAACGTAGCAAACCCGATTGGTCAATTAAATCAAAACTAAACTGCGCTCAAAGTGACATCATAATTTATCTAATGAATTCTAATTGACCAAACACACTCATTTTACTGGGACTCTGTCCTTCTTAGCTAACAACACTTTTAATTGAAATCAATACATAAACAATAAAACAAATACTAACTCCAATTCGATTCCAAAAGAGAATTGCGGATGTTTTTTTTGTTCGTTCTTAGACGTCTTGTGTTCCAGGACAATTTATGAGGTATGTTTTCTCAGAACTCTCCCTTGGTTAGCATAAGTTCCAAACTAAAGTGGATTTTCACACATTTTTACTATAAATTTACATTTCAGTCTACGAATAAATGTATCATTTTAATGTTTATTTATTATTTAAATGTTGCCGCAGCTGGTGAAATGTTCGAAACGGTTTATTATCACCTTATTTCCGCAAAATGTCGTGCCTTTGCTAGCTAACGTTTTAATTATGAAATTCATTTGAATACTTCCCTCAGGCACAATACTGAATTCACTGTATAATTTCCATAAAGCGCCTCAACGTTATTGTATAAATACATATGAGTTGAAAATTATTTGAAATTTAATATTGAAAGTCACGATGAAATACAAGAGAAGCCAAAACTCATGTTATTGTGATGGCATATTAAATCCATTTTTAATCAAAAAGTGATTCCTAAAATCAACTGAACTATACCAGCAAATTGCAAACCTGCCAACCTAAAGTGAAAAATGCACTTGGAACGAGATATTGTGTTGAATTTTACCATTTAAAAGTCACAAAACTTGTGTTAATTTTTACAAACCATTTATATACTCATTTATACCGACATTGATAGCTCGTTACTCTGCTTCGGGAGTCCCGGGACCAAATCCCGTTGAGACCGACAATCCTGACTAAAGTTTTTTTCCCGAGAGGGATTGAGTCCTCTCAACAGCCCTCGGATATCCCTTCACAAATACCCAAAGTCCAAAAATACCTATTTAGACACCTGAAGGTGGGCATGATTGCACCCTGGGCAGGGTTCCCGCGAAAATTATTATTATAGTACTCATTTATATGATTGACTCATAATAATGATGATGATGATGTGTATGACTCATAATTTTTGGCAAGTATCATTTTCTTATAATGCATGCAGCGTAGTGACCGTGTGATAGACAATGGTGGTGGTGGTCTCAGGTTCGAATCCAAGCTGTGCATTAATCACTCGCCGTAGATTTAAACATCGCTGACAAAATGTGAAACGCGTAGGCAGAAAGTTCATATTACCGAAAACATTGTTTAATTAAGCACAAAATAATATTTCAGTTTGAAATTATCTCGAAAATTTAATTTGAAAAATGTTGTTTATTTATTGCACTTTGCACTAAGACGATTTTGATCAAGTATCCCGATTGCCATCTCTAATCATAACTGTCTAAATAAGAGTAAAAATTATAATTTTCACTAAAGCCATTTCTGTAGAAACTAATCAGTGAACAAACAGGCAAAATAAATCCCGGTTGGCTTAGCGGTGACTGTGAGCTAGCCTGTTGAATGCTGGCTGGCTGGCTGGCAACAGAGCACCCGGGTTCGGAGAAACGAGGTTCCAGGAGCTATTAGGCCCACGCGTGGGGCCAGCCAAGCAGTGATACAAGCACAGGAAATCCAATGAATGAGGTCTCATAGAAATGGATAATTTATTAGGACCATTTTCACGTAATTCGAGATCCTGGTTGGAAAGGCGACCCGGAAACGTCATAGCTCATGCTCCGCGCGCGCTATGTAGTAACCAGGTCCTCTTCCCCCTTCAAACCGCAGCGGAAAATCAATAGATGTACCATCCTTTGAATCGGACCAATCGGGTGGGTCCTTACACCTTGGCCAACCAATCTAGTCCAAGTTTACTGGAATTTCGGTGTTTGCCGCAGTTTGCGCGGGGCTACGATCCTTGCCCCCCGCGCACCCCTTCTCTAGATGACAATTTCATTCAGAATGTGTGGGAGGACAAACGGCGGCGCGCGGGGTGCGTACGGGGCCCCTATAAATAGGAGCGCCTAGCCAAGAGGCGAACACTACATCTTGAACCTTGAACGAGAAGGCACCACGCTCTCTCGGCTCATCATACTACTTGCAAACAGTTTCATTACAAAGTGCTCACATTCACGAGATTCCAAGCCGCTACTTCAACGCTGGTGAAAAAGGTAAGTCAATATTTATTTTTCCGTTAATCTCTGAGCTCAATTAGCAGTGTGAGTTGACGAATGCTACGGCTGGAGTGGAGCGTCAACAGGAGGGTGATCGACCACTCAGGTTCAACAAGAGACAACAGAAGTCAAAGCTTAGCGACTTCAGAAGTATACATCATTGTTAGCACTTCTGGGTTTGTATTTTGTTTCAATATGCAAAATTTTAAAATTTTCGATGCGGTGAATTTTTACAAATTACATTTTTATGTTATTTTAGTTTTGTCTATTTATACTATTTATCGGATAGTAAAATTTATTTCTATTTAATTACTTTGAGAGTGTGTATATTTTGCTGTTGCCTGTGTGACTGGGAATCGATGTACGTGCGTGTTTGTGTAACAATTTATCAAATGTAAGTCAGGTGATATTTTATTGTGGGGCGTACAGGCTCGAGTTATACGTTAAATTACGTTCATATATCTATTCTAGGGTTAACAAAATAATAATTAATGGCTATGATCATCAATAAATTAATTTACAGTTATTGTAGAACAGTGTTTTAAAAGTAAACTTTTGTAACAATAAAGGGAAAAAAATATTTGTATTCCGAGTAGCCTTACAATGTCCTTCCGTTAAGGTTTTGGCGTTAACAAACAACAAGTATCGGTTGAGCAAAATATCGCACATCTTAATAACTAATAACTCGATAATCACGTCTTATTTTCTATCTCATGGCGGTTTACTTCAAAGTCTGAGGGATAAATCTAATTTTAGAGACTGTTCAGTTTGTAGTATTTCAGGGTAGACGTGATGGTATGTGGTATGTTTCTAGTTATCCTCGTATTAGCTTTGAAAGTGTATATTGATTGATATTGCATGAAAATTATAAATGCCACTGTCTAAAATCATGTGTTTTGTAGCCCATGTAAAGATAGTAAAGTTTCTGCAAGAAGCGCGTGAATCTAATGATGAATTCAGAATTCCACATACGTTTATAAATCATCGGGTTTTGATTCTACAGTTATGAGTATTTGCTGATTAGTTTAAATGCTTGTTATCTCATACATAAATGGCTGTATTCCACGCTTGGATGAATAATCATAGGAAAACTTGTCCAACATATTCTCACGTAAGGAAACGCAACATTAAAGCTATTTCTAGGTATCTTCTTTATCCGTCGCCCGATGATTGATCGGAAAACTATTGTTAAATACTTTCCCGCGTAAAGAAACAACATTATAGCTACTTCTAGGTATCTTCTTCATAATTAACTATATCCGTCGCTCGATGATATGATCAGAAAACTATTGTTACATAATTTCCCGCGTAAAGAAACGCAACATTATAGCTACTTCTAGGTATCTTCTTCATAATTAACTATATCCGTCGCTGATGATATGATCAGAAAACTATTGTTTAATAATTTCCCGCGTAAAGAAACGCAACATTTTAGCTACTTCTAGGTATCTTCTTCATAATTAACAATATCCGTCGCAATATCCGTTGCAATTATTAACAATAAGAAATAATTTTAGTAATTTTTTAAACAATTCCAGATAAGTATTATCACAGAGCAGAGACATCCTATGAAAACTCTCCAATTCAAACTATCGGTCTATGTTGTACTTATTTTTTATTTCATAATAAGCAAAAGCAATGAAGTCAAGTGTGATCGAAACTTTGTGAGGGTGTGATGAAGTGGAAACCAATTCCACCAGAATAAAGCCTACAATCCAAATTACGCCCCAAAATGGAGTTTGGATTTAATTAAACGAGGGAGCGGAGCGACTGAGTGTCTCCATTCAACTCGAACGGCTCTCATTCTGTGATTCTGTCTGTCTGTCTGTACGTCGAAAATCAGCCGAACCGCTGAACAGATTGGGCTGAAATTTTAAACAGACATTCGGTACGAGTTTACTAAGAACTGCTAACAAAATCAGCTAGATTCATTGCGATGTAATCCTACAATAAATAAAAATGTGATTTTTAAAATATCTATAGCATTTGTTTAGTAGCAGCTAGTGGGACGAGAACTACGTGGCTTCCATGGCCTATTGGTAAGCATTTAGACTACCGCACGGAGGGTTGGGTTCGATACCTATTAGCTCGAACTTTTTTTTTATATTTTTACACCCACATATTATTTTTTGAGGGGTGTTAAATGGGAAATAAAACTTAGGTGATTTTGTTTTATCTTGGAAATTTGGTAATGTTTCACGCTAATACGTTTTGAACATGATTCGCATTTTAAATGTTCAATTTAAATAACTAAGGAAACGCCAAAGTCGTTCTTAAACGAGTGAGTGAGCCATGTGTTGAGTACTCGGGAACATCGCCTTTTCTCCCATATACCTAAGGCTCGATGTAGCCCAGTATGGGGAATGATACCGGATACTATACACATAGGTCACTCACTCGTTTAACAACGACCTTGGCGTTTTCCTAGTAATAATTAAACGAGGGAGCGGAGCGACCGAGTGTCTCCATTCAACTCAAACGGCTCTCATTCTGTGATTCTGTCTGTCTGTCTGTACGTCGAAAATCAGCCGAACCGCTGAACAGATTGCGCTGAAATTTTAAACAGACATCCGGTACGAGTTTACTGAGAACTGTTAACAAAATCAGCTAGATCCATTGCGATTTAAGCCTACAATAAATAAAAATGTGATTTTTTTAAATTATCGATAGCATTTGTTTAGTAGCAGCTAGCGGGACGAGATCTGCGTGGCTGGCGTGGCTGACATGGCCAGTGGTAAGCATTTAGCCTACCGCACGGAGGGTTGGGGTTCGATGCCCGTTAGTTCGAACTTATTTTATATTTTTACATCCCCATATTATTTTTGAGGGTGTTAAATGGGAAATAAAAATTAGGTGATTTTGTTTTATCTTGGAAATTTGTTAATGTTTCACGCTAATACGTTTTGAACACGATTCGCATTTTAAATGTTCAATTTAAATAACTAGGGAAACGCCAAAGTCGTTGTTAAACGAGTGAGTGAGCCATGTGTATAGTACCCGGTATCATTCCTCATACTGGGCTAGATCCAGCCTTAGGTATATGGGAGGAAACGGGATGTTCCCGGGTACTCAAACTTGGCTCACTCACTCGTTTAACAACGACTTTGGCGTTTCCCTAGTTAAACGAGGGAGCGGAGCGACCGAGTGTCTCCATTCAACTCGAACGGTTCTCATTCTGTGATTCTGTCTGTCTGTCTGTACGTCGAAAATCAGCCGAACCGCTGAACAGATTGCGCTGAAATTTTAAACAGACATCCAGTACGAGTATACTGAGAACTGTTAACAAAATCAGCTAGATCCATTGCGATTTAAGCCTACAATAAATAAAAATGTGATTTTTTAAATTATCGGTAGCATTTGTTTAGTAGCAGCTAGCGGGACAAAGTCTGCGTGGGGACATGGCACAGTGGTAAGCATTAAGCCTACCGCACGGAGGGTTTGGGTTCGATACCCGTTAGCTCGAACTTTTTCATATTTTTACATCCACATATTATTTTTGAGGGGTGTTAAATGGGAAATAAAAATTGGTGATTTTGTTTCATCTCGGAAATTTGTTGATGTTTTATGCTAGTTTGTTTTGAATACGATTCGCATTTAAAATTTTCAATTTAAATTACTAGGGAAACGCCAAAGTCGTTGTTGAACGAGTGAGCGAGCCATGTGTTGAGTACTCGGTATCATTCTCCATGGGCCATACTGGGCTAGATCCAGCCTTAGGTATAGGGAGGAAAGGGATGTTCCCGGGTACTCAACACTTGGCTAACTCACTCGTTTGACAACGACTTTGGCGTTTCCCTAGTAAAATAAAGACATACGGTGTCAACGTATAAGTTAAGATGTATTTTTATTTTGATATTTCTTTAAGCTAGAATTATTCATGTACAAATAATTTAAATCGAAATGCAGTGAGAAATTTGATTTGTTTCTGGTTTCAAAATATGTTGTGTCGATATCACCGTCAAGGAGTGTAGCTAGTGAAGGTAATGGTTGTGCGGGCGGTCGCCTGTCTCCCGTCGGACGCTATAGCGAACGCCGGTTTCGTCCTAGGGATTCGCCGGACAAGATTTCCATTCGTATTTACGAGATCGAGATCCTATATCGTAGTTTGTTAGTTTGGTAGGAACCCTCTTTAACATGGGTTTGCTATAATATGTAGAAAATAGCAAAATATTAATAAACTAAAGCAAAACTAATTCCCTTCGCAAAATGTGTTAAACAATATCAAACAAATATTTCGAGAGATGAATCTATTTTACTTTGAAATCCGACAAAAAACATGGATATATCGTACCAAATAGATTATCTTTGAAACACCTGAGCAAAAAATGTATTTATAATAAAATGTAGAAACGTTTATTTCATGAATGAGTGGTAATCCTTATTTCTTACTTGGAGAAAAACATTCATCTCACCGCTTTCAAAATTGCTACATTTTATTTGAAGTCAAAGGTGTTTAGATACGTCAAAAAGCAATTACACAGTAGGAATGAACACTTAACCTTCTCATAAAAACAGATTAAAAACTCATAAAGCAATTTAAGAGCAATTTTCTACCAGGCGAACCGCGAGAATTGGTTTACACTTCGTTGTCAACGCCAGAGGAAAATATCTATTACTTCGTCAAGAAAACATTTACCGTACTTTTAATTGCTGTCATTTTCTCACCATAGCACAGATTTGCGGTACTTATTACACAATTCAATTTAATACGTACTAACTTTTAATTGGTAGTCTTGAAATGTTACTTGCCACTCATAAATAGTACTTGGATATAATACACCACACATCTTAATGGGTGGTGTATCGCTCATCGTGTAGCTGTAGTTATAACGGAAAACATGGAGATATGATACTAACAGCAGAATATTTCTGTACTTTTCTCACGCGTTGTTATATTTTGTGTTTATTTACTTAATTAAATACACAAATTCGTCGTCATCAGAGTATTTATTCTCTCAATTTTTTTTTTGCAAAATCAAGATCGTTATTCAATTACTTACACTATTTACTTGTATACTCAGTTTTGTCACTTACATTTAATAAAGTGAACAAGTGGGACAGATGTTAAATAGATAAATAAACAAATACATAAATAAGGAAACATTTTTAGGGATGGATTGCGGTTTACATAAAGAGATTGAAATGTAGACTTGCGAAAACTCCCGCCTGAAAATCACCGTTCAATTTAAAACACGAAGACAACCACCGCTTTGTATTACGAAGACAGTAATTGTTTTAACATTCTAGCCATCATGATTATAACCATTTGAATCAGTTCCCAACTTTTTCTTCCCATTCGCCAAACTTTCATCGTATTACAGTTTCCAGAAGATTTTTTAATCGATTTTCAATGTTCACAACAAAACTATGTTTTTATGAAACACATCAGACCGAATATAATAATCGTAAAGGTGTGCTCGTCTCGAAAGAAAGCGTTCACCTATACCTCGTGACAGAATGGCCAACCCGTTTCACACCATTACTGCACATCTGTATTGCATTACAGGAATTATTTCACACTGTACGGTAGACAGAAAAACGTCTTGTTTTGTTGCTAATATCTAGAATTTGATCGGTGACCCTGGGTATCAGCGAATACTCTGGACCCGGCACCTCCACCAAATGCTTTAAACGTCTCTAATTGCTACAGCCACGTGAAAGTGGTTATATGAATTAATGAATTTCATAAATTTTATGTTTCGGTTTTTTACGGTATTGTTGACGTCGGTTTTATAAATATGTACGCGAAATTTTCGGAAACAGTTTTTGCTTAGTGGATAAAAATATCAAAATTGAAGTATATTCCCCTAATTCTTTAACTAAATTAAACATTTTCTGTCTATTCAATGGTCGATTCGCAGAGTGAAATTTTGGTTATATTGTTTGCAAATATCGGTGTTAGGCGGTGATTTAATTTTGACATTTTCCGGTTAAAAATTGAACAATTCAAGTTTTTTGTGAAATAATGATCACATGATTTATTTTCGTCTTTGGCGGTAGTTGTGAGCATCACGGGTTCTTCTAATTGCATCACCCTACGTGATCACTTGTGGTGACGTGAGTGGTGACGTCTGTGGTGACGATACAGTGTACTTGAGGGGGCAGACACAACACACGATGTTTGCATCCGAGTCGTGTACGTCATTCGTGGCCAAACTCTCACGCTATCTCCACCCTCTGACGTACGTCGAGTTTATTATTAATATCTTGGTTCTATAAAAAGAATTTTGTGGTAAAATCAATGTGGCGTGTTTCCCATGGTCGATGGCGATAAAGAACGGAGGGTTGGAATGAACACGGCGTTATCCTTATCTAAGCTTTATTAATGTAAAACTAAAACCAGACTATCAGAATGTAAAAATAGCTTTAGAACGACACGGAAGGTATAGTCAAGACATGCCATGTAGCACAGTAGTTAAGTTGATCTTAACACCATCGAAGAAAACATGATGAATTATTCATGAGACTCGGCGATCACCACAAGTGTTTTCGTACGTAATTTAGTCCCACTATTCTGTGCGTGGTAAGCAGCTATTTTTCGAATCGATTGGTAGTACACGCTTTTCATATTTATCCCCACCATAAGTTTACGTTCATTGGAAACTATAAATAAACGTGAACACAAATAATAAAAATACAACCCACAATGAAAATAATAACAACACTAATATTGTCGTGTGATAGCAACTGCCGCACATAGAGAGTAGTACCCAAAACATGAGACGCTACGTACCGATTATCCTGCCTAAAACAATATTAATCATTTGTATCATGCCAACTGTTGTATATATAAATATACATATTTTACCTGCCTTATAGTAGTGGATAAAAACGAAATTTATTTTTCTGTTCTAATTTATTTGTTTTTGATGTGCTAAAGATAAGAGTAACGCTTTTCCAGTCGCGTTCATGGATGAGATTTTTTGGTTGACTTTTCGATACTTTTATTACGGTTTCATGATTCGTAACATGTATTTCTGATGTATGGTTTGTTGTTGATGTTCTTTTCTAAGAATATTAACCAAAACTATGTTGAACTCTTATTTAAATAGTATTTTATCCCCCACCCACCCCACCCCGAGAATGATAAAGCGGATGCCATATGATCTACGATGTGACATCAAATGCCTCATAACCCAACAGTACACCATCATAGAACAGCATTCTTCTTTTTTGGGCTAGTTTTTTTTTTGTAATCTTGGCTTTTTACTTGATCAGTAACTCAAAAGCCCTTTTCCATTCTCATCATTGGCTATGAATTGTGAAGTGATGAAAGTTTTCAGGATTAACTAGTACAATGACTTCTTTCTGATTTATGTCATCACAATCTACGAGGAATTTAACGATAATTTTGCAAATACATATTTAATGAAAACCGAGCGCGTATGCAATAGAGTAGGCCTTCATTATAACACGGTAGAGCAGATTGCCCGGGGAGGGTATGATTTCGTACCCAGCCGAATAAGTCTCACCGATCACGGGTTGGGCATGAAAGATGTATCTTAAGACGCAGCGATGAAACGAGAACGGGCTACAGATAATACACTGTTGAAAGTAGGTCACTTGAAGATATCGACCTTCTAACCTAAAGCCCGACCTAAGCTGCCTCCATTGGCGGCGACCTGTTGCAACAGAACCCGAGAACAATATCATACAAACATGATTAATTAAGTCAGAAGAAGCAACTCCAGTCATATTAATTATATTCTCTATGTCTCGACAGTTATAACTAAACTACTTCACTTGGCAAGGTGTAATTCAAAAACAGCGTCAAGGGATTAATTAGTGTGCTTGTCCCCGCGGAAGGGGGAGTTTTTCACCTTCGGGATGGAACTATACGGGAGTTTTTGTCGCACATTCATCATAGGGATTTTAATTAAATGCGTTGCTTTTGTTCGTAAGAAACAATTTGGATCGGTGTAAAATCTAAGATTAATACTGAGAAAGCGCGATCAATTAAATCAGAGATGAACAATAATCTTGAACGAACTTGGATTGCGTTAAACTTTTAATATATTGAAGCTGCGGAAGAACGGGAACATCACGTGCTGTATTATCGATTTCCAACTGTTAGACTTCTAGGTAAAGAAATAAATATAGGGAAAGCAAATTTTGTTTGTATACCTAATATTGTGGTAGGAGATAGAACGGCAATACACATGAGTGAACAATTGTTATTGCTAAAGAAATAAATTAACTAGGTTTTATCAAACGTATTCTTCAGAAAAAGAAAATATGTTCTAGCTTTTGCACCAAATCGTAATTCACTTAATTGAAATTTCTAAAAGACATCGTATTAATAGCAACATTTCTTCGTTTAAATTGGCGATTACGAATGTATATCACGTAAATACTTGTCGTTGTGTTGTGAGCTGTAGTTGCAGAGTTGGTTGACGTATTTATTTCATTTTACAAAATGCTGATAGTGCAAAAGATTGTAATAAGAACACAGTATTATGCAATTATTTCGTGTGACTAGAGAAGTAACTCTGGAACCATATAATATTGACGCATGTTTCTCTGTTTGTTACAGATCGCTGCAAGGATGTCAACCAAGTCAATTGTCCACCAAATTATTATTCTTTCCCTTTTCTTCATCTCCCAAACCCTGGCTTATCCGGTTTTCGGCACTAAACGCTATGGTCGCTCCACTGGTATGCCGGCTCGCCGTCTCTCGGCCTGGGCGCCCCTGCCTATGCAGCCCTACCAGACCGCTCAGCCTAGCACTCCAAACCAGTTCCTGGGCCCCAACTACTACTCCGATTACCCCTACGCTCAAGACTACGAGACAGAGTACTACTACCCTCCCGAGCCTGTCTACAACGCCTACGCCCCGGTCCCCGCTCCATACTACGCCGGACCCTCCGCTGCCGACAACCTCAACTACGCGGTGTACCACTCAATGCTACCCTACTACTACGACGTCCGAAGACCCGGATACGGCTACTACGGGTACGACGAGAACAGCGACACCGTTGAAAACCTGCAAGAGGAGATGCAACAGGACGAAGAGAGAGAGGAAAGAGCAGAGGCGTTGCCTATCGGTCAAGAGACGTGGTTCGAGAAGAGCGACACCCAGCAACAAGAACAGGAGAGCATCGCCGATGTGAATGCCGCCTTCTTGCAGAACCTCATTCTCAGCCAGATGTACAGTGACGCTCAGTCGCGCGACAACGCCATGCGGGAGGATCCGATGAGATTCTCAGGCTACGGCGAGGATACGACCGGTGACTGGGTCTACGCCGACCAGGGTAGGGGCGATGCCGCGGGGTACTACGCAGACGAAGAAGACGAGGATGTCAAAGAGTTGAAGTCCCTGGTGAAGAAACCCAGCTCGGAACCCAACGACCGCATGGATCGCGAGTCACGGCTCCGAGAAGAGAGGAGCCGGTACGTCAAGCAGCAGGGGGGCTACCCAGCGTGGGAGGGCAGCTCCAACAAGGAGAGCATGGACTTCGCAAGGGTCTTCGGTGGTCAAATGATGAAGAAAAGCTACGACCAGTGGGCGGCTCCAGCTGACGAGAACGTCCTCAGCATCTCCGATCGGAAGGTGATCTCACCACCTAACGAGGAGGCCTGGAGCACCTCCCTGCCAGACCCCGTGACGACGCCTACCCCCCTCAGCACCACCGAGGCTCCGGACTTCGACGAGCGGCGAGGCCAGAAGGAGGTGCCGCTGCTGCGGCCCGCTATGCCCGTCAGACACCCCGCGTTCAAGGACGCCATGGACGAGCTGATGAGGAGCGAGGCTCACCGCAGCAAGCCCTCCGTCTACGATACCATCAAGAAGCTTCTGGACATGGAGGAGGGACTGCGCGAGGTAAGACCACATGCCACTAGGCGTACGTAGAGTTTTCTGTTCAATGGTTTATTTGTTAATTGATTGTTGGTATGGGTAAGGCTTATTTCTCCACAGAGTTTGGCTACAAAATGTTAACAAATACATAGCATACATTTAAAAAAACAACTAATGTTTTGTCACTCTTTTATTCTTAGAGACAATTTTAAATCAACATTAGTTTCAATTCCCTTAAAATGTGGTCCCCGGTTGTACGTCTGAAACAACGTTCTAATACTGCGTCCAATGTAGCGTGTAATCTTGCATAAACATGCGGAATCTGCTGCTGAACGCAGAACCACAACCACTGCACTCTTGGACGTTGCGGCCGGAAATGTGTAGGATGTGGCTACAGACGAAAAGCTGAAGGCTGGGCCATTATAAATTGTTATTAAAATTCCCATTAAATTGTACGCACATTTTCATAACTCACACCAAAGACAACTATTGCGAGAGGTTTAGGGTGGAACATTAATGCTACTTAGGTTTCGCGGTTGATAAAGAAACGATCGCGTAGAAAAACTAATCAAATCTTTACACAATCTCCAAAGTGTTCGTTTCTTTCTTAAAGTAAATTAAATTTGGCTGCACTACTCTCGTAACCATTCATTATCAACAAGTAATAGAATAGCCTTGTTCTATAAATAGCTGTACGAATAAAACGTGAGGTAAAGTTCGGAGAGTAGCTGTGCTGAATGGGAGGGCTATATATCCAGAGTCCCGGGTTTGACTAGAGCTGGCCAAAGTTGCTAGCTCGCGCGGCGCCCGACCCCGGCCCAGCTCGGCTCCATTCACAAGAGCCCGCCCCCGCCCCCGCCGCCCCCGCATAGCGTCGCCTGCTCGCTGACGTCATGGTAACAAATGGATTTGGGCTAGTTGCCAAAATAACTCACCCCTTAGGGCGATGGGCTCTGGCTTCGCGTGGGTGTCCAATGGGAACGTAGGGGAGAGGGGTTGTGCGGGGTAGGGTTAAAAATAGCGGGGGTTTCATTCATAAAGGGCTTGAGCTAAATCGCGCAGAGAATCGAACGGCGAACTGCAGCTACTCGACTGTGATGTGGGAATGCCTGCATCATCCTAGAGAGGAAAGTGTTTGACTACTTTCCTTATTTCATTTGGATTTCTTCGTGCCCTTGTACAACATGGACACACTCGATTTATTTTCTGAGCGTTTCTTACGTCATGCATGCTTTTTCAATGGTGTCGACATTGATTTCTTCCAGGGTTTTTTAATTTAAAAATAAATCACAACAGAAACAAAACATTTCAGTGGTCCAGTTCCACTTACCAATCTATTACATTATATTACAGTCCAGTCCATGTACTTAAGCTAGTATAGATACTTCTTTCAACTGAGATGTCTTGTGTTTCCAGGATCGGGAAGCTATCTGGCGAGCACAGCCTCAAAAGAGGTTCGTATCAAACGAAGAGTCCTTGGTCGAACAACTGGGCGGTTTGAAGAAAGATTCGGCATAAGTTGCAACGAAACCTCTCACGGGGCGGGAAGAAGATTAAAGAGAGTTAGGTTGATCGCCATTGTCTTTGTTCCACCCCATAACTCAGAGTCGGAAGTCACCTAGGTTGGGTGTGGAAGGTGGCGGATTATTCGTAACGGTTGTTGAGACTGACGTGATGTATAAGCCTCATATCGTACTTAGTACCGACTAGAAGGTGTAGGTAGGTGTTTCAATACAACACCGTTATGCATGTGTGTATGTAGAGTATTAACTTTCTTTCATGCAACCGAAGCTTTCAATATCACTGGAACTCTTTAATATTCTATGTTGAAATAGGGCTTAAAATTCAAATTGTATTAATTCCCCTTGTCTAATACGTCCTTTAGACTTTAGAACCCTTTGTTAAATTCCCTAAATGTGAGAGCGGTTAAGTGAATGTTAGACAGAAACCTGTGCTTGTCGCGTCATTGTAGTAGCGGACATACAGATTAAGTTTCACGGCCTATCAACTTCTATTATCAATATTTAATGTAAATCAAGTGTTTCATAACTATGATGTTAACACAATTTGACGAATAAGAATGATGATGATGATGATGATTAAGGATGAGAGAAATAATTTTAATACGTAGGAAAACTATCCGTTATTACTGTTGTGAATATGTAAAGATATGTTGTTCTTTTGTGAAGATATTTAAAATTTTCCATTTGGATAAGGAATGCTGAAATTACTCGATAACATATAAATGATGATTGGAGTTTTGTACGATCCGAGAATGATCGACTAGTCCTTGTACCTTTTACAATAGCAGAGCAAAATACCTGTGATAATTAACAGAGAACCCAAGGACTGCGATGGTAGTGTTTCAGTATGTAGAGCGTGCATATTTATTTTCAATGTAAAACCTATCCGTAAGAGAGAAAACTATTTAAACTTTAGAATAAATCATTATTATTTTTAATGGTGTTCTTTAATGTTCAATGTAAAGTGTTAATATGATTATAGCTAATTCAAGAGAAGAAATATATTATTAATATACATACATACATACACATATATATATATTCGTCTATACGTACTTGGGTTGTAATTCTCACCCACCCGGTAATACTGGTATATTAGCACTGAGGGGCAGGGTCTCGCCGATTGGGATGGCCATCGAAGCCGTTGTAACGGCCAAGCCTTGCACCTTAGTGAGCCCATTAGAAGAATTACTGCATGTTATAATTATATTGTATATGTAAGCAATTAATGTTTTATGTTAATTTCTTCCTTATGAAAACTACGCAGTTTTCTACCTAGATTGTTTAGACACATAGACTTCCTGATATTCGTACGCAATGGCCTATTATTATACAGTTAAGTTAGTGTAACTTGACTTGATAAAGTGAAGCATCAAATGCTTTAGATGAGCACACCTAATTGACTATTTGGGAAGTCAATTCGCTGTCAATTAACAGACCAAAACAGAGAGTTGGTAGCAATTAAAAGCAACAATCAATGTTTCAATGTTGTAATATCATCACTGTCGATTCAGTTTGAGGGTGTTCTCCAGTCATTTCGAAGTTTGCATCAATTATAAACGCAGATAAAATGCAGTTTATTTAAATCTTAAATGCGGAAGTTTAAACGATCTTGCTCAAAAATCTATGTTTATGTTTAAAATTAAATTAGTAAAGAGTCTGTAATTCGTATTTTTTTACAAAGCAAACACAATACTTATGACACAAGTTAGATAACTTCAACATAAAATGGTATTGAACACTCTTCAAATTTGAAATTTATTTGTGTATTAATAAGAAAATAAATTAATAATTCGTTTAAATTAAATTAAAGGTGTAAATATAAGTAAATGTTTCACATGGTGTGCTCAATTAAGTATGTGATGCAATGTTCGTTTATTAGCTTAATAATGATTTGCCAGTTCAAGAAGTGAAATTTGTAAATAGCACTCCTGGACGCATACATATTTCATTTTATTATTTCTCGCAAGCTAATTCAATGATTGAACAACTTTTAAATTCGCCTTTTTACTCAACACACGTTGTTCAATCCGTTCGTTTTAATCCAATTCTTCCATTATCTAATTCAAACACTAAGTATAAAAAAAAAACAATTTGCAAGTACTATTTGCCAATAATAGACTTTCTTTGAACCAGAGCTACTTCTCAAATGTGTACATATCCCTGCTTCTATCATATATTTTGTAATGATATTGTACATAATTATATTTTCATACACAAAATGAAAAAATGATTAAAAAACAATCTTTTATCTTGAACCGTGTTCTTTGTGTAACCGAAAAACATTACTCTCAGCTTGGGTAAAAGCTGCTTGGTGTGAGATGTATTCAAAATAAACTGTGTTCCACATAGTACGGCTGGACTTGTTATTGGTTCACCTCCCACAACCACAACTATTCATTATGAGAGGAACCACATATTATGTGCGTACTTTCGGTGTGTTTGCGACGTACCACCTAGATGGTACGCACATTCGTACTGAAACTTCAAATTTTATAAAATAATCAAATACACCGAAATGAGCCACAAAATATGTGATTTCTCTAATATCTCAGGCTGTGAAAGCATTAACATTGAAAGTATAAATAAACGTTCATTTTTCAATATCAACAAACTAAACATGTAATTAGAGAACATAATTATGAATGCAAGAGCACCAGAGAGAGCATCTACCCAGTACTACTTTCGTAACTGTCATAATATCCTATCAAATAATTGTACAATCGAGATCCATGAACTCCTTTCAACACCACTCCCATTTACAAACCTTTCATATTGCGTAGAAAACCAGTTGCCTGTTTTGTTGTGTGTAAATGTGTACGAACATAATAATTTTTCTCACATAACCTTACAATAAGTTACCTTATATATTATCATAATGACTTCAGGTAAATAATCACTTGAGTCCTATTAAAGATTAGCTCGCGTACCCCCCCCCCCCCTCCCCAACTATCCTTACACCATTACCTAGTTAAAACCAGAAGAAGTGGTCTCTACCAACCACGGTCAATCTGATATTTTAACTCAGTCAGTCAGATTTCGATTAAAATTGTTAAATGGTTTTTATTGGCTTTCTCTTAACAACATAAAATGTGCATATGATTCCTAGTTCCGATGAGTATTTGGCATCCCCCCTAGTTTGCATTCAGCCGCGTATCCCGAACTGCTCACGTAGCGACTATAAAGCAACGATTCCTCTTCAATGAGCTCATCGCCTTTGTTCGACTAACCGTACAATCCTCACAATATCCCTGATTTTTTAAAGGTATTTATTTAACTTAAAAAATAACGGTACAGCAGTGCATAATATAGTGTGTACAAAATAACCTGAGTCATTGGGCTCATTAACATTTTAACAAAAAACAATTATAATGTATAGCATAGTATAGAGATATTGAATAAAAACATAGGTATATAATGAGGAAAAAAATTGAACAAAAAAATCCTTTTCGGAACTAAGTAAGACAATTCTAAGATAAAGTAATAAATACAATACGGTATAACAGTAGAGTTATACAATTACAGATGAGAGTAAAGCATGTTTAGTACGCTTGTGTTTGTATCTTTGGTATGTAAGTGAGGACAGACTGTAGTCTCCAAGGCTAGAAATTGAAGTATTACGTGAATTTTCTGTGCATTTTTAATAGAAGCGATGGGTGAATTGAAAGACAAGATCTTGATTTGTAGGTTAATTGAAAAATGTAATGTAGTTCTGATATCCAGGGGTTTCTTGAAAAATTAAGACTTTTTTCTGAACGCTTGTAGTTTTCTATAATTTGAAGTGCAAGTAGAGGACATGCGTACGTTATAATTTGCATTGCCATGGTGTACAGAATAAACTTAATTTTTATATTCATATCAATACGCCTATTACATATGGGATACAGTTGTGATATGGCAGAGTACGCTTGCTGGATTTTGCTATTGATGTGGTGAGTAAAGGCGAGCTTTTTGTCAAGATATATCCTAGGTACTTTATGACGTTAGACCAGTCTATTCTTTGTTCGTTAATAATTAACAGTTGGATGTCTCGTGGTCGTCGCTTGGTGAACAAAATGGCGGTCGTTTTTGAGCCATGACTTTAATTCTCCATCGATGGAATTTTTTTTTTTTTTTTATATAAAAGCAAATTTCAGTCGCTTTTTAATTGCACTGATTATGTAGGAAGAAGTCAAAATTGTGGTGTCATCTGCAAATACACTCAGAAGAATTTTTTTGAGACGAGGAATGGCATTTATATACACACACAGAGAAGAGCGTTCTGCATTTTTTATCAAAGCGACTTTTCGCATAACATTATTTTCACAACTAACTTTGAATGCGCTAAACCGGTTACTCTCTCGAAGCTGAGTGCATGGTTTTCAATTATAAATTTTGTATGAGTTTGAATGTCAGGAATTATCCATTAAAAATTATTATATGCTACTTTTAGACCCGGCACCTCCACCAAACAGCTGATTCTATCGAAGACACATGTTATCCGTGCTAATTACAAAACATTTGAACTTTTAAAAACAATGTGACGCCCGAGCTTCACACAAGGTTACAATGTATTATATATTATGACATTTTCTCATTATATAAGCATTAGTTAACATTTATTTGATTTAGCTAAAGGACACAAACACTCAAAATTGTGTTATTGTTATGTACAATTTGTCCTAATAAAAAATTGAAATCGAAAAAAAATTGTGTCACATTTTAGAGACTGATGTATGAACAATGAATATTTAACAACTACTCCGAACGGGCATTTATGTAAAAAAAAAAAAAAACAACGAAAACACATAATAACGCATTCAAAGGTGCTGACGATCAATCATTGCCCTGCGATTAACAAATTTTAAGTGTTCAGTAATCAGGATCCAATTATTTCGTATAATCACACAATTTTCTATAAACAATGTTTTGTACTCAATTAAGGCTATTCGAGTGTTTTTTTCTTTTTTTCCAAAATATGCTACCAAGTTAAAATATAGTGAACGGCTTTTAAACCTGGCCCTTTTTTTTAGAAAATCAAAACTATTTTTTTCAAATTTCTCTAATCCGGTACACGGCCAATATCGCCACCTTAAAATAATTTCAAACTTTAATTAGCCAAGGCACACCATTCAATGTAGGGCGTTATGTTTATGTGACATTAATTTTCAACTGGTTTTCCATAGGCTGACTGAGAGATTTTTTTTTAACAATTGCCTTTTCTGCGAATTTTTTCGTTTGGCGGTACAAATCGGCACAAAATACCGCCAAACGAAAAAATTCGCAGGAAAGACAATTGCTAAAAAATCTTTTTTCTCTCAATCAGCCTCTAGAAAACCAGTTGAAAATAATGTCACAAAAACACAACACCCTACGTTGAATGGTGTGCCTTGGCGAATTGAAGTTTGAAATTATTTTGAGGTGTCGATATTAATCATGTACCGGATCAGAAAAAATTGAAAAAAAAAATAGTTTTGGTTTTCTAAAAGAGCCAGGTTTCAAAGCCATTCGCTATATTTTGACTAGATAGCATATTTTGGAAAATAGAAAAACGTGGTCGAATAGCCTTAAGGGGAATCCCTAGACCCAAATATGATTTCTAAAGAATGCAGTAAAGACGTCTGAAAAGTAAATAGAATGTAAGAGGGGCTTTTTAAAAGAGCGGATTATTTTTTTGAAATTTTTTTGACGGGACTTAACCTCAGAATCAACAATTGTATTCAAATTACTGGAATCAGTTGCTCAAGTTCAAAATTGAATTTTTAGCAGCGGTTTTTTGTATATTATTTCTACACTCCTTTATCTACAACCTAAATATAAGTATTATTGGTTTTATATGGTTTCAGGCGTTGCACAATTTTTTCCGTTAAACGGTACAAAATTTGAAATTGTACCGGCAGGAGAAAAAAATTGTGCAACGCAACAAACCATATAAATCCAAAAATCTTTTTATTTAGGTTGTAGATAAAGGAGTGTAGAAAAATATAAAAAAACCCCTGCTAAAAATTCAATTTTGAACTTGAGCAACTGATTCCAGTAATTTGAATACAATTGTTGATTCTGAGGTTATGTCCCGTCAAAAAAATTTTCAAAAAAATAATCCGCTCTTTTATTAAGCCCCTCTTACATTCTACTTACTTTTCAGACGTCTTTACTACATTCTTAAGAAATCATATTTCAAGAGGGATATTCTCTATTACAGCTAATGCGCAAATGCTGGCTTAAAGTCATATTCCACGATAGCTGCACAATAAACGAGAAATCTGATTAAATTACAAAAATCCACTCATGCCTGGTCTGATCATCTGTAATCTAATTGTAAAGATAGATCCCTGTGTGTTCGTAAGAGCTATAAACTGCATATCAAAGGTCAACATAAAGTTATCATTACTGGTAGTGTTTTTATTGAAAAACGTAATTAAATAATTATTAAGTACATACATTTACTAATTAAAAGCGTGCCAATAGCAATATTAAAACTGAATTCATTCAGTTTATAGTTTCAACAAAACCATGGGTGCGTTTGTGTGATACAGCAACGCCACGACAACATAATATCAGAACCGCCTCTCCCTCTTAAGTTAATTACTTGAAATTAGCCAATAATTTTAATTAACGTTTTGTTTCAAGGTTGATAATTATCTGGTAGTCCCCACAATACGTTGAATGGCGATGCTTATAACTGTGAAGTCATAGGTTGTTTAGAACCATGACCTTTGACTGACAGTTCATACCCCGAGTAATGAATGCGGCTTGAACTTGTGAGCCAGCAGGCCGGAACATATGTTAGGACTACAATTTATTCAATTATGTGGATATGTTAGCTTGGCTGTGGACGGACGACACAAGTCACACGTAAGATAGTTGGCTGATTCAAGAAAGCAGCGTACTCAAACAGACTTCAGATCAAATTTCACAAAAAGAATTAAATTAATTATTTACCTATTGTGTTATGCAAAACAAACTGATAATAAGATCCTGCAGATGGCTATTATTCTGTTAGTTTCCTTTGCGGGCTAGACTAAAAAATCTTCGGACAGTACCTAATGGGGGGGTATTTGTTTGCTTGTTTATTCATTTATCTCCATTGAAAGCATTATAAATATTTTAGGCTATTTACTACTTGGTCATTTACCGCATATCGACCCGGCACCTCCACCATTGATGCGAATTAAAATATAACCGTAAACAATATGTTTATTGCTTTGAATCAAGGCATCTAATAATCAATAACTGTGAATATCAAAAAACACCACTGATCCCGAAGAGCAATTTTTAAACGTGATAACATTTTGAATAAAACTGTACTTAAGTTCCAAAGACAAAGTGAAAATATCCAAGTTTAGGGCTACCTCTAGATGAGTTTTTTTTTCTTTAAATATGCTTTCGAAAATGTAAATCAGTCCATATTTATTAATTTTCTACAGAATGCCTTATTAAAATTTTATTATCACGGTCAGTAAAATAATAAAATAGTAATAATAATAATATTATTAAATCAAAATTATATCTAGGAGACCCGGCACCTCCACCAAAAACACCCATTAATTCAATTGGTGTTTTTGTAATGATTATAAGTATCAACTTGAGTAAAAAGTGCAACGAAAAACTAAAATATTAATTAAGCATAGTTTCCAATTTCCATTATTTCTTATGAAACAACGCTGATTACAAACATTGTTTTTGAAGTGCTCATTTTTATATCAATTCTTAAGTTATAAGTCCAAAGTTCAAAAGAACCATTGTACATAATCAATTCTCTTTTCTGTGTGTTTCTTTTAAATTAACATCACTAAAACATGTGGAACTCGCACACCTGAATATTAATAGTTAAGGGTACTGCTAATCTTTATTTAAGTGCAAGAAAATTGCAGCATTCCGAGTCGAAAATTGCAGGAGTTGCATACTTAAGACAAGTAAAGGATAAACCTTATCTTCCCTCATAAGAAATAAAGAAAATTTAACTTGTAGTGCTTCAGCTTTAACACAGAGAACTACGCATAATTGATGCCCGGACAAAATTAATTATCAACGGTGTTTTGCAAGACTTAAATTGAAAATTCTTATTGTTAAATATTAAGCCTTTACGAACAAAAGAGAAATTAAATATTAATATGAAAGATTCTGATGGCACAACTGATGTTGAGCAGTTTCGGAGTAAACAAGCTTGTAGTCGAAGCGCTTGGTTCGGTGCGGGATCACTTATCAAGCCTACATAGTAAAGAAATAAAATCTTTGTTTGCTATCGGGCATAGAGTAAGAGACATAGAACGCGATTCGAAGAAAAGATTAGCAATTGTCGTAAAAATCTGAGTTCAACTTCAAACTCAGAATAATAATAGACGTATGTGACACCGCGGACTGCCAATTTGAAAGTAGAAAATGTAATAATCTTGTCAAATTAAATAAATCGAATATCAAAAAAATACTCATTTTTTTCTTTTATCAATATACATTTCATAAATTATATAACCACACATTTTTTTCCTCTAGCTAACGAACCAAACGATTTAAATTTTTTGTCAACAAGTTTTGCTATAAAACGAATGCCAGCCAGGGTAAGACACAATTAACTCTTATTTTGGCTTTACTACAATAGAGTCTAATAAGTTTGTTCTTGAGGCCTTGAGGCTTGAAACGTTTTAACCATACCATCAAACACAACTACATGAATCAATCCCTAATTAAAATCCTATAGTGCCAAAATAAACACTAGAAAAAGAACAAAATTGAATCTCTCGATTAAATTCTTTCGAAAACGCCTCGAGCCAAATTTTTTTAAATATATAATTCCGCTGAAGAACTAAGTCCTTTTGTAGAAAACCTGATCCCACACAAAACAAAAACTTGTAAAAATACAACCAAACCTTACACACTAAAAATAAATGAGATCTAAAAAGGGGCCAAGCTCATCTACCCTTCCACATTTGCGCAATCTTAAATCATAAACGTACAGTGTCCCGTAACAGCATCATTGAAAATCTTGGCAAAATAGAATTTGCAATTATTAATTTAAACGAAATAGTTCATCCAAGTTCTTTTTTTCTAATTAATTCAAACGTAATATCATGCAAATTCTATTTTGCCAAGCTTTTCAAGGATGCTGTTACGGGACACTGTACGTTTAAGAATTAAGAATGCGCAAATGTGGAAGGGTAGATGTGCTTGGCCCGTTTTGGATCTCATTTCTTTGAGTGTGTAAGGTTTGACTGTATTTTTACAAGTTTTTGTTATGTGTGGGATTTCATTACTTTTTCAAGTTCCATTGCAAAATTATTTGTTAAAATTTAATACTTTTAGCAAAGTTGATTTAATTGCTATGGTATTACCAATTAACAATAGAATGTAAAATCAAGTGGTCCAAAGACTGTCTTTTTGTAAACAATGTAGGCGATCATTGTCAAGTAACTATAGTTACTTGTTGATTGTATGCCTGTATAAGACATATTAAAACCTTAATTTGGAAGTCTTCCAGCAAATTTTTTCAAATTTTTCTTTCAAAAGACCCTATATCACTATAGCCTATAATTTCCATGTAAAATATGATCGTTTTAGCCCCACCCGTTTGGTCAGAATCGCTGACCGATTGAAACTGATGAATTAGACCGTAGTAGCAGTAGTAGTAGCTAACATCCTTAAAGTGATTTTGAGCATGTTTCAAGCCATTTTTTCACCAAGAAGGAATGCTCGTACCCCAACTTAATTTGGCATGTGTTGTCAAGTACTTAAATCCCCTTGATTGTGGTAGTTTTTAAGTTTACATAACGTTTCATGACGGCTGGGTGACACCTCGAAATCACCCCAACTCTGCTTGCTGTATAAGGTGCTTGAGTGTGTAGCGCATCGCGGCTTGACTGCGACGCCCTAACGGGCACCTAGATAAGTCTAAATGTAATTTCCCACAAAGAAATTGTTCAGGAACGGTGAAACAATTGAGATTTTCTTGCTAAACCGATCTGCCTATAAGTAAATTTATTTTAGGAAATATCATTTTGATATTACTGTTTGAAGTAAAATGTTTTGTTGAAACAAGGGATTCTTCGAGCAGCTTTCCCCGAGCGCACGGCAAATCTATCGTGGAGCGTTTCCAACGCTCGAATGCGTAACCCTACGGCCTTGCCATCGACATATTTATCTGGAAGGAGTTTGTTTATGATAAGTAGTCTGGCAGACAATTTCGTACGGCGTCCGCGACCATGGCCAAACAGAAATCGCCATGGGCTAGACAAATGATTGGCCATTCTCCAAAATACAATTGGGAAATCGATCTTATTTTAGCAGGAGATATGTTAAAATTATTTAAATTATTTAAACATCATTAAACCAGGACGATTTGCCTTTTGTTCTAAAGACATTTTGCCAAATTGTGTCATTTCGTCTGCACACATAGTCGACCATTGGTCTTATACAAAACTCAGTCTTGTATGTTATTTATTTTTATAACTTTTCGTCTCAAAATTCGTGTGGTCTAATGTGTGTTCTTAATTCTTATCGAATAAAATATTTTCCGCTTGTTGGCCATGCAAAATGAAACAATAGTTAGGTTTTGTATTTTATACATCACCATCTTCGTTTTAATTTTGTTACGGTGTCGCCGTACACAGCAACAGACATTTGCTCACAATTTGAGTCATCTTAATTACTTATTTTTGTGATCTTATTAGTTATTACCTTTAATACATGTTTCAAATTGTTCGTACTTCGTACATTCTATTACAAATGTATTTATTTTTATGTGATGTCAAATATTTTTTGTGGCATTGTTAACGATGAAGATATTAACACGACTACTTATTATGTCTAAACAAAGAGTGTATCGCTAAGCAAGGCTAGTGTAAGGTGTTTCTTGGCGGCTACGCATGCTCGTGTTCCTCGTTTTAGATAATAGACAGGGTATTGAACCTGTACTTTTTGCCCAAAGTTTTGTTGTCGATGGCGTCAGTGTGGCGCCAACACCCACCCTTCCCCCTCCCGTTTCACCCCCGGGCAATCTCTCTGGCTAGATGTCTCTTTGCCAAACTTTGGAAAAGACCATAAATCGAACTTGCATAAAAGATTCTTACTACTCTTCCAGTGATTGGGGTTGATTTTTATCCTGGACTAAACTTTCACCAAAACATAAAAAAGATGTTATTCTGAAAGGGGTCCTATCAAAAGATTGAAACTGCACAAATGAAAAGAAGAATAACAAGATAATAACTCATTCGAAAACGAGCAAACGTCTAGAAAATAAGGAACGAATATTTTTCATACTTCTGAATACATAAACGCTCTCAAAAACAGGGATTTGAAACAAGACGATAGCCGTATAGATACAAAGTGTATTAACGTATACCTATGTTATTTTCTTAATGTCTACTCAATTCAGTAAGGACCCTAATTCAGGAAGCCTACACAACGCATTATATAAACAGTGTTGAAAAGAGTTTCAACAATGAAATAATTAACATATAATGTACAAATAAAAGAAAATAGCTGTGTAGAGCTAATTTAAAATAATGTTTACAAATAAGATTTTATAAGCTAATAACACTTACTGAGGCTGGCTGGTTTTTGATGTGCTTACATCGGGAGCCACAAACATGCGTCATCCGAGGACCTGAAATAAATCCAAACCACAAGGTTAATTAGCAAATGTCTCATTAAACAGAATAACGCAGGCTCATGCTTTAAACATTAAACCCGTGAACCCATGTGGGTTTCAACAGTGGGATTAGAACGAACTTGTGCTGGAAACACTACGTAGTTGAAATAAACGCGAAACGGGCCATGATCACAAGAATCGGTAAACTTAACAAGGATTTATTTATTTATTTAACTCGAAAATGGTTAATTTATGTAAAAAAATATATGAACAACTTTACTGATACCTTTCTCTAATTACACTGGTATGATTAGTTAACTTGCTCCTCCTTTTAAAATTAAATTTTTGTACTGAATGAAAATATATATGATATATAAATAATATTTAAAAAATCTTGAGATACCGAATATAAGCAAATACATGTTATATATCATGCTTGAACCTGACTCCGTGCTAGCCAAAACATGTCCAATCAATAAAAAAAGAAATAACAATTCGATTTATGGAAATTCTGTGAAAAAAATTAAAAATTACACGCCGAAAATTGTGGTACTCATATGCGTTTTTTTTAAAAAATAAAGATTTTCTTGTATTTTAAAATTTATTTAAATTAATGTTTTTTAAATGTCTATTCAAAATGTTTCGTCTTTTGATATATTTTTTTAGAATATCAAGAATGCCACGGATTTCGAAAGCCAAAGTAAATCATCACAGACAGTTAAAAAACCATCCGTGAAAATGTTATTTGTAGCTCAATAAAAATATTGTTGGTCGTTTCCAAAGTGTGTTACAAAACGTGAGGCCCAAAGCGTAATGTCTTATGATAGTGACAGGTGTCCCCGCAATTCCTCCTATAACCAGAACATCGGCGTAGTAGAATAGGTTTTTTAATCGACCTCTCTTCGTGGAATTTTCTGTCAAGTAATAATTCGAAAATATTTTTAGGCATTTTTCGACATTGGTTTAAGTTTTTTTTTAAGATTTTCGTTTTTGAGGAACGGTTTTTTAATACGTTTTATTATTATGTTTGTTTTATTATTGTATTGTGTTATTATTTGTATTTATTGTAATTTTTGAAAATAAGTTTATTTAACAAATTAAATATTAAATGAATAAATAGACTGATTGATGCATACAATTTGATGCCTGTTAAAAGCATAGTTTTAATTCATTAAATGTATTATAATATATCAATAAAATATTATTCAACATGATACACAGTGCTTGGCATAATTGGAAAAAAGAGTGCAATTTCTTGCTAAAAACTTTCAAAAGAAAATACCCTTTGAGAATTTAAGAAACCTTAAAAAGTGTGTGCTAATACTCGAAAAATATGTTCAAATCCTTGATAACATGACTCTGATAGAAATTTAACGGCAAGAGAACGGCAAGAGAACGCAATATGCATGTGACTATATAAAAAAAAATTGTCTTCATCTTCGTTCTTCGTTCGAAGTAAGTGCACGCTTTTAAATTCAACTCAAATCTTGTCACCCACGACAAAAAGACGACGTCTGAAGCAAAGAACGAACGACTTAATTCAAAAAAGAAATCCTTTGAATTTACTTTACATTTACTGTTGAATACGATTTATAAGAATATGAATCCGTTTTTTGTGACAGTAGAAGTTTATAACCTGAGAAAGCGTACGGCTTTATGATATTTTTAGATCACAACGTTGTGGTTTTCCTGTTTTGTATCGTCTTGTTGTCATCTCGTCATTTCGTCATGGCATCTTATATTCATGTTATTATGTAGTCTTATCTTTATGTTGTCAGATTTACATGTTATTAAGGTTACACGCTGTCATGTTATATTACAGTTGCACTGCAATGTTTCCACATCGCCAAGATTACATATTGTAATGCAGTCTTATCGTTACGTCATCATGCTTAATGTCGAGACGAGTCGCGGAGGCTAGTTAAAGACGAGTTTGAGCGTGATATGAATGAAATTATAAGACACAAATTTCAACTAAAGACGAATATTACTGTTACGATTTATGTGTTGCAATGTAAATACAAATCAAATTAATATTGGAAAAAATTAAATTGTAATGTGAAATGGAATTGATGTTGAATTATACATGCATGCTCAGCTACCTCTACTAACGATATCAATGCATTTATCGTGAGTTCTACTCGTAAAGACCTGGCACCTCCACCAAAAATATCAATGCATAAATCGTTGTAAGATTTACAAGTAAAGACCGGGACCTCCACCAAAAATATCAATGCATAAATCTTGAGTTAGATCTTTAAGTAAAAACCTAGCAGCACCTCCACCAAAAATATCAATGCATAAATCGTGAGTTAGATCTACAAGTAAAGACCTGGCACCTCCACCAAAAATATCAATGCATGACGTTAAGGAATCATGTCCTCATTTTATTATGTCACTTTCTGCTCTTTGTATAATCTCATAAAAGTCCGCCAAAGTTATATTTTAGTGTTGATTGAAGTAGAACACGAAGACTTGTACATTATGGGGCCGACGCGTCACCAGCGGAGGAACAATCCCACAACTGTTCATCTGTTCTGTGGTTGTATTGTGATCTTTGCATACTACGCATCATGATGTAGGTCAGACTGTGGGAGGTTGGTTGATGTTGAGGAGGGGGATGATTGGAGAGATCAAAGAAGCCACTAGATCACCATTGTCACCATCAACTTGACGCCACTTGCAGAACTAACGTCAGCATGCTGTTTACTGACGCATTATGCTGCAATTGAGTTCACAGCTGTTATACTCTCTGTTAAATGTGGTTTTAAGAGCCATTATAGAACATTATTCATCAATGACATAATTTTGGAGTGAGTATTACAAAATATTCGTTTTCTGATTTGCAGTTGAATAATCAATCAGAGAGCGATTAAACTTATTGGAAGTAAGAATAAGTATTATTAATTTGGAATTGTTTTTGAAAATATATTTTCTGATGTATAATCAGCCAACTTTAACGGGTGAAGTAACAGTTGACACAACAACAGTCGAGGTACAAAAAACAAATATTGCCATCTTAGTTTGACCAAAATAACTAGGGGTGTCACACTTTTGTAACTTCCGATTAATCTCGGGACTTGATCAATCGATATCATAAAGAAATTTAATCAGTTACATTCTTTGCTAGATTCATACAGTCATATTGTACATAGTTTATCTGTAATCATTTGACATCCCCAAATACAACATATCTTAGGCAACATTCAACAGGAAATATAAATAAATTGACTTTATTTGTTGTGAATCAACAATCACATAGTAACAAAAACACAAGCAATGTCTGGTTAAGAAAAACCCCTTCCAAAGAGCAAGGAAAGAAATTCATTGCGAATTGATATTAAATGTAAATATATTGTATGAATCATATCAATCGGAGATCAAGTTCGGTTTTTATCGAGAGAACCTGGCACACGCACAGACGGACGGACGGATGGACGGACAGAAAAGTGACGCTGAAGATTATTTAAAATCTTATATAAATACGTATTTTGTTAGTGCTTGGAGATGAGCACTGATGATATTGTTGTAAATGATTTCGAAGTAGGAATCTTTACTACGTTTAAAACAATGACATAAGTCTGAAGCTACCGTATAAGCGTCACTTTTCTGTCCGTCCATCCGTCCGTAATCAATAACAAACCTCTTTCGGTGCATTATAAACAGCATTCGTTGCCAGTCAATAATGTATAAAGAAAAATTTAAACACTACATTCTGGATTTTTAGGGGTGAAAATCGAAACAACGCATTTCTGAAGATTACACACAACTTTTTTCTTTGCTCCAAAGGAATGCTCCAAAGGAATTTGAATATTTTATGATGGATTTCGTAGCAGACTAAATTGATTTGGTTATTGTGAGTATATTTGTTTCAAAAATGAAATAAAACAATGCAACGCAATTATTTACCATACATTAAACAACAGTTTTGTCATTAAACTTGTATGTATAGCTTCACTGTAGAAAAAGGAAATATTAATCTGAGCCCTGTATTGATTTTTGGTTATCCCAATTCATATATTTCATTTCAATTATGGACAAATTATAGAAAAAAGATAAATGCTGTTTGTAATTACGAGGTGACTGAACTGAGTTGCTCTTTCTTTGTGACTCGTTTGTTTTAACGAGGCATCCCGCATTATTTTCTGTTTCCGTTTTGATTGAAGAGTTTTTAATGAAAAGTGTTTTCAGAGAATTTTTAATCATAATTCTAGAGGGAAAGTTCGCTCACGCTTCATGTTATTTTTGAAATTGGCTTGGTTTTGTAAGTACTGATATAATTAGATTATGAAGAACAACTATTAAAAGCCGTCATTAGGTATCACCCAACATCATTCATCATTCGTTCCATTCGTGAAAACTTAATTGACCACACGAACGTAATGGTTCTTGCGACGGGTCTGAGAATGAAGACCTGTGTGTAGCCGACAGATTCCGGTGGTTCTGCTAAAGGTCAGAGGTGAAGTTTCCCTCTCCCGGTGACCTTTAGAACCTCCTAAACACATCTGGCCAGATGAGCACGTAACTCGCCTTCTTCCCACCTGTGTGTGTTTGTTAAATACATATACGGTGACACACAGGGATTATTCTCTGTTTACTTAAGCCCTTCCATTCGGCTATCAAAGGCTTGTTTAAGCGCTAGGATAAATGACTGCGTCTAGATGAAATAGGCCTACAACGCTTTGGCGCTCGAGTTACACGCTCTTGGTTTTAATCATTTACGTCAGTCAAAGCAAATTAATACATCATTTTAATTTACATTGTGTTATTTACATAAATCAAATATGATCAAACATAGATTTTTAAAATAAACAACCATTCAGTAATAAAGCTTTATCTCATTGTATTTTAATTGGAAAGCCCTCGCAATTACCATTAACGTACTGGTCCATTCTTCACACTGCAACCAATTATAAACATGAACGTAGATACAGACGATGACTGTTTTCAACTTATTTAAAAACGGTAACAGTAGATATAAAACATGCCATTATAAAATAATGATGCTGGCCTATTACATTAGTTTTCCGATTGTTCAGTAAATGAGGGACCAAAGAGCAGCTGTTTTTAAGGGAAGTAAATAGAAATAGCAAACAATATTGAGCCAATCTAGATCAATCATCAGGTGGTTACGGATCAGTTTGTTGCTTGTTAAAATGAAATAAAAATTTCAATTTCAAATGCAGTAATGAAGTTGTTTTATTCTGGGCGGCGAACTCATCAGTATAAGGGACTACGACGAAAATTAATAAATTATTAAGGATTCAAAGCCACGCCTCTACATTGCATGCGACTTATGCGTGCGATATACGGTAATACTTTTTTTCGTAGAATTAATCTTTATATTACACACGAGGATGGAAGTAAAACGAAGAGTTACTTAGCTCTTTCTGATATTTCATGCATGCAGTACTTTCGTAAACCTTCGCAAAGTTGGTCGAGTTAATAATTTCATTAATTAATTTAACTTTCATTGTATTGATTTACAGTTACTTATTTACACAGGAGGGCATTTAATAAATATTAGATATATACTTTATAAAATAACTTGATGAAAATAACATAAACTTAAATAGGCAACTATACACAGTTAGCTGTAGTGAACAGTCACACCTCGTATAACCACGCTTATAATAACCTGACCCGGCACCTCCATAGAACACTTCCAAGTTTTCTACTTCAAATTTAGTTGAGATCAGCTTGTTAATTGATTTATTTGATTTTTTTAATTTACGTTACTTAAATTAGGTGGTGTGAAAGATTGATACTTAGAGTAATTATTTCAAAAATATTTTAATTCTTTATTTACCTTCATGATCATTATATAGATATTATTGTTATTTGTTGATAGTAGAATAAATATCTTAAATTAAAAAGAATATATAATATTTAAATAATATTTATATGATATATCATACATTCATATGTGGAGGAGCAATCTTCTACGTTAGGCGATCGTAACCGCCTCAAAATGGTGTTATAATGGTATTTCGAAATTTAGTGAACAATTGAGCACAAAACTAACTCAATGATATTATAGGTGACTGAAACCTTCATTATTTTAACAACTCTGCTCGACAGACCTTGTTACCCAATACAGCTTGTTAATGATAATGTTGTTTCTTATCTATGCACCGTTAATATATTAGACTGAGACATACAAGATACATACAATAACATACATATACAACATACAAGGTAAGTTCACAATTATTTAACGTCCATCCTTTTTAGTTATAGAAACTAAATAAGATAGGACAACAGCTGAAACATTTGGAGTGCATAAATGAGCACAAAAAATGAAATATTATTAGGAAAAAATGTATATAATTGTAATACAACAATGTATAAAAAGACAACAGATCTATGCACACATTCAAATTGTGTTATTATACTAATATTAATTTAGGAGTTAACAATCCTCATGGGATTAACTAGGAAAGTCGGGAGTAAATGCTAAGGATCATTCAACATAAACCTGGGTAGGAATTCAGTTTAACTGAGGAACACATTGCAAAACACCTTGGTGCTGACTCCGTTCTAAATACTAACGCAACGAAAACACATCAAGTTGACAACACTCCTAAAGCTCATTAAAACTTGTAATCGTACACCTGTGTCTTACATTATTCTGTGCAAGCAAGCAAGCACAACCTTCTGTATCGAAACAAAGTTAATTTTACTTTAATGTCTTCGAAACAACATCCTTCAACTAATTTTAATTTACAGTAATTGTTATGAAGAAATTAGTATGATTATATTAACTGGGAGTTAAAATGGAATGTAAATACGATGTTAGAAATTCGTCTTTTCTAAATGGAACAATTGTGGAAGCTGCAGCTTATGAGGAATCCAGAGTGAAAAGTTTAGAAGGTGTTTGAAAGTTATGGAATTGAAAGAACATATGATGTGAAGAATATGATATCCTTCTGTTATCCTTCTGTTGTCTGTTGTGTGTTCTGTTAGCTGTAATTAATAATAAGTAAATTCTTCATCCACCAAGTTTATTCATTATAAACAATTTTCCTGATTAAATAATATACCCACTCTTCATGTTCATACTTGTTTGAAACCTCCAGCATAGCAACAGCAACATTCCATGGATGTTGTTTTCTTTGAGATATGTGAATGTTTCTTCGATATTGCAAGTTAGTTCACAATGTGTGACGTGTTTGGAAAGGAAGTCTCCTAATTACGTGTGGTAACCGCGCCTCGTGCCTACAACACAAGAGCCAAGCCACGCGCCACCTCGTCAAAACAGAAACCTCACAAGTAGCCTCTTGCTTTGTAATAGCGACTTTATAGGGTATTCAATCACGAAGAATTGTAATAAAAATTATACGAGTTTAGACGCACAATAAAGGATTAACTTTAGTGTGTTCTTACGACTGGCATAACCAACGAGAAAACATATATATATTTGGTGGAGGGGCCGGGTCTTTATGAGTAGTTCAAATTCACGAGAAATATATTTATATCTTTGGAGGTGCCTATGCTCGCGTGTATAACTCGACATCAATTAAATTCGATTGAATTTGAATTTAATTAAATGTTAATTTAATTTGCATTTACACTGCAACACATTCATTGTTACTCGGTGATAGAACGTCAAAAGTCTATTTTGTGTCTCATAATAAGAAACTGCAATATTTAATTACGCTAAATACATACAAATATCAATTGAAGAAAAAATATTTCTTTTCAAAATAACTTGACAGTTTTATTCAGTTAAATGATTTGTTTTCACACCTCGGCCTAAGTTATAAGTATTTTGGTTTGGAACTTTTCGAATAAGATAAAACGTATTCGGGTGTTGGTATTTATTGTAATTTTAGCGCATCACTCCGCTTTAGGTTAATCGGCGAATTCAATTGAGTAGTTTCGCTACTGTTATCTTTAATTAAGTATGACCTCTAAAATGTCGAATAACAGTATCACTGTCTGGCACAATTACACCTGAACGCTCTCTAATTAGTGGTTTAGTTAGCTCGGTGTTGATTCAGGCAGAAGCTAGTCACAGTGATCCAGTCGACTCACCGCACATCGCTGCAGCGCGGCAATCAGGGATCAAAGCCAGCACACAACCGATACTCCCTCGGGGTGTAATGAAGGTATGTCTGGATCCCGCTCAGTGATTACATCCCTTGACTTCGGTGCCTCAGGTAATAATACAAGTCTCAAATAATTCAGAAACAAGAACTAGACTGGGGGAAATGATTGACCCTATTTACAACGTTGTCAGCATTAAAGTTGGGAAACTAAACCCTAACTAATGAAAGTTTGACAAATTGCCTCTCGGCTGAAAACAGTATAAGATTTTCAAAAGTATAGTTTTTTGTTGTTACAAAAATACAAAACAAAGTACCGTCCACTGATAGCAGTGTGATTTTAAACACAACTGTGTTAGCCCAACTCTCATAGAGTATTACATACGTCATACAATGTATGTATGTCCGTGAGGTTATTGAACAATACTCTTTTCAATATTTTGCTAGTTATTATTATTATTATTATTATTATTATTATTATTATTATTATTATTATTATTATTATTATTATTATTATTATTATTATTATTATTATTATTATTATTATTATTATTATTATTATTATTATTATTATTATTATTATTATTATTACACCCTTTAACAATAAATATGGGAAGAGATCGTTAAGCTACTCTGTACCTTTATATTTTAATAAGATTCTTCCAGAAATTAAAGAATTAGATTCATTTAGAGATATAAAAATTAAATTAAAGACATATTTGCTTCAAAACAATATTATAGTTGAGTGAGGAAATTGTGGTTATGTGATTTTTATATTTTATGTTTTTCAGGTATTTATCAATTTTCTTCTATTCTGTTCATTCATAAATTTACTCATAATGTCAAACTTTATATAATTATCACATTGTTTAGACTCACATGCCGGTAATTTCAATTAATCAAATTTCAATTATATTAGGTTAAGTGTTCAGAAGTGAATAAATCCTTATCTTTAATAAACATAGTTCCACAGATAAGCTGCATGTGCAGTTTGTGGAAGGTCGAATGTGTGAAATATGTAAGGTTATGAAAGAAAGAAATGTATCTACAATAATAAAAAAAAATAAAAAATAAAAAATTATTATTATTATTATTATTATAGTGGTTCTTTATTGTTCAAACAATCTCAGGTACATTTGCGTCCTGGTATACACAAGGCGGGGTAAGGCCCAAGCCCAACAAAAGTTTACATTATAACAGCGTGAAAACATAAGTATAGTACACATATTATTGTAGACAAATTAATCAAATTAACAAAATAATAATAAAGATGAGTGTGATAACAAAATCAATAAAAGTTTCTATCTATAAAACAAGCAATTGTATGGCAAAATCTTTTAAAGAGAGAGAGAGAGAGAGAGAGAGAAAGAGAGTGATTACTGCAAAAATCTTCTGACTATGTGGCACGTTTGAAGGATGACTGCTTTCTGCATGCTGATGTAGAGATTTGGAGAAAGACCCAGGCATTGTAGGCTGGCAGAGAGGGAAGATGGTATGACTCCAGTGGCTGAGATCACGATAGGCACGACAGTAACAGTTTTCATTTTCCAAATTCTTGTTATTTCTTGACTTAAATTTTGATATTTTTCCACCTTAGTGTTCTCGGTGTTCTCAATATTTTTACTCATGGGGATCGCAATGTCAATTAGATATGTAATTCTGTTAGATTTATCGCATAAAATGATGTCCGGTTTGTTGATGGTCTATGGTTTTGTCTGTTATAACCTGTTTATCCCAATACATTATAAATTCTGCATTTTCGATCACAGGTGCAGGAGAATACTTGTAATAAGGAGGTGGATTGACAAGTAGATGTGCGTTCATTCCTAGATGTTGATAAACTATCTTTGCTACCTGATTATGCCTACTGAGATACCACGTGTTGGCAATTGAAGGACACCCAGCTATAACATGGTCTATTGTCTCCGTAAACTTTTTGCATTTTCTACACATATCATTGTCATTGGATTTGATGATGAATTTTTTATAGTTGTTGGTATTTATAACCTGATCTTGGATGGCGAACATAAATCCTTCGGTTTCAGCAAACAAATCTCCTTTGTGAATCCATCTTATTGATTTAACAATGTCAATATTTGGCTGCTGGATGCTTTTTGGGTATCTCCCATGAAGTGATTTAGTATTCCAGACATTCATCTTCATATTTAAATCTTCTATGTATATTTCTGGATGGAAAGAATCGTCATTTAGCCTGAGGGGAGTTATAGTTTTATCTCGGAGTTTAAGTTCTTGGTGATAATGGAATGTAGAATTAAGAAAGTATGATCTGAGTTTATGAACTTGCGAATAGCACAATGACCGAATATTTACCAATCCTCTTCCACCCTTTCCCCGTGGTATATATAACCTTTCAGAAGATGCTTTTGGGTGGTGAGTTCTGAAGAAGGTCATTTGTCTTCTTGTTAAACGATCTATTATTATTATTATTATTATTATTATTATTATTATTATTATTATTATTATTATTATTATTATTATTATTATTATTATTATTATTATTATTAACCGAGGGGGTGGTGCCGGAAAAACTGAAGACCTCCATTGTTAGACCCATTTATAAAAAGGGAAATCACCTTGAATACTCTAACTATAGACCAATTGCCATTTTGCCAAGTATTGAAAAGATAATGGAAAGATATGTTGCCAATTGTTTAGTAAAATATTTAGAAAAGTTTAATATTATCAATAAAAATCAATACGGATTTCAAAAGGGGAAAAGTACTTCAGATTTGCTTGTAAAATTTGCTGATTTAGTCAACTCTAAGCTTAACAAAAACTATCACATTTTATGTATGTTTATTGACTTCACTAAAGCTTTCGATACGCTGAATCACAAAAAAATGTTGGTTGCTTTAGAACGAATTGGCGTTAGAGGCCCTCTTTTGGCATGGTTTAAAAATTATTTTTCAAATAGAAAAATTATTGTGCGAGTAGGAGAGTGTGAGAGTGAAGCCAGAGTATGCTCAACAGGTGTACCGCAGGGATCTATTTTAGGGCCGGTTCTGTATTTAATATAATATGTTAACTGTATGGTACATTACATAAGTAAATGTTTTTCTTTTTTCTTTGCTGATGACTCAGCATTGGTAGCAATTCACAAAAACATAAAAGTTGCTGAATTATTTTTACAGGAAGATTTTATTAAAATGTTAAGATGGACACACGATGAAGGCCTTATCATTAACTCAGCTAAAACAAAGATTGTGCATATTTCTTCACCTCACAATGCCGACCATAATGCTAATATAAATATTATAACTCATTCCTTTGATTGTTTGCATGATTCTGTTCATCATATGGATGGTATTATCATAAACTGTAATTGTGTAAATAAAATAGAATCTGTTTACAGTCATGAATATTTGGGGGTGGTGATAGACCAAAATTTTAGTTGGGATGTTCATATAGAAGAAGTGAGTAGACGGCTTAGATCATGTGTTCATCAGATTTATAAACTAAAGTATGTACTTCCTTATACTCTACTACGAACCGTATACATAGCACTTGCTGAGTCAGTCATATCATATGCCCTGCTTGCATGGGGCAATGCATCATTTTCAAATTTAAAATATATTATTTCGCTGCAAAAATGGTACATAAAAAGAATGGTTTGTTTAATATCCCCTTATAAGAAAAATGGTACATGTATCACAACTTATGATTTATATAGATATTGTAATGTTTTACCTGTAAATGTACTGTTCACTTACAAATTATTAGTTAAATTTTATTATGATAATTCGTTTAAAACTATTGTTAGTCATAATGCAAATACTCGCGCCAGGGAGGCAGAGTATTTGAAAATACCAACTTACAACAATAAGTATGGGAAAAGAGCTTTGCAATACAGTGTACCTTTTACTTTTAATAAAATTCCCAAATATTTACGAAGTATAGATCAAATAAGTAGGGTAAAGAATGAGTTAAAAGTGTTTTTGTTATATGAAACAGACATTGCATGTAAGTGGGATGCGTAGTATTTTTAAGTTTCATTTTCAGTGTATTATTATTTGTTCAAGTTTTCTGTATGTTTTTTGGTTCTAGGTATTTTGTTGTTTTTCCCTTGTACTTATATCAATATTATAAAGTCTGGAGTCTGGGTTATTTTTATTAATTGTCAATGTTTTTTTATCCCCACAGCTAAGCCGCTTGTGTGGCTTGTGGGACTCGTACTTCCAATAAAAAAAATAATTATATATATTATTATTATTATTATTATTATTATTATTATTATTATTATTATTATTATTATTATTATTATTATTATTATTATTATTATTATTATTATTTTTATTATTTTTATTATTATTATTATTATTATTATTATTATTATTATTATTATTATTTAGTTTATTTATTTATTATAATCATTTAGTAGAAGATTCCACTACGAAACATCGATTAAAAAACCCATTTTGGTACGCCGATGTTCTAACCCTAGGTGGTATTAAAGTAACTAGTGTGAATTATAAAACCACGGGTACAGGAGCACCAAGAATAGGGAGCGGAGAAGAGCATATACAGAGTAAATCTTTAAAACAAAAAGGCAAGCCCCGCCTCCCTGAACCCACGGATCGCCTAAAACATTAGGTGTCGCCCATGTAAACAAAGAAACCGCATGTCCACGGGAGACACACGCACAGACGGACGGACAGCAAAATTCCCTCACAAGAAGTAATCGCAGCACGTCTATTGGTGATTGCGTCTCGTCGCAGAAACAATTTATAACGGCAAACGTGAACACTGTTCAAACCTGTGAGGGGATTTAATTCTTTGTGTTATATCGCTTGGTGACGACACGTGAGGTTTACGCGTCTCACGGGCTAAACACCTAGGTGCAACCACACGCAAGGCTCGATATTTATCAACTCAAGTTCAAGTTTATATTCAAATCAAGATTATTCACACGTTATATTTTACTAGGAAACGCTCAGTTGGACGCGTTGATAAGCGAGCACGTGCTATAGCTAGACCCACTATGCACATTTTTTTTTATTTTAAAATTTGCGACGTTCGCTGTCTACAGGGCAATGTTTCCAATATTATTTATTATTGCCAAGGTATTTGGGTAAACCCGTGTGTAAATCTTTACTTTAAAATCCACCGCCATCTAGAGGACTTTGACTCAGGAAAACTATTTAAACTCTTTGTTGACAAATAATAGACTGCTTCCTCGAATGTATTTTGATTACTTCTAGGTGGCAGTGCATTAGAAACTTGGCGCGTCTTTTCGTTGCCATGGCAACGTTACTTTTGTTATAATGTAATTTCCATCTACAATACTTATCGGATCAAAATAAAATTAACATATTCGTGACCGGACGGACATTCTAAATGATTTGGCCATCTCAGATTTTGTCGCCGGTTAGTTTGAAAAAAAAAACTTTCGGTTAACTTTAATGTAACTTTTTAACTTTTTGAACGATTTTGCCACAAAACTAATGGCATTCAATCGAGAACGAAGCTTGCGGATGGTCAAAATTTCAACTCGATCCGAGCCTCCGTTCGAACGTTATCGCGAGACATACAAAAAACAAAAAAAAACAAAAAACAAAAAACAAAACAAAACCAGTGACTAATTTTTCCGGCAGAGTCAAATGGAAACGCTCGCTTCGCTCGCTTAACAAACATATCAAGTTGTACCAAAAAATTATAATAAGAAGGTGACAATACAGAGAACGGAACATATATACAAAATAAACATGGACAGTATATATAAACACCATGGTTGCATTACATATAAAGATAATTTGTGAAAACCTAAAAATAAAATAAGAAGTAACAAAGAGTCAACATACTTTTGAAGTCAAAAGGTATCAGAAAGAAGATGTGATTATAGTCATTTTAATTTTTGACATGTAAGACAAGGTTTTATGTGAGGAAGGCAGCCGCATGTCAATAATAACTCACCCGGGCAGAAAAGTGATGCTTTTGTGGGAGCTCCGATCTCTTGGATTATTTAAACTAACTTTAACAAATCCTATACAGTAACAATAGGGTTCAATGTCAGGTCAACACCATTTTTGCACATTTTTTATTTCATCTACAATAATGTTATTAATCATTAATTGCTTTATACATTCTCCACACTACTTTTGATATTATTTACTTTATTAATGTATTATTCATAATCACTGTGTTGTATTGTGCTTTTTATGTTCAATTACAAAAATTTTGAAATTATTTTATAGATTTCTTGATATTTAATCGTATATTATTGTGTACCTTTATTATTATTAATCTTTGTAAAATCATTCTCAACATTCTCTAGTACCTTTTGCCATCTGAGCTGTTTGTTGTTCTTCTAATTATTTATAGTAAGAAGTCCTCACCCACAGGCCGCAAGGCCCATGTGAGGATTCATTTTCTTAGAATTCTTATTTTTGTTGGAACATATTATTGTATTTTCTTTAAATGTGTTAAATATGTTTTCCTTATATTGTAATGTTTTGGTGTAAAATGAAATGAATAAAGCTTATATTGAATCTGAATCTGAATCTGAAACTGCCTATTACAAATAACTTTATGCTATAGTCAATATCCGCATAAACTATAAAGGTGGTTCGTTGTCAATACAATAGGTAGTTAAAATAAAGTAAATTGTTTTCCCATAATATAAACGCAATAGTATATAAATATGTATTACTACCAATTATATGTAAGCAAATAACGTATATCGGAAAATCATAAAATATCTAATTTTTAGGGACCGATTAAATAGAATTGTTTGAAAAAGAAAACAGATAATTTTACAGTTTTAATTATTTTATTAATTAATTAATTTATTAATTTATTAATTTATTATTAATTTAAATTTATTTATTTATTTACTTATTTATTGATTAATTAATTAATTTACTTATTTAATGTCTTTCCTATTAATTTAAGAATCTAATTAACAAAGAAGAACAACTCATTTGCGGTGTTACCGCATTGCCTATTGGCGGTTTAGTAATTTTAACGATTTCCATTTTCCACCAAACACTCTTTCTAGGAATATCGTTGTGAGGTTTCTGAGAAAAGTGATTACGATTCATATTGAAAGTAAAGAGAAACATTGCGCGCACAGGTCCCTCCGAGTTGTCCTGTTATTTCTTTGATTTCCATCCGCTCACTGAGACACAAATCAATTAGCTCGGCTGAACAACGAGTGTTATTGCAAGAAACATGGTTCATTACCTCGAATCGTTTCGTTTCCACGAGAAAACGATGTTATTGTTCCATAGCTACATCGAGAGGTACCACAAGAGACAACTCATTTGCGGTGTTATCGAATTGCCTATTGGCGGTTTAGTAATTTTAACGATTTCCATTTTCCACCAAACACTCTTTCTAGGAATATCGTTGTGAGGTTTCTGAGAAAAGTGATTACGATTCATATTGAAAGTAAAGAGAAACATTGCGCGCAACAGGTCCCTCCGAGTTGTCGCTGTTATTTCTTTGATTTCCATCCCGCTCAACTGAGACACAAATCAAATTAGCCTCGGCTGACACAACGAGTGTTATTGCAAGAACATGGTTCATTACCTCGAATCGTTTCGTTTCCACGAGAAACGATGTTATTTGTTGCCATAGCTACATCGAGAGGTACCAAGAGGCTCAGATCGATCATTTGCGTGCGAGTTAGGGCCTACTCTCCCGGTCCGGGCTCCGTTTGACACGTGGCAAGAGCCAAGAGCGGTTCCGTTCACCTCCACAAAACTTTCACAAAGCCGTTTGACCCAGATAAACTTCGATCCGGCCTATGCGTAACTGTACATCAACATGCCAGAACATTTTGTCTCAAAAACATGTTCATAATTTAGCACCAATTTTGCACCATTTTTCACCCAAGTCCCGAATTTTGTACCACAAAAATTTCGGAGATACGGCCATTTCAAAAAGGGGGGTCATGTTAACGCTATCCACCAATTTCGAATTTCAACTCAAAACCATTTGCATAATTATGTACCAACCAATTATGCATGATTTTTTACCCAAGTCCAGAATTTTGCACCCTAATACTTTCGGCGATACAACCATTTTAAATATATGGGTGCTAATATATCGCCAAACCTCCCATGTGAACTTTTACTCAAAACTATGTGCATAATTTTGCACCAATTATGCACCATTTTCCACAAAAGTCATGATTTTTGCACACCTAAACTTTGGAATCTACAGAGGGGTGAAATATAAAAAAAATAGTGTTTGATTTCAAAAGTAGGGAGCAAACTTAAAGATTTTTCAAAATCATTTAACAGAAATTAAAAAGATTGTACTCAAAATTAGCAGCTATTGACGCTCGTTCAAATTGACCAAGTCCTGATTTTTGCACTCTTAAAAAACAGAATCTACTGGGGGTGAATAATGAAATAAATTAGAAAACAGGAAATCGACTTTCAAAGTAGGTAGAAAAATTTTCGTTTTTTAAAAGCCAATGTATAGAAATTTACAAAAATGCTATTTATACTCCCTCAAATTGCCAAGACCTGATTTTTGCACACCTTAACTATGGAATCTACAGAGGGGTGAAATATAAAAAAAATAGCAAATAAGAATCCGACCTCCAAAGTAAGGAGCAAAGTTTACGATTTTACAAAATCATTGTACCGAAATTAAAAAACAACTGCTCTAAACTAGAAGCGATTACTTTGCTCTCTCAAATTGTGAACTCCTGATTTTTGCACCCCCCTTAGTTCATCTTGGGCTTTCAACCGTTTTTTGTAGTAAAATCTTAATTGTATAGTACTTGTTCATGTATTAAATGATTTATATAACGTTGTATTGTTTTAAATTGTATTTTTAATTGTTTAGTTTTAGTTACCTAACACTCATGGGTACATACCTGTTGTTAGAGATCACTAATATGACATGAACCGAAAGCAAGTGTTGTCGCTGATATTACCTGCTACGGCAGAGATAAAGGGAAGTATATTTCGCACAAATTAACTGGCAATCATTTAATTTGCATCCTGCTACTCACAAATCGCTGGATTGATACCTGGGTGGATAGTTTTACCTAGATTTTCACGGATTCGCTGCAAGTTAAGAGTTTTGGTGGAGGTGCCGGGTCATAGATTTTCAACTTTCCAGGAGGATAGTCACTTCTCCTTTATCTCCAAGGTCTCCAAAGAATTCTGTATTTTATATCGTGATCTACACGCTCACAGACAAGGGATAAAGGATGTTTATATGGAAACATCGCTCACAAAAAGTTCAGGAGTAATCGTGAGAACGAAATGATTCCTGTGCTGTCAGTTTAAAAGAAACGGCAAACACATCACTTACTTTTGGCCTGATATTATAAAAGAACACATAACGTTTTGTTTGTTATTATAGATTGAGTAAATTATATTTTTAATATTATACCCTCCCTCACTTATTCTTAAATTTTGATTCACTTTTCTTTATTCCTGTTTTATTGGTAGTTTGTCTGAAAGGTTTTGGCAGCGAGTGTCGCGCCAGTGAGGGCGCCAAGCAGGCCCACGACTTCTTGCAATAACAACCTTAACCACTGGCGCGATGCCAACTAACTCGATCAACAAAGGGGACGATTAGAACTTTTTAAAGATTATCAAAATCTCTTTATCAGTTGATTTAATTGCGATGTTCACCCCTTTGAATGTTATTTAAACTTTTTCCTTATCTTTTGAGTATGGTCTGAAATGTTACTATTTTAGTAAATATTGTTTCGTGTCATCACATGAATCCTGTTAGTTTTACCACACAAGTGTGGGAAAACCGTACTTAAGGATAGTCAAGGTGTAATATTGAGAGGTCATTCATTCATTCATTCATTCAAGCTTGGCGGTTGAACATCTTTCAACGACTTTCCTCCAATATACATCAATCTTTAATTACTCATTTCCTTACAGCAACGGAGAATGCGTTCCTCCTCGTGGCTCGTAGGAGGTGAGGCGGTCCCCAGTCAAAGCGCAAACACTGGAACTGTGTAAATCTATATGGTGTGTTAATTAACACCAAAGCAATTCGAGTTGTTTGGGAGCTGTACAAAAGCCTGATGAAACGTATGTTTGGTCGTTTTAGCTTTGATTTACGCGAAACTTTCTTTAACAATTTCCTTGCTATTTCGTGTTTTAATTATTTTATTTCGCAAAGTTTTATTTCACTGTTCTCGTTTAAGCTTTTTAGAATTCTGAGAGTTATTTCCGAGTAACTTGTCCAAACACAGTTAATCTACATTTGAATAGGTCGCTAAGTATGGAAATTAGGTAAAATTAATTAGCGGCAAGAAACCCTCTATTTTCCGAGGGTTGAAAGGTCACATACCATGCCTTAAAGGTCAAAAGTTGAACCCATTTTTTAGAGCATGGTTTACGGAGGAATTGTAATAAAAATCTCTTCGTCTTTCTCTCTCTTAGACTTTCTGCGAACATACTTTTATTCCCTACATTATTATTTTAAAATGATGCCTCAGGAAGGTTATTCGATTCGATTTTACAAGCTTTGATTTTATATTGAATTTTGATACTTTATCTCAGTTTTTTATTCAACTTTGTGGAAGCAAAGAAGCATGCAAGAGAGAAATTGTCTTCAAGAAAACATTATGAGTGTCGCTTTTCAAATATAATTGCACCCGACTAGAAGTTTTTTCTTCATCGCTGACTGCGTTTTATTAAGTACAGTATTATATTTCCAATTTGAAACACGATCTATCTTGCTGCAACTCACATTTTGCTTCGGTAGTATTCAATGAACATTCTCAAACAATAAAATAAGTGATTTGTGATAGCTGCATCGATTTATTTGACACCTTTTGTGCCTGCGGGTCTGCACCTGTTTCGTTGCAGAGTGCCAAGGCTCGAATGCCGGTTCTCCATACGTTTTTTAAAAGGTAATTTGTTTTGCATACAATTATCATATTATGGTTTACGCAAACGGATGACTATGGAGGGATTAGCATCTAAGCGCAAACTAATTTATAATATATATCTATGAAATTAGTTATCAAAATGGAATGGATTAACAATCATTGCTTAGTGCTACCGATGAAAAAAATGTCGTTTTACTCTATAATGATTATATAAAAACAATAATTATTCGAATTGCGTTATTTAAAAATAATTGATTAAACTAAACAAATTACACGTAATAACTACTTTTTCTACACGCTTAAAAAAATATTATTATATCTATGGCTCAACATAATATTATTATATCAATGGCTCAACATAATAATATGTTTATATCGGGGCTGAAAACAAACGAAGTGCATAATTTATGCAAGATATAATGTTTTTAAGCAATTCGAAAACTATATTTCATCGATAAGAATATCATATGTGTTTTCGATGTGCACATACTGAATATATAATAATTTTCATATTCTTGCTAATTCACTTATATCTCCAGCTATCATCTCATGGGACCGGATAACCGAGTCACAAGTCAGTTTCAGCCCCCACCTTAGCCGAAGTATCGACAGGGGTCTTCTGAAGAGGAATAGGATCGTGATGTTTGACCGCCAACTAAGTATATGTATTACATACATGTGGTGGATGAAGATGTGATCCCGGATACTTGAGCACAAAACAGTTTCGTGCCTTTGATATCGGTGTAAAGAAGACCACTCCTCCCCAACGTCGCCGGACATGAGTTTAGGAATAACTATACTTTGTACATTAGTTTGAATGTACTAGCACATTTACAAGTGATGGTAATGAGAAATAAACAAACAACGTCATAGTAAATAAAACATCATTAAGAGATACAAAACAAATTTCGGGAGGAGCGGGGCGGGGGGCGGTGGAGGGGGGCTATTTGTCGATGTTATACTTCGGTCAAGGTGGAAATGAGGCTCCAACATTGCGCTCAGATTATTAATTATGCCATTCATCTCGTACATCAATTCTTGAGTTACCAACGAGATGAAATTAAATGCAAATTACACTCAAATGTCATGGTTAATATTTTGAATCTTTAGAAACAATCTGATGACATCGTATACTAAACCGTAATGTTACCAAATGTTATTTATATTTAGAAAAGTAATACATTTTTTTTTTTGGGGGGGGGGGGGGGCGGGGAGTTCTGAAGTTTTGGGTTCGCAGAACAAACTTTATTGGCGTCGATCCCTCGAACACGAATCAATAAGTGAAAGATTTAAAATGATTTGTTCGCCCTCATCACTATAATAAAGAAGTATTACGAGGCTAGACTTCCCCCCCCCCCCCCCTTCCCTGGGGCGTAGGATTCTCCTACTGCTACCAACATACTTCACCGAATCATTTCGTATCACTCAATTAATTGCGTAATGACCACATCCCTAGCGCAATCAGATTCTGTTTGGTTAGTAAACGGTTTATCTCGGTCTAATCATTTCAGTGCGTGGTCTCGTTTCTGAGTATTCCTCCTAATTTGAATTTCATATTTGAACAAGAACACGATGACCTTTAGCATTTCGTTTGGGAGAGATGAGCGGGCTTCATTGCACACGCCGCGGAAACTCCTAGCACTCAATTACGCCGGGGATTCAATAAAGTTGCTTTCGCTTTTATAACTGCATTGTTATACGGACAAACTTATTGATGTTCAACAAGGTTTTCTGTATATTGAAACAGAAACAATGTTCCTGATATTCTACCACAAAGATATAATCAATATTTCAAAATCCCATTTTTGGCATTACGGATTGCAGAACTTATTAACCCTTGACTGGTATCTTACTCGAGTTATAAAATAACGTTTTATAACTAAATACTTATAAATAATAATAATGAATAAATAAATAATTCAAATACTCTTCAGCGAGGATTTCCGGTATCGAGGTTCGAACCCGGGACCTCCCGATTCAGAGTCTTGCGCTGAACGCTTGAGACAACAGTATCGGTAAACCATGTTGATGTGTTAAACAAATTGAATGCCAGTTTTTTAATCATTACCACTGCGCGGGTCTATTTAAAAATCAAAATATATTAAGTAAACTGAAATAATATATAAAATGGCGCGCCAAGTCGGCATTTTCAACAACGCTAAGCACGAGTGATTAAAATTAAAGCTAAATGAATTTATATTAACCTGTATTTTACAAAAACAAACAAACAAGATTTCACTTGAAGATAATCGTTAAAAAGCAAATGTAAAACCTTGAAACTGATTTCCCCCGACTAGAGAAATATATAATGCGACCGTGATCTAATTCGGAATTCATCCTCGGTGCTTGCAACGGAAAACTTGAATTGTAACTGATTATTAAACATGGACTGGTGTAATCTGTAGATACAGCCTCTCAACAGCAATCAAATAGTACGACGTTATCAACATAATATTATAAATTTTCAACTAGTCGTTAGCAATGAAAATCACTGGCTAGATGTAAACTCGGAAAAGTGTTTCACAATTTGTTCTAATTCATTGACAATATGAACAAATCATATCAATGATATAACACATGTGTTGCCTATGTAATTATTTTATTCCATCATCTGAAAGTTATGTGGAAAGGGATAGCTCCCGAGAAAGGCTCACATGCTCAGTATATATAGTTCCCAGACATAGCAAACCTTCCCTACTTCAAAGAAAATCCCATTTGAGTTCAATGAAATTGCAATTTTCCACTATATTAAAGAAATAGTGATATGCTGGCAGAATAGCTCGTCCCCGATATTTCACCTCCTCTCGCGAGTATCGCTATGTATGCGGATATCGATGTACGGAGGAGGACGTCTTCATCAACCTCTCTATGTTTTAGGAACGATACACGGCAGACTAACTTCTATTTGTTTTGATTTTGTACGTTTTAGACCGAAATTACTAGAAGAAAAAAATCTAACATTTTCGACCAGAAAGCCTTAACAAATCTAAAGGATTTGGGGATAGAGATGAGGCTACAGCTCAGCAGTAGAGTGTATTTATTTGCCTCTTTTGGTTCATATACATTTACTTATATAAAGGAGTTGAACATTTGAGTTGTCAAGAGTATTAACATTTAAAATTATGAGATAAACTTAAAGCAGATAAAACATATGTTTAACAAAATTAAACTTTAAATTATTGGGCGTATCATTAAAATTCCAGTAGTAACTTTTGTTTAATTTAGATTTGATTTTGAGAAGCTAATTTAAACTCCCCCACTGAATAAAAACATCTTTCCATGAGAAACAATTTCATTTTTTTTCTAAATTTATTATCATGAGATTTTTATATTCCGATGGTATGGAGTTATAAAGGTTAATGCCCGATACCGCAAGCCCTTTCTATTGCATCGACAGATTGAATTTTAGTGACCTTAAATTATTCTTATTTCTAGTATTAATATTAAGAATATCTGAATTACAGGTGACTAAATTAAGATTATTATGAATAAATGTTATTACTTCATAAATGTATACACATGGCTTTGGTAGAATGTTCAGTCGTTTGAATAGTGGTTCAGCTATCCCTATTCCCAGATTTTGTGATTGCTCTTATTTCCTTTTTCTGTAGAACAAATATCTTGATAATGTCGGTCGAGTCTCCCCAAAGTGCAATTCCGTAGGACATAAGAGCATGGAAGTATGAAAGTATATCGATCTTAAAGTTGTGTCATTAACCAGACAATTCATTTTCCTCAACACAAAGGATGCGGTTTCTAGTTTGGGGGCTACTTTTTGTACATGTAGTTTCCAGTTTAAGCTGCTGTTTAAGAACAGTTCAAAAAAGTTAGCGTCCTTTGATATGGGGATATTTTCCGAGTCATCATATCCACCAGCCTACTAAATACATTCATATTTTCTACGATCTCACCCTTACTCGTATGGAAGTTAACTAGAACGGTGTTTGTATTATTGATAGAAAGGCCATTTACTTGAAACCACTCGTAATTTGCCTTAATAGAATATATTGCTGACAGTTCCATTTCTTTCGTTTCAGCGTAAGGTAAGATTTGATTACTGTCATCAGCAAATTGAATTTATAATCCCAAAGAAACATTAGATGGCAAATCGTTTGTATGAAAATTAAACATGGACATAGGATGGACCCCTGGGGAACTCTCATTTTAATTGTGCTCCGATTTGACCTTACTGTTTCTTTATTTGCTTCCTTATTATAGTGACTAATAACAACACACTGCTCGAGATAAGATTGGAACCATTTCTGAGGAATACCGCGTATACTTCTATAAAATTCCATTTTGAGAGTTGAATGATTGATTATATCAAAGTTTTCGAAAAGTCAAAAAACAGACCTTAAACATTTCCGCTTTTATCTAATGATTTTAAAAAAAATGTCCGCCAAAGAAAATGCCACTGCATAAGTATAGATCTACCTTTCCTGAAACCATTTTGTTTGGGCCTATTTATTTTATTTTTTCCTAGAACTTTTGAAAATATTGGCAAGAGCGATATAGGTCTATAATTTTTGGCACATGTTTTGTCACATTTTTTTAAAAATCGGAATAGTCCTGGTAAATTTAAACCAATTAGGAAATTGTCCTGTCTGTAAATAATTGTTGCATTTTTCTACTAGCGGAAGAGCAACAAAGTTAGTTACACGTAAAACTACCATTGAGTTTATTCCAAAAATATCCATTGTGCTTGTGCATTTCATATCTTAGATTACAATATCTTCTACTTCTTTCGATGTCATCGGTTTTACAAACATAGATTTGCTACAGCGAGTTGAAGAAGCATTAAATTACTTGACTTGTTTAAAATATTTGCTACCTCGTACGGCGTATCAATTAAACGGCCCTCTGAGAAAACATTTACGTTGCACTTAGGGGAGGGGTCTTTCCCAGCTTCTATTCAAATTATATTAAATGCGGACTTTACATTGTTGTGAGATTTTTGGATTTGCTCATCCAAGTACATTTTTTGTCTGGAATGGAACATACAAAATCTTCGAGAGACATTTTGTTTTCGCCTTCTTCGCTGGTATTCAGGGTGCGAATTGGCGGGGGTATGGGGGGATTTTCGCCCCTCTGGTAATTTCATCCCTGGCATTGTTTTACTGAAAGGTATCCTCAACGGGGATGGCAAAATCCCCACCTTCGGATATCCATCTCATCTCATCTCATATGAAATGACTTTATCTCGTAATGTTAATAAACTAGGGAAACGCCAAAGTCGTTGTTAAACGAGTGAGTGAGCCATGTGTATAGTACCCGGTATCATTCCCTATACTGGGCTAGATTCAGCCTTAGGTATATGGGAGGAAAGGGGATGTTCCCGGGTACTCAACACTTGGCTCACTCACTCGTTTAACAACGACTTTGGCGTTTCCCTAGTTTGAATTGAACATTCAAAATGCGAATCGTGTTCAAAACGTATTTGCGTGAAACATTAACAAATTTCCAAGATAAAACAAAATCACCGAATTTTTATTTCCCATTTAACACTCCTCAAAAATAATATGTGGGTGTCAAAATATAAAAAAAGTCCGATATAACGGGTATCGAACCCCAACCCTCCGTGCGGTAGGCTAAATGCTTACCACTAGGCCATGCCAGCCACATAAATATTGTTCCGCTAGCTGCTACTAAACAAATGCTATTGATATTTAAAAAAATCTCATTTTTATTTATTGTAGGATTAAATCGCAATGGATCTAGCTGATTTTGTTAACAGTTCTCAGTAAACTCGTACCGGATGTCTGTTTAAAATTTCAGCGAAATCTGTTCAGGAGTTCGGCTGATTTTCGACGTACAGACAGACAGACAGAATTACAGAATGAGAGCCGTTTGAGTTGAATGGAGACACTCGGTCGTTCCGCTCCCTCGTTTAACAATGCATTAATTTACACATATTCCTTTCAAAATAATACCTCAGATCGCTTCTAATGCCATCTCGAGGGTAATAATACCCTAAAAATGTAATACCAATAACTAAATCAGAAAGAGCATTACAATTCAAAATAGCGAAAGTGATAAAAAAGTGCTACTTTTATTTCGAATGGCTCACACACTTGGAAGTGTGCATGGCTGAGTTGTGCCTAGAAGGGAAGGTGAATAGTAAGTTGGCGCGAGTTTTGTGCGTCTGAGGGAGGTACTTCTCGCCGCCGTCTAGGCGCCGTGCGGTCCGGCTTCCAACTACCTCCACGAGCTCGAGCTTATTTACAACATGAACACGCTCGTTATTGTGAAGGAATTTACTGCTCTTCCTCTTCCGTAATACGGTGCACGTACATGGCTATTGACTATAATGAAATATCCAGTTAGGCTATAAAATAAAGTTGTTTTATCACAAAAATGAACTTTTACGGCAAATCCTGGCTGGTATAATTAAACTTCTGCATCATATTTTCGGATTTGACGATCATTTTATAACACTCGTATGTTTTGAGGTTTGTAGACCTTGCAGCGTTGTTGTATTTACAGACCAGAAAATTGTACACTAGAGTCATCAGAAAACTGACCCTGTAAAAAATAATAACTACATAGTATATAATGAAAAATCAAACAATTCAAGATAATATAACAACTTTTAATAATCATGTCATCAGATAAAACGAGGGGGCTGTAGGGTTGAATGTACTTTTCCATAACAACCTGTACTTATGCAGGAGAAATGGACACACACGGGACTATACAACCAACATGTTATTTACCTTTCAAAGTAATTCTATTTTCGACATTAGGATCACTTTAATCAGCTGACTGCTTGCTCTAAGGACTAAACGTCTAAAATTTGGCTCAAGCCTATAATAGAGACGGTAGAAGGTTTTCACGCTTTGCACTAAAACTCGTCTGCATGGCTCGATATTTATAACATTTCATTCCCAATTATGAAAATATTTTCTTTACATCTTCGTCAAGATAGATCAATTCATAAGGGAGAGAAGCTCCCACAAAAACATAACCTTTGTGACCGTCTGTCCGATTATATTAGAAGTAATGAAAATGCATATCCGAAATGTATTTGACTCGTTTGTCATTCGGCTCTAATCCCGTTAGTTTGTGCAAACACTTAATCCATTACTCTGCATCGGATATAAAACTGTCACTTTTGGAGTGTTTTTAGGGGCTTTGTTTGGAGCGAAACATAACGCTGGCTGACAGTTGCGTGGGACAACACCTTTACCAGACAAAACAGCAGCGAACTCGATATTTCACCCGGTAAAAGGTAGAAGTTACGAGAGCAACATTGATGGAAATGTCACTCGAATCCAGGAGACATCCTGGCTAGACGCACTGACCTATGGAGCCGATTACATGTAGATGCAGTGGCACATCGGGCTCCATTTGATGTACGTTCTTACGAATCATAGAAGTATGCTTCATGAGGCTATTTTAGATGCAATTAAAAACAATTTCCAAACATTTACAATTTCTTCTCCAATAATTTGCATTGAATGATATAATTTAAATTGTTGTTAGCATTGTAAATTAAAGGTTGTATTTTTTAGGATAAGTTATCATTGTGGATATATTTTTATATGTGAAACTTATTTTAAGTCGTTTTATTCTCTGGATATGCTCAATGTACAAAGTATAATATCGATCTCAAGGTAGTTCGGTTGTTACATTAATATTAAGGGGATTTAAATTAATCAGAATCAGCTTCCAAGCAATTTCGTTGGATGAGTTTAGGAATTAAAGTGAAAGAAAAGAAACCGAAGTCGCAACAGAATAAAATAGTGATCACAAGGTAGGTAGTTGACACATTAATATTAAGGGGATGATAATTAATCAGAATGCAGCTTCCTAGAAATTATGTTGGATGAGTTTAGGAAATATTGTGAAAAGAGGCCAAAGTCGTAACAGAGAATAGAGAATTAGACTATAGCTGGCTTTTTATTTATGTCCCAAGTACAATTTTGATCACAACGTAGTTCATTTGTCACATTAATACTAAGGGGATGTTAAGTAATCAGAATGCAGCTTCCTAGCGATTTTGTTGGATGAGTTTAGGAATTATTGTGAAAAGAGTCCAAAGTCGCAACACAGAATAGAGAATTAGACTATAGCTGACTTTTTATTAATGTACCAAGTACAATATTGATCGCAAGGTAGTTCAGTTGCTAAGTAAAAGTTGTAATTACCCCCTGGACAAAAGAACACGTCTTTGGAAGAAATACTGTAATTACAACTGGACAAAAGAATGTTTATTTCTTCAAAAGTTGTAAAAAGTGAAAAAGGTGTAAAAATTGTTGGAGAAAAGAACAGACCTATAATAAAATATCAACTGAATTGAAAAATGTTTGCATTTTATACGGTTTCTATATCATTCAGTGCATAAAGCGAGAATAACAGTTCACCCTTAGAATTGTCACGGTAATAAAATACGAACTTGTCGTAAATGCATTCATTTCAACGTAAATCTAGATGATAATAACAAGAATCAGGTAACAATATTCTATGTTTAATTGTAGTGCTGGTCTTGTGCTCCCATTGGCAAACGATACATCATATTCTGTTTAAACGAAATTTTAAGTTAAAAATAAAAAATAAATTACTGTCAACATCGATATTTCACGAAAAGTGGCTAGCAATTCTGTTTAATCCCTAAGCACGTATACCTTAGTCGCTACGGGAGTAACATCGCTATTGAACTTTGCCTATTTCCTGCACACAGAGCCACAATTATTAACAATCTTGGTTATGTAATTCAAATAATAGTTTGACACGTTGATCGTATGACTATGAGGTCCGAGGTCCAGCGAAGTCCCAGCACGCAGGGACTAAATTATTCCACTCTTCTAGAACTTGAGCGACGGGACTAAACACGCAACGCGACTAATTCTATTTCCTTTGACGTCATTCAAACAAAGTAAGAACTTCTTTGTGAATGTGGTATTTTTAGGTTCCTGTAGATTATTGCGCATTTAAGAGTACAGGAAAAATAGTTAATACTTCGAAATGAAACAATACCACATCATTTATTGATAATATTTAATGACGCATTTATAGAAGAGAATACACCAGCTATTGACAATGGATTTCTTTTGTTCGACATACAGAGATAGCTCAGTCATGCGTTACTTACGGAAATATAATGAATCAATTAAAGACCAATACTTACATGTGAATATATATTTGAATGATGGTTTTCACTGTTGACAATTATCATTTACATTGTTTTGGATATAGGTCTCTCATCAATCGTTCCTGGTTAAAATTACAATGAAATATTACTAAAATATTAATTAGGCTAAGAATTATTTAACAGAATTGCGATTAAACGTTTCAAATTAAATATTCGCAAATTTGTCTTTCTTAGCAACAAGTATGATTTAAATAAAAGTGTTTGACTGTCTTTATCGTTCAGGTCCTCAGAAATCATGGTGCTTCTCTCTAAACACATGCAGAGTTGTCTCCTCTTTAGCTTGTTATAAATAAAAGCTTTCAGTGCAGGATAACGATCCTATTATGAAATACGAACCACTTTAATACCTTTCTTGAACAATCGCACACAATCATTTTTACCCTCTTGTTAACTGTTATATTCAAGTTGTCTTCCCATAAAAAACTTACTTAGTTTCATTACAGTTTGGGTTTGTGATTGTAGACAAATTGCTTCAATTTAAATGAAAATAACAATAAACACAACAACAATGAACAAACAATGAAATCCTATTATACTATTATTTACATTATTGATGGTATAACGGTTGTCCCGAAACCTGAAACCAGTCTAATATGATAAATGGTATTTTTTAACTAACTATTATTGGAAACTTATCTGCCATAAGATGTATAACTTAAAGCTTTCAGAATTTGTCGGCACATGCGTTTCTTCGCAAAGGGAGTCAGGGGGTTGACTCCATCCATTTCAGGTCTGATAAAAATAGTTGACAATATTCGTTGTACATGTTTTTTAAAGTAGCGAATGTGAATATCGAGAAAAATCGTGAGATTGCAAAAATTGCAAGTTTTTCTGGCTTGCGTCATTACTTTGGTCTATTCAAGTGAATAATACATTTGGCCGTAAACAACTTCATCCCCCCCCCCCCCCTCCGGCTAAAAATAGAATTCAAATCGATCTGACGCAAGTCACTGTCCGTGTGTTTAAATATATCCAGACATCAGGGATTTAAGTCGTTCAAGCACTACGAGTCCCTGAAGGAGACATAGTAACGCCCGTTTGAGCCGTCATCAACAATTGCGATTGTATTTAGTGGCGTTGACTGTAGCTAAGGAGAGCGTAGTTCGTGCTGTCTTTCGCTACGTGATTTTTCATCTTCATCTCAGTTTTAATTATTATTTACAGCATTCAAAGATTGTATATTATATATTTATGGCGTCGGTGCCTAAATAGTTTTTTATTCTGATGTATTTTTATTTATTATTTGATGAAAACATTTGTCATGTTGCACCGATAGCTTAATTGATTAGAGTATCGCGGAAGATAGAACAAGAGGTTTTGGGTTCGAGCCCCAGTCAGGGAAGATTTTCATCACAATTGCTATAGATCAACTATAATCGGATGAGCGAAGCGAAGACTTAAATTTCACTGACCACTCAAAAAGTTTAGCTCCAATGTTTTTTTTATTATTATTTTTGTCTGTTTGTTCGCTCTCTACCGGGAAAACGGCATATGCGATCTTGATGAAAATTGGAGGGGATCTTTGAAATCTCTGAACTTAGACCTGCCACGTTTTTGGGTACAATCGAAGAAATATTTCTCATGAATATCGTACTTTTACGATTTTTTTCGATTTTTAGAGCGATATTTTCGTGACATTTGGGCCGATTCTGATCAAACGGGTGGGGCTACAACGTTCATATTTTACATGTTAATTAAAGTAATAGTGATGTATTGCTTCTTGAAAAAAGAAATTGGAAAAGTTAGCCAGAATCCATAGAATAAAGGTTTTAATATGAGTTTTTTTAGGTTTATAATAACAATTAACAAGTAACAATAGAAACTTGACAACAATCACTTACAATGCATTCAAAAAGCACTTGCAAAGGAAAAGTGGTCCTACGCAAACTAAAAACTTACAAAAAAGCTCATCCATCAACGCGGCGGGACTCAAGCGATTTCCTAGTATACGATACATAAGAAATAAGTTATGGGGTTGAATTTTTTTCATTGAGTTAAAGTTTTTCTCAAGTTAATTATTCAACGCTCCATGTGAAGTTCCAGCAAGTTTGAATAGCTGTCCGCTTCGCAACGAAGACGTGGCACGGCATGGGGTGGTGATACCGTCCTCCTACCTGGCCTTGTCTGGCGTGTACGCTGCATGGCCCGACCAAGTGACAAACTTGTCTAGTGATTCACATCCTCCTTATTTTGGATAGGACTCTTGCGCAGTGAGGTTTTTACAAATAGTGCGCTTCTACCGGTGTTGCCAAATTTATTTCATTGGATGAGTGAAGCGAAGACTTCAATTTCACTGACCCCCCAAAAAATTAGCCCGGGTGTTTTTGTTTGTTTGTATTTTTGTCTGTTTGTTCGCGCTCTACCGGGCAAACGGCATACAGGATCTTGATGAAAATTTGAGGGGACATCCGAAATCTCTGAACTTAGACTTGCTACGTTTTTGGGTATGTGATGGCAGCTGAAAAGTCATTCAATAATCATTTAATGATTGGGTATTGATTTCAATCAATACTGATTTGGACAAACATTGAACAGGGTTAATTATTAGTCAATAGGCAAATGCATAGGCTAATGTTGCCTAATCACCTGGTCCATATTGGCATCAATAACCGGAATCAATAACCACAACATCGATTGTGATTGATTGGTTATTGAGTCCTATGTTGGAGGTTTAAAATAGTAATTGAATTACAATGTTAATTCCACACAATAAAAGTTGCACAGTACATTTCCACCTGAGTCTGGCTGGCAGGCTTACGTCATGTTGTAATAACACACCACTGCCGAGTCAGCTATAGGTGCAAGCTAGAAATTACAAGTACATTGATACATTGACGTCACTCAGGGTATTGGGAGATTTTCCCCTCTTACCCCTCTCATGGAGTGAGTTGCAAACTCACTCTCTTGTGCGAACCATTTTGTAAGAAAAAAGGATTTTTCCAATAGTTAGGGAATGTCAATGTAAATTCATGAGTATTGCTGTGAAAGTATTAGTAACATGTTTATTAAAGTTGTTTTATTAACATCAAGCTTATGATTTCAAAGTGACACCTGTCATTCCCGACCTCCCATCACAGTACTTCATCTCAGGTCAAATAGTCATAGTTAATTGAGAGCCTTGATTCGTATCAATCAGTATCGATTGATTGGTACCTATTGCCGGCACTACGGGTACAATCGATCAAATATTTCTTATGATTATCGTACTTTTACGATTTTTTTCGATTTTTAATGAGATATTGTCGTGATATTTGGCAAACGACTACTCCGATCTTGATGAAACTTTATGGGAACGTTTAAAATCACTGAAATTATTTATGTTTTTTTGATTTTAGAATCACTTGAAGAAAATATTTCTGATAGAAATAGTACTTTTACGATTTTTCCCCCGGTTTTTAATACGATATTTTCGTGACATTTGGGCCTATTCTGACCAAACGGGTGGGGCTACAACATTCATATTTTACATTGACATATAGATTATGGTGATGTAGTGCCTTTTCAAAGAAAAAGTTAAAAAGTTGGTCAAAATTCATAGAAATAAAGGTTTTAATATAAGCCTTATACAGGTGTATAATTAACCAGTAATATCAAGTAATAGAAAAGGAATGAGATCCCACTTGAAAACGTAATCATTGGACAGAAATATTAAAAAAGCTCATCCATCAACGCGACTTGAAAAAGCGTTCGCGAAGCGGCCTAGTTAGTAAAACAAAACTCAAAATACAGTCTGTATAATTTAACTCATCTTTTAAGAATACTCTAAAACTGTTACCACAATAATCTTAGCTGTTAAAGCGCCCTAAAACTACTAAGTACTACTACTAATACAAAGTCAGGGAATATGGCACAGATTTCTTAAAGTCGCGAAAGGTTGGTTTTTGTGTGTTATATCTCTTTCATCTACATAATGGCGTCATAGTGCGAGGCGTAATTAAATCAGAGAAGAGAAGAGAAGTAGGTCGGATGCGGAGGCGGAAGACAACGAGACGAACTCAGTTGATAGAGCCGCGGATCAGATGGATAGCTACTCAATACAGGGTAATTTACGTGATTCGTCGGGATTTGTTCGCTACAGGTACATTGCTAAGTTGAGACCGTTTATTTGGTTATTTATCAGTTGGAAATTAAACATTTGTAGAAATTATTTTAACTAATGCAACAATGTTGTCGGGTAAGGGGTAGGAGGATCCCCCCCCACCAAACTCTTGGGCCCACGGCTTGACGCTATAATATAACTATGTCACTAATTCTTGTAGTAAGATTGCGGCTTGCTGCTCGTCGCTTCGCGAACGCTTTTTCAAGTCGCGTTGATAGATGAGCTTTTTTGAATATATCTGGCCAATGATTACGTTTCTAAGACTAATCCGTGTGGCTCATTGGTCTTGTGTGGCTCGTTGGTCTTGTGGTTAGCGTATCTGCTTCCAATGCAGAAGGTCCAGGGTTCGATTCCCGCCAAAGTCAGAAGTGTTCAACTTCTGATTTGGACTTAAGTCCATCAGTTCTTGTCTAAGGAGTTTGTAAACGGTGACTTTGGAGCCGTCCTAGCAACGAGAACACACTAAATTCAGAGTTGTTCTGAATCGGCCTTGTTGATTCTGGCGTTGATCCGGGGGTGTTCGCACTGTCCATACCACTGATTGCTATATTTCCTATTAAAAATATCGATCTTTGGTTGGTTATCGCTCAATCGTCGATTGCGTCGGGGCCTACAGGGTTGGCTTGGTCGCTTTGATTTGATTTACTGTCCCCCACTGAAAATCAATTATATAACTGAGTGGGTAGACTCTCAATACAATTTATTTATTTATTTATTTATCAGATGCACAATCACGAGGTATGTATCTCGCCTGTGGCTGGGTAAAGTCAGCACAGGCTTTGAACCCCATGTTGTTTCGTCTCTGAGTTTCACCATTAGCTTGTGCTACACGGACAACGACCTTCGAACTCAAAATCAATAACATCAAAGGAGGTGTAAAATTCACAAGAAAAAACACGACGTCTAAGGATATAATTGGAAAATGTTCATACCTTTAGCAAAAATTCCCACGTTTAAAACACAAATCATCATCGTCGACATTCTACGTTTTAACAAGGCTACGATTTTACTTAAAACATAAAACTTATTATCCTTAAACATCCGGTAGCGACCTAATTAACAGCCAATTAACCTAACTCAATTAGAGTATCACTCTATGTAAACTTTGTTTTATGTTGACACAATCTTTTAGATATTTTAATTCATCGCAATTTCACAGCCATCGTAAAAAAACTCTTCTTAAAGGGAATATTAGAAAAATTAAAAGAATTAATTAAAACGCTCTTCTTTTTGCGTTTAGAACGTTTTCAGAACCTAGTGTAATAAGCCTTCACTGTGGACTGGAAAGTTTCATTCAGTTAAATTATTTTGAAGGTGAAACTTAAGTGGAATCGACCTTTCTATATGGATGTATATTTCATGTAAATGAATGAATCAATGTTTATATCAAAGTTTACTGAAGGCGATTAGTAATGTAACATTGTGTGTGGACATTAAGAGAGCAGGAGAGGTCAACCCATCCGTCAATGAAAACCTCAAGACAACAGTGAAGACATCGTGACGAACAATATAAGTTTTTAATTTTTTGATTAGTTTTAATTAATTCAATTTAATTTAATTCAATTTTTGTTTTAATTTAATTTTAATTGTAACATATTATGTATAAATAAATTCATTTTTGTAGTTAAAAAATAACAATCGTAATCAAACCGTGGAGCATTGTTTAGAATTTGCCTACCTATGTTAGGTAGATCTTTACCTTTTTGACAAATTATGTGAAAATAGTTAATTAATCTCAAATTAATCACTCTAATCAAAGGATATTAATTACCTAGTTTGCATTTTCATTGCATATGCCTAAGATTCTTGAATCAACGGCGAGCTCTGTAATTATTATTACATTACAACCATGTGTACACACCACAATACTACGTAGAAATGGTTAGAAAGTTTGTAGTAGGCCTATGCCTATTTATGTTGTAGAAGTGTGATAGTAGTAGTATTGTTAGTAGTAGCTAGTTATAGTTCAGTAGTTTAGTGGTAAACGTAGCTTATAGTAGTGTTGTTAGATAGTAGCTAGTTTGGTAGTAGTTTATCTTGAGGCTAGGGGCCCCAGCTTCAAGATTGACTAGCTCGAGGTGGAATAGTAATGTGCTGTTGATACTAGTTCACTACTAAATTAAGCTATATGAATTGATAGACACGATACAATGCTGCACGGTTTGATTACGATTGAGGCGAGAGATTGGGCGGCTATATGGGGATGGAGGAGGCCGATTTAAAAAAAAACAAAAAAAATTGTCACGTTTACTGCTGTATAGACAGTTTGTCAGTTATCTGATATTTTGGTTTTTGTAAGCTAACAGATACAAATTTTCGTATCACATTCTTTTTTTGTAAATATAATTTTATTAGAGTGAATCAAGCGCGTTTTTCAATTTTCTCAAATACGCAACTAAGTAAAAATATAGTGAATGGAAAACAGCAAAACATTCTTTCATTATTCTTCCCAAAACAGTACACATGAATTTTCATACTCCCCAAAATATACCCCTGTCAAGCCCTCTAATCCAAATTGGGAGTGACCACATTATTCGCTTTTATTCATTTAAACTTTTAGGATTAATCCTAACAGAGACTTTGGATTAGTCGGGTCAAACAAACATTGTTTCATCTAAAATTCTTAGTGGGTGTTATATACTCAGGAAACTTAAAACTATAGTCCAACCTCATATTTTGATTATTACATACTTTGCATTTATCCTCTCCCACCTTTCTTTCGTATGGTACACTTTTCTGGGGTGCATCGCCTCATGCAAAAAGAGTCTTCATCCTCCAGAAAAGAGCAATCAGGATAATAGCGGGAGCTTCTAGAAAGCGATCTTGTCGGGAACTCTTTCGACAATTAGAAATCCCAACACTAGCATGTGTCCTGATTCAGTCAGCATCTCTTTTTCTTCCAGCAAAACACAACTGTTCATGATCACTTTACACGTTCCAGCAATTTAGTTCACATTTCCTCTCATAATCTTTCCCTTTTCTCTAAAGGTCCATACTACTTAGCATCAATTATTTATAATAACTTTCCGAATAAAATTCGCTTATGCCCATCTGACAATTCTTTCGAATCTAATCTTAAGTCCTTCCTGCTTAAAAACAGTTATTACTCACTTCATGAGTTTCTATCTGACGGCTCTCCCAAATAAATTACCTTGTTGATTGTCATTAATATCAATATTTACAATGTATTAATTATTATTGTGTGCATCATTTGTAAATGTAATTGCATTTTTTTATTTTATTTATGTATTATCTATAACATTTGTTAACCTCAATCTAATTAACACCTTATTCATTTCACTCCACCTATCTCTCTCTCTCTCTCTCTAGAGAATAGGTGGAAGTGTTATACTTCTACTCTGTATTAGTCAAATGAATAAAATTACTTACTTACTATTTATGCAGATGGTATTTAAATAGATTTCGTTTTCCCATCGCTATGGCCTGCGAGACACGCTTAGTAATATTGTTTTTTTTATTTTTACGACGACGACATGAAGATCAGGGGCGCACATTACATTACACACTACATTACAATCGAATAAAGCATGTAGGTGTTATAAGTCGAAGAAATTTTGTAAAAAAACAAAAACAAAAAACGTAAAATTGCGATTTTCATGAGAAATTATTTTTTGATTGCGCTCAAACTTAACACGAATATATTTATTCGTAAAATTAAGGTTCTGTGAAAAAAATCATCACAATCGGTTAAAGCATGTAGGTGTTATATAAGTCGAAGAATTTTTTTTTAAATTGAAAAAAATCGTAAAATTGCGATTTTCATGAGAAATAATTTATTTTTTGATTGCGCTAAAAAACGTGGCAGTTCTAAGTTCAGAGATTTCGAAGGCCTCCAGAAAATATCATTGCAATTGGAGATCGGTTTAGCCGGAATCGTGTTAGAAACATACAAAAATACAAACAGAGAAAAAAATCCGGATTTTTTTCTCCAGTGTAGTTGAATGTAATCTTCGCTTCGCTCACCACGCTCTTCCAAAAATTTAGAATAAATAATTCATCAACTATAATTCTGGTTGGTTATTGGTATACTTCTCGTTAGAACTGATAACACAACCGCTACGCTATCTGTTGTGCTCCATGAGAACTACGCGACGTGGTTCGTTGCTCAAGAATAGGTAGCTGTGGTAATAGGGTGAATAGGCCGTAGTCGTCACTTCTATATAAGGTTTGCGATCAAGGAATTAACAATTATTATATTCCCATTAATAAATCCACCCTTCGTTTAACTGACTTATGTACGTAGTGTTGGTTGTCGTGAGATAGTAGGGATAAGTTTTACTACCTCTTAATTTGAGGTCGTCTGCGATGGTTGATGGTTAGGGTGCTGGTCCTATGCATGTGACACAAGGAGGACTAGGTTTCGAATCCCGCATAAGGTATTTTTGTTTTTAAATCGTCCTTCACCCTCATCTATCACCACTCATCGACTCGAATAGGAATTACAGTATTAGAGATGTTTTAAGCATAAAAAGTCATTATGTCTTAATTTGAAACATTGTTATGGTTGAAGTGGATTTTTATCGATATTAGATTACTTCTTTTTACTAACTCTATAAGCTTCTATTATTCTACTTTTATTATCGATAATTGGATATAAATTTCGTTTTTCGAAATAAATAATCCTATTATGTGTCCTATCTGGAGAGTTGATACTAAAATAATATTACATATCTCCAACTTCGGATATAATCTTTAGTAAGCTCTTTGCAAAGTTTAGTTCAAATAGTTGATGATGGTGACGCTCTAGCAGCACAGGCTGGTGCGTGAACTGCGCGCATATCAAGACTCTTGTTTTATCGGCTGTGCACCGTGAAGCAGGCTGTGCATGACGCTCAGCGCTTACGAAGCCGATTACAACGTCATCTGCCGCGTAATAAAGTAACAACTTCCAACTTCGAGCGCAATTACAAACACTTATCGTAGGAACTTAGGTTAAAACTGTAATATAATTTCAGGTTTAGGCAGACACCTCAAGTCATAAGTGCCAGGAGCTCTAATTATTCGATCGCCTTTGACTGAAGAAACCCTCGGTAGAAACCTTAAGTCATAATTGCCATGAGCTGTTATTATTCGATCGCCTTTGACTGAAGAAACCCTCGGTAGAAACCTTAAGTCATTATTGCCATGAGCTGTTATTATTCGATCGCCTTTGACTGAACTGAGACATATTTAGATGTTGTTTGATTTTTGATATCATTTTTATTTTTTGTGCTTTAGTATTAGCTAATTTTATGAAATGCCTATATCGCACTTGTGGAGGTAACTCTGTTGTTGGTGGCAATAAAATAATAAAATAAAATATAAGAAATCCTCGGTAAAAACCTTAAGTCATATTTGCCAGGAGCTGTTATTATTCGATCACCTTTGACTGAAGAAATCCTCGGCAAAAACCTTAAGTCATAATTGCCAGGAGCTGTTATTATTCGCCTTTTGACTGAAGAAATCCTAGGTAAAAACCTTAAGTCATAATTGCCAGGAATGACAATCGAGTGTTATCATTCGATTGCCTTTGACGGAAGAAATCCTCGACAAAAACCTCAGTCATTATTGTCATGAGCTGTTAACTTTTTTACTGAAGAAATTCTTGGTAAAAACCTTATGTCATTATTGCCATGAGCTGTTATAAATAGCCATTTTAACTGAAGAGATTCTTGGTAAAATCCTTACGTCATAATTTCCAGGAGCTGTTATCGAGCCAGCGACCCCCGAATTGGATTTTCGAGCGTAGAGCGTCATTCCACTAATTAGTAAACAAAACTCGCTCATTCCACTTTAATCCCCGTATACATAGTTTGAGATTTGACGTCATCAGATGGCAAGTGCGCATGGAGTGGTTGCTAAGATCAATACACGGAGGGGAGTAGCAGTGCGCATGTGCTCGGGATCTGCCTCATTGATCTCTCTCCACCACCGCCATCTTTATCTGTCGATAGCTGCTACTTCGAGTTGACGTATTTCATCCCGCAAACCTGGCTGTTACAATACATCGAGCAAGTGTTATACATAAGGTGAGGATATAACGCAATTTTATCATCACCCAATTATAGTACACTGTAGTAACACGTGGACTTGTATCCAGTTAATGCTCAAATGTCAATATATAATGTGACAAGGTTAAAGTAATTTAATCACTTGACATTAACACAAAAGTTTTCGGGTAGAAAGTATGTTTTCTTTTCAAGAATAGGAATTTAGGACTGGCATTGTTAGCTGAAACCCACAAGTATCATCACCATCATCGTCATTAGTCTTAATAACAGAAAAGTGCAATTGCTGTAGGACGTATTATTGAAACATATTGTATCAGCGTCGGTTTTTGCTTCATCGATCCATAATTTCACACCGGCTTCAAGCATAATGGCTACTGAAAGTATCCAAAGATAAAATAAATACATCTCGATATAGGTGATTAGGATATTTTTTGTTTTGTGGAACACAACCAATAAAGTACGTTATGGAAACTAGTATGCCGTTATCAATTAACAATTTTTGCATTGTAAATCATTCTCACGTAAGTTAATTTGATTTAATAAATTATTTTATATAGTATTACGTCATTAATAATACTACTGTTGACTGACAAAATTTCTTCGTGGACTCCTGGTAATATTTTTATGTCGTGGCACTTATGATAAAAAAAATGTTATTAAACTGTTAATAATGTGATCGAATGATATAAACGAGGAAAGACTGTATTCAACGTCTTTTCAAGTGTAATACTTTACGACATTATTAATTTTGTGATATCGTCTTAGTTGCAAATGCGACTACATGCTTGAACCCCATGATTTCGTACAAATATATTCACATATCACTGAAATCTAAGGGGCTCAAAATGTTATATAATAAAAATAATTGTTTTGTGGGAAGCCTGCCCAGGGTGCAATTCATGCCCCTCTTCAGGGCCCCGATTCATGTACATTTTTATCCCGGTATAAGCCGAGTTAGGTGGTATAAGTGCGGTATAACTCCGAATCCAATTCATGAAGACTTATCCCGCCTCGACCGGGGATAAGAAAATACGTAAACAGATGGCGGACATTTAAAATTTTACATCTATGTGTAAAACGAGAAAAGTTGTCATTACTCTCATAAAACAAATCAGAAACCGTCCCGGGCCTAGGCCCAGATGTAGAAAATTATTCATGATACAACAGTGTAGGCCTAAAGTTCCATTAGGCTATAGGACTACATTCAATTAATGCTAACATAACACGTTTGACAAGCCCTAGGCCTCTCCTAGGCAACCCTAGACCTGCACGACCTTGTTCAGACACATCCCGCACAAATAAATAGTTTTGATTACTAAAAGCCTAATGCAGATAAAGAATGGTATGATAGTCCTAGGCTGTTCCAAAATTTACGGCAATAATAAGCCTTTTCTTTTCTTTAAATGAATTCACGCAATCTCCTGTCACTAAATGAAAAAGTAAAACAAAAGATGGTGGAAATTTTCAGTGTTCTTTTGCTAATTTGCTGATTTACATGGCTGTGGAATGCAGTGGAAAATAACATTTGTTGTGTCTGTTGTTGCATTGGAAATTTTTGATTGGATGAGAGTTGCCTAGACTTAACCAGGCCTTATCCTGCCATGTCCTGCATTATACCGTCCTTATACCACCTATACCCGGGATAAATGTACATGAATTGGGGCCCAGGTGACTATCTAGGTATATTGCGAATAGGACAATTTGTGAAAGGATGTCCGAGGGCTGTTTAAGAGGACTCAATACATTGCATTCGCATTAACGACAAAGGAAAACCTCGGAAAACACCTTCAGGTCAGAATTGCCGGTCTCTATACTGAACTTGAATAAGAGACCTCCAGAATCAGAGTCGCGCGCTTAACGCTCGAGCCAACACTGTCGGAAAATGTTAGCTGGAAAAGGGATTCCGATAAAATTTCACAACTCAAACTGAACGACATCACCCTAGACTCGGTGTGCTCATAGTGAGCAACTGTATGATTTCATGTCGTGGTCCACATCTGTGCAAACTCAGATGTCTCAATCCTAGAATTCACCCTTTGACTGGAGAAACCCTGGTAGAAACCTTAAGTCAGAACTGCCAGAGCTGTTTTCTTCCTCCCTTTGACTGAAGAAACCCTGGCAGAAACCTCAAGTCAGAACTGCCAGAACTGTTTTCGTCCTCCCTTTGACTGAAGAAACCCTGGCAGAAACCTTAAGTCAGAACTACCAGAGCTGTTTTCGTCCTCCCTCTGACTGAAGAAACCCTGGCAGAAACCTTAGTCAGAACTGCCAGAGCTGTTTTCGTTCACCCTTAAAAAATATCTTAAAACCGTCTCTATACATAGTTACACACAGTAAAAGAGAATGAATTTATATCCTGGGCTGGTTTAACGAAAAAAATACGAATCTTGTAACTAGCTAGCTATGCCTCCTAATATTTTCTACGCAAGACTCGTTGGAATATTTTCATTTTACATTGCTGATGGTTTCATACACAAAGCAACCACAGTACAAAACCGCAAATGCGATTAATTAGCAAGATAAGCACCCTTATACGGATGAGTTTTGTCCGTCCGTCGGTGCTTTGTATTACTTGCAAAAACCGAACATGACCTCCGATTTTTTTGTTGGTACTACTACTCTTTAAACATGATGATACAGAATGGTTTTGGTGATCATTGGAGTCGGGTGCAAGGCTAGGTTTATCCGAATGGGACATCTCTCTGGACCCGGCCCCTCCACCAAGACGCTGAAATGCTAAAAGAATTATATTTTGTATCCGTCCTCGATAAGCTATTAAAAAGATAATAAAGTAGTTGTTGAATAAATATCTATCAAGTTGCCCTTTTTAGATACTCTCTTATAACCATGACTGTATGCATGTGTGCAGACGTAATATTATTAACGATTTGCAATGTTTTATTTTTAATATTAATACAATAATGAAACTTTTAGAGCAGTTGAGGTTAATAATGTGATGAATTAGTTGGACTGTATACACTGCATTTTTAAATAAAGAAAACTATGTAGGTTACGATATTTTGACGACTATTCAGTCGTCTTCAACGGGTTTAATGACATTTGACAAATTACAACAGTAAGAAAAAACAAAATTAAAAAATTAAACAAATACATACTGCCATCTAATTTTCACAAGAAAACTCATGCCTACCATCTTATAAATTATAAAAAATATAATAATTATAACAATTATGGTATTGTGTGGCGAGAGACCCCTCCCCTTTCCTTCAAACGAGTTAAAAATTGCATTTGCTTCCGATGTTATATAATATATTGTTCGTCGGTGGTCACCTACCCCTTGCTTCTAACATGCAGGCCCACACCACAATGCAGAACCTAGCGGTGGCGGTAATGGCTCTGGCTGTGATTGGTGCCATGTGCTACATCCCGGCCGGCAAGGATCACTTCCTCACTGACGCTCTACTGAGGGAGGTCGTGGACCGCATGGGGAAGGACCTGGCTGATGCAGCCGACGTCTACTTGGACTTCCCAGATGCCAATAGGTAAGAAAACATCATACCTAGTTCTGTCACTGTCAGAACCAGAGACGAACAGGCGCGTAGGAACGTTTTGAAAGTTGGGGGTTCAAATCTACCAGTAGGTTTGAGGGCAGTAGCTCGCCAAGCCCGCGCGAGGCCTTCGCGAAGGCGAAAAAGTTTTACACCATACTTCAGTTATATTTCGTCATGTTTTAACTACACTCGGACTCTGTAAACGATGCTTTACAGCAACTATCTGCGATCTGAAAATTCAAAAAATTAACGTAAAGTAGCCCATTTTAGTTAATTTTAACTAATTTTTGATGTAATGACGAAAAACACAGAATACTCGGGATGTTAAGAATACACACAATCTACTGGCTGTAATGATAACTTATACACTTGAGGTATACTTGTCAAATGTGAAACAGATATATCTTTGGATGGGAGTGCCACCGTGAAAAGTGGGGGGGGGGGGCAGAGTGATTAGTGGGGGGGTCAATTCCCCCCCATTTCCCCCCTTCCTATGCACCTGGAGACGAATCACTTTCAGACTTTCATGAAGGTGACAAACCAGTTCATCTTACGCAACCAACCGAGAGTCTATAGGCGGCTTAATATGCGGTAGCAGCAATACTGACTCAATTTCACAAGGCTACATTGTTATAATTAAATTTCTTACCATCTACACGTCACATGCCTACCTTATCAAAAAAAGTCATTCAAAATACCGATAAACACCCTAAATATAGGAATCGCCCTTCCGTTACATGATTATATATATTAATTGATAAATCATACTTGTCCACAATACATTATACGGTGCTGAATTAAGTGATTTATAAAATAATCGATTTCTCATCTACAATGTAGTATAACCCGCGAACAGATAGCACATCAATTAATTGTAGGACCGGAAACGTTTCCATCTTAACATTATTTTCTTGTCCATTAGTCCAGTTAATTTCTAGACTATATCCAACACATAGATCGACCAGCTACATTCACAGAATGAGTAACAACTTTCATCAGCTAAATTGTTCATCAAAATATTTACAGGAGAGGTAGATTTTGAATTTAAAACGAAACTTGTCCCGAACAGATTTTCAACAAGTGAATTCATCAATTCTGTTTTTGCATAGAATGTTGCACTTTCAAACACACCTTTGAGTGCCCTAAACAACACTAATTAACTTACTAAAACTAACTAACTAACTAACTAACTAACTAACTAACTAACTAACTAACTGCTGTTGTGTATTAATCATAGCATATGACGAGTTACATTTTGATCCAAACCATTGCAGATGCACAAAGGGCAAATTGTTCGTGCAGCAATTGATTTTGTAAATAGACCTTATGTAATCTATTTTGGAAAATATTGATTTTAAATGAAATCTCATGTTAGAATAAATGAGGATTCCGTGCGACCCCTGATAACTTTTGTCCCAGGAGAACTAGTATAGAATGCAATCAATTTTAAAGCTGAAGAACCTTTATATTATGTTTTTTAAATGCTCAATCATAGCCTTGCCTTGTGGCTGAGATAAACCAACTACTAAATAAGGTGGCATAGGTCATAATAACACTTCAACCGAAATTGGATCTAAATCTAATAACCTTTCCAATGAACCCACTCTCTGGGGAAGTCCCCCATGTAACACGTGTATACTCCACACTATTAGGTAGGTTGAGACTGAACATTTTCTAGGGAGCTCGCCGGCAAAACGAGAGACGCACAGTGTGAGAAAACCTGATATATCACTCCTAATAACATGGACTTCTCATATCAACACGGCACGAGGATGTTCATATATTATAATATGTAGCATCGTTTCTTGAAAGGGCAGAAAGAACAAGTTTTTTTTGTTTGTGAGCGTTTCAAATTATTTGTTTTTACAATAATATTATGTTACTGAATTATGAGGCAGGTATTCAAACTAATTTCCTGGAAAACGGGGTAAAAAAACAACCTCCTTTATAGTGATCTACATAATCATAATGCATCTTAACATCAACATATTTACATCTCAGGGCAACATAAATATGCGTTAATTCAGCATAATTGGTAAGTGTTCCACTAACTAATTTATTTCTAAAGGCCGATTGACTTTCCACAGACAATGCGGATACGCAGAGCAGTAACGTGAATGTGATCTCCATAGCTTTAAAAAACCATAGTACATACCATAGTAACATCATACCTTGTGTTTAACTTGTTTAAAATATGAATACAAGATGCAATCTTTGCATTTATTTTTAAATGTTAACAAGCATTTTAGTACAATCAAACGTTTGAAACAGCTTGATTACGGATCATATAAATGTCTGGAAGTTCATTATCGTTATTATTGCAAGTTTAAGGTGGTACTGGACATGCAGTTTAAGCAAATTTCTGTTCGCTCAGCAGACTGACGCCACAGTTGTTAAAATTTGGCACATTTGTCATGGCAGGAAGCACGAAGTTCTAAAAAGCCATATTTTCCTAAAAATTATATTTGGGACACATTAATGTTTTAAGAACTGCCATGTAAAAACGCATTTATTTTGGATAATTTATCTTTATTTACCTTTCTACACGTTCACAAGATGAGATGAATATTAAAAACCAACTTGAATAATTGTCCTCGACTATCATGAATTTTGTAAATTGTTTAATTGTTTCTGGTAGTTCAAGTTCATTTTCTACGATCTACACCATCTAGATTGTACTGAGTATATTTTAGAGATCGCACAACCCATTTCAGGCTGGCTTTGAACAACATGATGCCAGGACGGGCAACCAAAGATATTGAGAACGAGGAACAGCAGTTCCCTATGGACTACGAGTCAAGTAACCCTAATCCCAGCACCCGAGACCAGGAGTATCTGCAGCACAGCTCGCTCTGGGGACACCAGTATGTTACAGGTAAGCTTACACTTTACTTTTAAGTTCAAAACGCACGACCTTTCAGTGGGCAGAAAATGAAGCAAGGGTTATTGCAACCCCAGAATTCACGCAACATATACACATATGTGCTAATGATGTCATATCTATCATTTGAGAGAAACTATTATCGCAGTTTCGCACAGTCGCTCACTTATAGCACAGTGTACAATTCTTTATACTATGACCTTAGCTTATACTTAATAAAAGCTAAGGACAAAAAAAAAATCGTGTAAGACTTGGAATTATCCACTAGTCTTAAAACATTTCAGGGGGACAGTAAACAAAAAGAGCCAACCAGTAGGCCTTGAGCGCATTGTTTCCAGTAAGTAGCGTCAAAAAGACAGCGTACTTTGTTCATATGAAAAGAACATGATATAAAGTGATTCTGTCAAAATGAGTTTATCCACATTTCCAGTTTATACGAATATTAATAATTCATTTTTAAATTACGTTATAGAACTAGTGTATAAGACGCAATGAGGATTATCCGCACAAAGTGTATACAAAATGGAAGGTAGGGAAAATAAGTCAACAAAATAGAGATTGACCAAGCAGATTAATGTTTTACTTTAAATAAATTACTGCAGGAGAGTTTGTTTACAGATTGTATGTTAGTATTGCGAAACAAAGAATATCAGTCCGGATATAAGTTCCTGTAAAAGCTGCTCATTTTGAATACGACCGATCCAAAGCATAAGATGTGTTGTTACCATCCTGAGTGCTAACTCATTTTCTGGATACTGAAAACATGACCTGTGTGTGTCAACATTTTACCACTCATGATACAAAGAAATGTCATGTTTAATTTGCCATACAAATGTTCAATTAATGACACAACTTTTGCCAAATATTAACGTAATTTCCCTAAGGTTTGTGTCTTTTCTTTGGCAGCTAAGTCGTGAAAAACCACTGAGGTTTGTGTGACCAACATTCATGAAATATGGTTAAAAATATGATGATTTAAATTTGATTATGGACTTGGTACGAGTTTAAAAACGAATATTGTGGGTATAAATACGGGAAATATCTTTTGGTCTAGCCCACACAAAATTATAAGGATCTCCACAATTTTCTTCTTCTCTGTATTCTTCTCATCATGCCAAGGGTGTTTTTATCAATCAGAGGCTTAAACTGGCTGCAGGCCTACTCTCTGAACCACACTATAAGTCTACTAATATGTAAGAACCAATAATGAACAGAAGGCGAGGAAGAAACACAAAGTTTGAGTTTTGTCTTTAGTGAGAACTTTTTTATTTCCACCATCTGGGTCCGCGTGGGTCCAGCGACGTGTCACTCGGGGAGTAGGGCCCAGAGCTTACCTCTTCCCCCAAAAAAGAGAGAACGTTGACGGGTTAATTTCCCCTTCCCTTTGAATTCCTCACCGACGACGACGACAATTACAACACGGACGATGACGATGACACATGCGAAGACGACCACGACGCGGGGAACCTCCAACCCCTACCTTACCCATAACCTCCCCTTGCCTGATCCGGCCTGATTTCGTCACAAGCCCCTTCCCGCCCCGGCCCCGGCCACCTGCCTCCATGCCCTACACTTGACTGTGTCTGGTTCTGACCAGCACAGGCCTGCCCTCCCCATTTCCCCCTGCGTCACCCCTTCTTAGGCCACCCGTCTTTTGAAAAAAGTAGTAACCATCGGGCACTCAATTAACTCCATTAACTAGCTGTAACTATTCGTGTTTAGGAGGAGCCGGCGAGGGAAAGCAGCACTTGAAGCCTGACGGCACCATGCCCAACCTGAACGAAGTGAAGACCGATGCGACTCTGCCTGCTTACTGCAACCCTCCCAACCCCTGCCCCGTGGGCTACTCGGCTGGTGACGGTTGCCTGGAACACTTCAAACACTGCTGCCTTCAGCCGAGAAGCCTACTTAGCAACCCTCCCAACCCCTGCCCTGCATGCATGTGAGCTACTCGGCTCGTGACGGTTCACGGGTGCCCGGGTTCGAATCTTGTCGAGATCGGCAATCATGACTGTAGGTTTTTCCGAGGATTTCCTCAGTCGTTAATGCGAAAGCAAGGGATGAACAGCCTACGGACTAACCTTTCCCAACTTTAGCCTCAACCCCAACCTAGTTCTGAAGAGGGTCGCACACTCTACAGCGAGCATCCCTACACAAATATTTATTTATTGTTGGTAATCCCACAACATATTATACGAAAATTAAACGTCACCCCTCGTTTGGCATACATATTCTCATGTGCGCTCCATCAGACCATGACTTTCTGCTTTTAATTCAATTGATTGGATATTGATTGGATATTGATTAACGTTTCATATCAATGCACTTTGACTATTTGAGACGATGAGTGGTGATAGATGAGGATGCAGTATGACCAAAAGGGAGGAGGATACAAAGTGTATGCCTATCTGTAATTGTGAATGCAATTTCATCTTGCATTTAACGTTAGGCTACATTTTGAGTTGGGGGAGGGTTTAAGAGTGGTCAAGATATGTGCGTCCCGTTAAACATGGAAGCTAGTTTATCAAAATATAAAATCGCATTTTTTATTTGAATATCAATCGAGTATATTGTTACATGTAGACCGACGTACACCTAAAACAAGTATTGCATGACACGTGAAAATACAAACATCAGTTTACTAACAAAGTCCCGTTAAAGAATGGTGACGTTATAGCCAGCCAAAGCGATGTACGAAATAATCGATCATTATTTCCATTGAAAGATTTGTTGATGTATTTTTTTTATAATAAAGTTTTTGCAATTATTTTTAGTCATTTTTAAAACCTTTTCTTTCAAGTTGTACTGTATACGTCATACTGAAATATGAATTAACTTTATGTGATAATTTTTACAGTATAGCTTACGATTTTTAAATATATTATGTTCCTTGATTTAATAAAATTAATGTGAGCACTTGTCAAAATGTTATTTTTAATACAACTAACTTATTCGTGTGTATGGCAAACTTTTAAAGTTCAAGATAAAAAAAAAAGAAATGGGAAAGTATTTATTAATGTTAGGTTCTGCTTCTATCCAGGATTGCATGTGTGACTCTGAGCACATGTTTGACTGCCCAGCCACTATTGGTCGGGAGCTTCTGAGTCCTAGCTCAACCAGTGACCTCTCAGACTCTGAGCTTGACCGCATCATCGAGCAGTTCCAAGTGGAAGACCAGCACAAGTCGTTGGTGGCCAAGAAGTTCCACGCAAAGAAGGTAAAGGCATGCACTACGCTGGTTTACATTTAAACAGACTAAGCTTATACGGTTCCGTAATTTGATTTTCTTTAAGGCTATTGCATCGCTTTCTAAACGATATTTTAAAATTAAAGGAAGATGACAGCTTAATGAAAGAGGGTCTTGAATATAACAGGAAAATAGATTTTTCAATTTTTTCGGGCAGGACGTGACGTCCCTGTCAGCCATTATATGTAAATTTGGGGACAAAAATGTAAACACTGAGCTAGGTGCTACACTCATCTTGGAACAACATTTTTTTAAATGTTGTTTCTGTCTTCCACCTCTTTATAAAGAACAAACCTATAAGGTCGCATTCGCGCCCTAAAAACGATTTCTGAATTATTTTTGTTCGATGTATGATTTTTTTGTCAGACGATACAAATAAGAGTTTTGTTCCTGAGGCTGGAAAAAATCGTACATCAAACGATATTTTAAGAAAATTGTTTTTCCTTGTATGAAGGTGAGAGGCAATGATGTGTAGAAACGATATTAAAAAATGTGTTGCTCTAAATTAAGTGTAGCACTTACCTCAGTGTTAACACTTCTGTCCCAAAATTTGCATATAACGGCTGACAGAGACTTTACGTTCCACACCAAAAAATTGAAAAATGTATTTTCCTGTAATATTAAGACCCTCTTTCATTTAGCTGAAGTTTTAGTCATCTTCCCAAAATACCAATTGGAGGGCGATACAATTATCTTAACACGGCAATGTAATCCGAATTGCAGAAGTTATAACATTTTTGCTATTGCCATTCATCTAGCATATGCAGGAATAAAAACATGTCGGCTTTAATAGAATTAGTGTTCATCATGAAAGATGAAACGGAATGTAGGAATGTAGGTGTGCTAGTTTACTTTCGGAAATGCAGTCAAGTTAAATAGTTTCAAGCTATCGCAGAGTTCATCAACACCAATTAAACGTTTTAACTCTTGAAACAATGTAGCTATATTGGTTAACTTTGTGATAAACGAAGTGATTGATGACATACGTGCATATTGTGTTGAGTAAATAGACTTGTCATTGCAAAGAAAAGATTATGTTAAAGACCTAAGCTAAATATGAGAAATGGAAATAAATAAATAAATAAACAGTAAGAACTGATTTTTGTTGCTTATTATCGTCATAAGAATGTCTGTGTCGACTGAGTCGAAAGCTTTACTAAAGTCTAGAGAATATGCAATGTGCAATAATCCGGATCGTAACAGCGACGCGAGAGTCGTTGCTTACGCTATATATTCAAGCATAAGTAAAATCGCGTTGATATGTCATTAATTTCTTTATATTTGAACAACACATTGCAACAAGAGTATTTTCATGTTGTAGTCCAGTAGGCATGCCCCCACCTAGTTAGTGTAAGGGATAAGATAAGAGTTGGCTCGAAATACGCGTGGAGCCACCGGACCAGTTTGTGTAAAGCGCAGTTAGCGAGTCGCGAGCATACCTCTCAATTAAAGGCGACAGGGGGACGTATACGTACTATACGGCCGATGTAGATATCTACTTGCAGTAAGTGCTTCTTACTGCGCGTCAAAACGACAGGGCTAGTAATAGTTAAAACAGGAGAAATATAGTATCAAATAATTACTTTCTAGTTTATATAAAATCTGAATAGAGAAAAGCGAAAAGGTAGAGGTGATTGTTTGTCTGGTGTGTACTCGCCCCCCTCCCCCAATCAATTACCACTCGCCACCCACCAACGACCATCGAAAGACAAAATTTACTATGCTTTAAACATGTAGCTGTAGAAAATTGCTTCACATAACTAAAAAACTAATTGTATTTTAAAACCGAAATTTCTAGTTCAAATGGTGAAATTTAAATTCACTTTACAGCAGAACAGGAGGCGAGTTTTTACAGTGCGCGTTGAAGACTTTGCCTGGGAGATTATTTTTATAACTATTTTTACAAGTTGAATTTTTCCTCGATTTTCTATTATATTTATTTATTTATTTATTTATTTATTTATTTACGTCTATCCTATTCAGTTAAAAAACTGATTTACAAAGGAGGACAACGAAATAAATGTAATTACATAGATGCAGACCACAATTTACTACAGTTTAGTAAATATTTGAAATAGTAATATTTCAACAACAATGCAACACAACAATATTGGTAACAAATTCAAAAAGGATATTAAATGCAATTAATTAATGAATCAAATATAAAAAGTGGTGGGAAAAAAGAAAAGTACTCGCAAAAAATAAAAATTATCGTACTTTCAAAAAGAACATACATTGTTTGATTTTGAATATCTTAGCTTCATAACGTGTGATAAATAAAAAAAAATGATGTATACACATAGTGGGAGTAATTAAATAAACTGTTATCAAGCAACAAACTTGTTCTCGCCTGTTACAGAGTAGCAACCCCTACCTGAAGGGAGAGAGGCTTCCAGTTGCTGCCAAGAAGGGAACAAACGTCGTATCGTAATTTACCAACAAGTGCTGCACACATAAGGAAGATTTAAATATTTAATTCAACTTACAGAATAATTATCTAATTTAGCACAAAATATAATAGTAGGAAGCTGTTAATCTGATGGTTTCAGTTTACCTAATATAATCTACAAGGAATGTGAAACATGTTAATTAAACAAATGTGGATAGGTTGGAAATGGTGTTAACTGTTCATATGGATATTGTATGTTATTCAATAGGGAATATGCATGATCGTTCAATATTGATTCTAGTAAAGGGAGTAGATAGTCCTTCATTTATGAATACCATGAAATATTGTCACTTTTATTGAGGGCCAAAGTTTGTTATTTTATATTTTCCGACCATTTATTTTTAAAAGCATCACCAGCCTCTATGCCGTGGAATAATTTGTCACGGCCGCCTAGATAAACTGTGAAATCCCCTTCTTAGCGATAGTCTTTTATTCTTGCAACAATAGTTTGTTGTTAAAGTTCCGTTTAAAAAATTATTATCAAAACAAGCGTTGTAATATTATTTACATGTTCAAACGAGTAAATTTTATCCTATTACAAGAAATAATAAATCAAAATATGCTTTTATAACCGAGATATTCTCCGAAAACATGTTATTTTATTAATAACTACGTGATTGGTGGATTGGTATCGTGAAGGCTGGTGACGCAGTGCCCGTTTTTTGGAAATATTTTCAAAACAACTTTAAAACTTTTTGTAGGAAGGCTGCCCAGTGTGCAATTCATGCCCCTCTTCAGGTGTCTAACTAGGTATGTTGCGGATAGGACAATTGTGAAGGGATGTCCGAGGGCTGTTTAAGAGAACTCAATCCCTTGCATTCGCATTAACGACTGAGGAAAACCTCGGAAAAAACCTTCAGTCAGGATTGCCGGTCTCGACGGGATTTGAACCCGGGACCTCCCGAATCAGAGTCGCTCGAGCCAACACCGTCGGTTTTCAAAACAATCAAAATAAGTTAATTTTGTGTTAAGGAAGGCATGTCGAAGATAGTAGAACTATAAAATACGTTTATGCAAATTCCCTATTACGCTGTAAGCTATATAATATATTCATGTTATAAGTAACCCCACACCCCTAAAGAGGCTGTGCTATAAAAGTGATTCAGCCATCACAACCCTTCCATGTTGTCTATCGACCAATCTATTTTTGTCCCCAAAAATGTAACGTATTTTATTTTTTTGAATTACAATCACTTATTGTACGTAGCCGTGTTTTATTCATGTAGCGTTCTTGGTTTGGTTTTGTATGTCTTTACTGCTTGATGACGTGTTCGAGACTGAATGGCTGGCATAAAGGAAGAGTAACGGTCGAAATTCAAACAGGAAGCCTCCCCCCTCCCCCCACACTCGATATTGTCATAGATAAGGGTTGTGGACCCGGGCAATGCCTGGATGGCTGTTATGAGGACGCAGCCGAATTGATGTAAGCATCTACAACTCTCATCTAGTGACCGAAATCAACTGTGTTCGGGTACCCAGGAGTGGGGAACATAATTAGGATTAAACTCAATTAACTTCCTAATCTGGCCAATGGTTTATTCTGTGCACTCCATCTGGTTGTACGTGGGTTCATTTCCCCTGACTCTTTAGGCTTAATTATTGTGAGAGAATGGCTTACCCTTTACCCATGTACTCTGGTATGGTAATGGCTTTCGCTTTGCCCCGGACCCCTTGAGGACTCGAACCGATCTTCTCTCACCTCTTCAATGGCTAAATCTTCCGGTCTTACCCGACACTTGGCACTCCTTACACTCCTAGTTGTTGGCTTCCTGGCTTGTTCAACCCGACTCCCACAGTGGCGTCACTAGGGGGTTTTTGGGGGGCGGGGCGTTCGACCCCCCCCCCCATAATTTCCTCGATTTCCTACATTTTCCTAACTAATAACCCACAGTTGGTCACCCTTCAAAAGGCACAGATTTTCACCAAAATGACCTCAAAGGAGAAATTTTTTTAGATTTAAAAAGCACAGATTTTCACCAAAATTACCTTGAAAAAGAAAACATTTAGATTAAGAAGCGGCTTTTAGTATATAAAAATTGGTCAATATATGATGCTTTAAAACCCACAGATTTTCACCAAAATGACCTTGAAGAGAAAAAGTTTCCCCCCGGACCCCCACTTAGCCTTCGGTACATCTATGAATTAATTCGTTGAACCCCCTCTTTATGAATTTCTGGGAACGCCACTTGCACTAAAGCCCCATCCCCCTGCGAATTTTCGGATTTGTCAATGCTGAATTTGCCTCCCCCCCCCCCCCCCCAATGTTCAAATTCTAGTTACGCTTCTGGACTCCCCCGGTCACGTTTTATGTTTATCCTTTAGCTCCCAACGTAAGACTCCCGTTTCCGGTTCGCGCTCATGCTCCCCGGTCAGCCAGACTCTGCGTCGTCAGCACCTTTAGTTCATTACCCTCGTCCAGGGGGTCCAAGTCTTTGGCAACAATTATAATGACCGTCTCAACAGTCCTAGACTTCCTTATCGTTGCGACATCAAATAGCTCGTCAACCACATTATTGCAAGGATGAAACTACCTGAATCAGATAGTATTTGGCTAACTATTAGCCCAATACCTAATACCCAATATCAATACAGTATTCTTTTATGGCCGGTTCTATAGACACGAGTATCGTGTGTGCTACTGCAGGAAAAGCTACTGCCACGAAAAAGTAGCGCCTCGAAATAATGGAAAAACTATAGCCACGACACGATACTCGTGCCTGCAAGGTCGAGAATTCCTCTTCGCACAAATTCGTGTCTGCAGTTTATGGAAAATCTATTGACACGAGCACAAAAAACTCGTGTATTGACTTGGCAACATTGCATTCGTGCCACGAAAACTGGATTTTCTTATCTCCAAGGTCTGGATCAGCTATGGACACGAGCTGATGCAATGCGAGGGCTCCTTTCCTTTGGTGAAGAAATAGAAAACTCTCATACCTATCATAAGAAAGACCATCCTCCGAAAATTTTACAGTAAATGCTGTAAATGTGTGCCCCAGGGCTGTGGAAAGGGAGGATCAGATCAAAGAACCACAGTGCTTTCTCGCAACACGGGTGACATTCTTGGCCCTGTTGTAAGTAAAATAGTCGGGGCGAGAATGTTTCATTTGGCGGAAAAATAGGAAATCATCCACTATTTCATAATATTTTAAACACTAAAAGAAAGAAAAATATAACTTTGGGTCCTAGGGAAAATAAAATGTTACATGTTATCGGAAAAATGCTGGGAAACAAATGGGTTGAGAATCATAGCTTCGGGTTTAAAGATAGAGTACTAAAAATACACCACCCTAAAACTACCGATAATAACTTTATAGGCCTCCTATCCCAAAATCCAGATTTATAAAAAGCGTATTAACAGAAGATTGAACATTTTCTGCTCTTTCATAAACAAAAAGTAAATCTTTTATAGCAGCTGTAGATATATTTTGGCCCCAGGGCTGTGCAAAGTTTGCAAATTAGCAGAATAAAAATGCAAAATGGGATAAGAATGTTTCATTACGAGTTTGGTGTAATATTTTGTCTGAGTCCAATCTGTCCATCTAACTTCTTGAATTCATGACAACAGAGAATCAATGAAAGAAATCATCGTGGCAGTTTACTACTACATGTATGCTATGCTAAATGGACGAAATGCGCGAAGGTACACCCACGAGAGGTGAAAGAACATAAGAAGTAGATGGACTAGAGAGCAGGACAATGATAATAATGCAGAAGACATCGGGTAAATCAAAGACAGACAATGCTGAAGAAAAAGTGCAGCAGAAGGTGGATAAATGGAATGAGGCGACAGAATTTGGACAGAGTGAAACAATCTCAAAGGCTCAAATAGGAATAGGATTACACTGCAAGGAGAGTGGAATTGGAGTAGAAGAAATTCAATATCATTATCCTCCTTTGTTAATCAGTTTTTTAACCGAATAGGATAGACATTAAATAAATAAATGATGAGTATTTGGATTTTCGAAGCAAGGTAGGGAGGGGATGATGTAAAACAAAGAGTGGGGTTGGCCGAAAAGTTTTACCAAAATAATTGAAAGATTGTTTGGTGTGAGTATTTCCCTAAAAAGTTCAAATGTTCCCTAGAAAAAAATACTACTTAGCTATATTATCATAGGGCTGTGACATGGCCAATAACCAAAGTGCATTAGGCCCTTAGGCAGCCGAGATGCAATTCATCTGCAGTGCGCCAGGTGTGACTATCTTGGACAAAAAAGGAAACAATGTTATAATAACCAAGAAAGTATGAGACCGAAACCTGAAGTTGAAGGCGGTGGACGGATCAACTGCGATGGTACGGACACATTAGAAGAATGGAGAAGAATACAATCCCAAGACAACCTTTTTGGGATGAGAGGAAATTAATGGGAAGACTTGAAGACAAATGGCAAGGACATGTATTGTACAGGCATATTCGAGGGAGACGGGTAGATAGTGCTTGGAGAGAGAAAGAGATTGTGTTGCAACAAGAGAATGGTAAGATGGTATATTTGCTTAGCAGGCTGGCCGGCGAAAAATGTCATGAAAAAATGTACAACTCTTTAAAAATGTAATAATTATAATTTGAGGAATTGTATTCATCTTAGATGTGTTTACAGACTTATGTCTAATGTCACATAAAAGATAACTAGAAATATTCCTGAGATAAGATGATAAGTTGATAACTATGAAGTCGTTGATAAACAAGAGATCGAGTTTTGTGCCAGTCAGCATAATACTTGTTGTTTTAAGTTAAAACTATAGGGAATTTACACCTTGGTCACGATCATATGAGTCATCTGTCGAAACACGATTTTATAAAATAAAGAACAAACGCCAGTGTCATAAAATTAAATGCTGCACATTTTCAGTCTTTTTTTTAATTTATTATTTAGTAGTCAAGACTGTTGATTTTCATACGCCAGCGCGTAGCGCGACGGTGGCGCTATCTTTTATTACTTTTACTGGCGGATGTTCGTGTGTTAAAATTTCTGTCGGCACACCGGCTAAAAATGTAGCGTTCCCACCGTCCAAAAGTATAGTCAAAATACTAATGAACCATTTTAATATATTCTAATAGTTTGCCTGAGGCATGAGCCTACACCTAATAATAATAAAGTCTAATAGAAAAATGTATTCATATTATAACATGCATTGTCAACGAATAAAACCCACTTTTCTGCAAATATGTATATTCAACATTGATCCATGGGTGATTTAATTTTCGTACCGACGCTAAACCGGGTAAACTTCTTTATCGACTCTGGTTTTAAAGTAAGTGCTGTAACCTTCCGGCGACAAGTTGAACTACTAGCAGCTGTGTCCGCCACGGTGACTCAGTCGTTGGAGCTCGACCCCAGAAGTGCTGTAACGTAGCGGTGATAAGATGAACTACTGACAATCCATCCCGACCGGGGCTCGAAATCCGGTCTCCCACATTCCATGTTGGCGCCTTAGCCAACTAGACCACCGAGACGGTAGCATTTTAACTTCTGAAATGTCTGAATTGTAGTTGCATTATAAATCTGAATGGTGGTCTAGTTGGCTAAGGCGCCTACCTGGAATGTGGGAGACCCGGGTTCGACACCCGGGCGGGATGAATTTTTTTTTTTTGAATTGTATCAAACATTAACAATTCCACCTTCGGGAGTGTTTCCCGACCAACCAAATCGAGAAATAAAGCAATTCATGTTCGCTGTGCAATCCTATAAAGAGTTAATAATAAATTTTTATTTAATTAATATTAGGTAAAAATTATGTGCTTTGTAGTGGACGTGAAAAGAAAAACTACAAACCCTTTAACGTTTCTATTTAAGGGCGGAAACCACTGAAAATTAGTAAAAATTCAGAAAAATAGCATATGTTTTTTGTCATGAAAAGTTGGATGAGCGTAGCGAGCGAAGCGAAGATTCCATTTCACTATACTGGAGAAGAAAATCCGTGATGTTTTTTTTTGTGTGTGTTTGTCAGCACGATTCCGGATAAACCAATACTCCAATTGCGATGAAATTTTCTGGAGGCCTTCGAAATCTCTGAACTAAGAACTAACTGCCACGTTTTTTAGCGCAATCGGAAAATTGTTTTTCATGAAAATCGCAATTTTTCGATTTTTAAAGATTTCTTCAACTTGCAACACCCACATGCTTTTTTTCGATTTAATGATTTTTTCACAGAACCTTAATGTGAAATTTGAGCGCAATCGAAAAACTATTTCTCATGAAAATCGAAATTTTACGGGCCTTTTCTTTTTTAAAACAGTTCTTTGACTTATTAACTAAAATTTACAAAATTTAAGTTAATTTTTTATTTATTTAATTTATTTAAAAAAAATTCGACTACGTAATGATTTTTTCACAGAACAACAGAAAATCCGCATAACACATGGCAGCTCAATGCACCAATTACGCTCATCCAACAACGCGCCTGAAAAAGCGTTTGCGAAGCTTCCTAGTGTTAATAATCGGTCTAGTTGCACAGGGGTTTTCTTTTAGAATGATATTTTACTAGTAAAACGCTTAAGTCCCGCCGCGTTGTTGGATGAGCGTAATTGGTGCATTGAGCTGCCATGTGTTGTGGATTTTCTGTTGTTCTGTGAAAAAATCATTACTTAGTTAAAGATTTTTTTAAAATTAATTTAAATTAAATAAAAAATAAACTTTTTTTTTTTTTAATTAATCGTAATTTTAAAAAAAACGTAAAATTGCGATTTTCATAAGAAATAATTATTTAATTGCGCTCAAATTTCACACGAATATATAAATTCATAAAATTAAGGTTCTGTGAAAAACTAATTACAATCGGTTAAAGCATGTAGGTGTTATAAGTTAAAGAATTGTTTAAAAAAATTAAAAAAACGTAAAATTTCGATTTTCATGAGAAAAATTTTTTCGATTGCGCTCAAATTTCACACGAATATCTTAATTCATAAAATTATGGTTCTGTGAAAAAAATCATAACAATCGGATAAAGCATGTAGGAGTTATAAGTAGAAGAAATGTTTTAAAAATCGAAAAAAATCGTAAAATTGCGATTTTAATGAGAAATAATTTTTCGATTGCGCTTAAAAACGTGGCAGTTCTAAGCTGCAGAGATTTCGAAGGCCTCCATAAAATTTCATCGCAATTGGAGTACCGGTTTAGCCGTAATCGTGCGGACAAACACACAAAAATACAAAAAAAAGAAAAAGAAAAAAAAACATTCCGGATTTTTTTCTCCAGTGTAGTGAAATGGAATCTTCGCTTCGCTCGCTACGCTCATCCAACTATCTTCAGTCACTTGTGTGCCATTTTTCACTCGCAAATTACAACTCTCAAGTTCCAGCTACAATATGTTTGCATTTTGCTTAGATTATATATTGTAGACACTAACTTTTACTAGGAATAAGATTTGTTCTCCAATTATTTATTAAAAGTGACAAACTCTGTTTTAAAATGCTTGTCGTTAGTACGTCTTTGTCGTAGTTATCCGATTTGTGATCCGGATAATATATTGTAAGGAAACAACATTGTTATATGTATATAATATATATTGTTAAAAAACATTTATTTTTTGTTGACCAAAAGGTTAATTCAAAAAAAGGATATCTACGATTAACGTATGGGCTTCATCCATTAAAATGAGCTACTGGTGACCTCTCTACCACAATTTCATTCCTCACAATTTCATTTCCTTTTTTATCTGTTGAAACAACTATGAATATACCATAAAATCTACAACAATTGAGAAAAAATGTTGACAAACGGTTTTTATTTGTTTTTTATCATCTCATAAAATTTGAGCATTGTTGGCTGGTTATTTTGTAATTAAGCGATTTCAGTAGTGTCCCCCCCTCCCCCTTAAGGAAAGAAACCACTGAAAATTCGAAATTCTATACCTGTAATGCAATCTTCACCATACTTTGAGGATAGATGGAAAACAACCAAACAGATTGAAAATGAACCAGACCATTTTCAAAAAGTTTGAAAATTTTAACCCCCAAATCCCCCTAAAACAAACTGATTATTTGTATACCCCTAAAACTCATTTTCGGGTGAAAGTCCTTTTAAATTTAAAATAGAAGCGTGAAAAGTTTTGTAGTTTTTTTGTTTCTTTATTGATAATAATTAATACAACCCTTTTCGGGTAAAATTCTTTACATTTAAAATAGAAATGTTAAAGATTTTGTATTTTTTTCTATTTTTTTCTTGTCACGTCCGCTACTGCATATTAATAACGACTAAACGGTGTACTGTCTCCCGCATTTATTTATTTATTTATTTATTTATTTATTTATTTATTTATTTATTTATTTATTTATTTATTTATTTAACGTATATCCTATTCAGTTATAAAAACTGATTTACAAAGGAGGACAACTAAATAAATCTAATTACATAGATGCAGAAACAACAATAAACTACATTTTCGTAGATATTTGAAATAGTAGCATTACAACAACAATGCATTTAAACACAACAATTTTGGTAACAAATAAAAAAATATATATTATATGCATTTAATGAATGAATCAAATATAAAAAAGGGTGTAGAATGAAAAGAAAAGAAAAGAAAGGGGGGGAAAAAGGAAAAAAGAAAGAAAAAGACAAAGAAAAAAAAAAAAAAAAAAGAAAAGAAAAAAAAGAAAGAAAAAAAGAAAGAAAAAAAAAAAAAACATTAAAAAAGAAAAACGAAAAGAAAAAAACTGATTTATTAGACGATCCCACTCAAACGAATATGAGGTTTGCCAAAAATCAGGAACAGCAAATCAGGGAGTAATCAATCTTTCGCGGAAGAAACCACCGAACGCGAATCTTCATTCTTGTGTTCAACCATCATTCTTGTGTTCAAATCTTGATAACAATTTAGTGCAAAAGATCTTGATTCTAATATATAATTATGTCAGATATATAATTATTTGAAATTGTTCACGTCAAAAACTGATCACAGCAATGATTCAGGACACCTAACTCAAGTTGCAAGCTCCATCAGTGGGTGGCAACCAGACAATCTAGGCAGAAAAATATCAATTGAAAATACATTGAATACATCAAAATCAAATCAATAATGAACAAACAAAGAGAACAGCAAAATCATAAATAAGAACATATGAAGATAAATTAACATTACATAAACACAGAGACAATGCCCCACAAATAAATAGTAAAAATCAATTCTTCTTTGTTCTTCGATTCATTATCATTGCTTCAATTTTACTTTTAAATTGTACTATTCCTAGCTCAGTAAACTGGCTTCTAATATCATAAGAAATTGAATTCCAAAAGGATACTCCTCTGTACAAGAATGACTTTCTTAATGATTCAGAAATTAATTTAGGAACTTTCAAAGAGTTTATTATAATAGAATTTCTATCACGATCAACAAATTGAAAAATATTGGGTAAAATACCTGAATACATACCTTTCAATATTTTGTATGTATTTACCAGTACGCTATATTTCATTCTTTCCTCAATCGTGAAGCAATCAGATTGTAAATGATTGTAAACGCATCGGGGAAGACGCCAATGCAGACGCGATCGTCTGTGACGGCCCAGGCGTCCATTCACCAGCAGGTCGCTGTACCAGCTTGGAGTCAATCAACCTACCACAACATGACAACCCGCCGGCAGTTCTCCAATTCTAATTATCAACAATAATTAAGGAAATTAATGAGAAGTCAAAAACTTAGAATTAAAAAAAAACATTCTTACTGATCATTATCGGAAGAAACAAACAAGGGGTGACAAATATTTAATCTCCACCTCTTCATATAGACCTAAAGTCATCTAAAAAAAATTTAAGCTATCCAAATCTAGGCCTAGTTGACTAGTTGACACACCAAGCCATAATGCCATTATCGTGGCTGATAAAGCATTGATAACAAAACACTTCGCATTAGCCTTAACATTCCTCCTTTTACACTCGCTCCAAAAAACAAGAACAAAAATATAAAAAGTACAGAATTTATTAGAATACTCCATCAAAACATTCAAAGCCTTACACTTACAAAAAGTAGGGACTTAAATATAATTTTAGAAGAGCTAAATAAAAAAACGAAACTGTCGACGTGCTATGCATATCTGAACACTGGAAAACAAGTGAAAGTATAAACGATATTGCAGAAATTCTCACATACATGGAGGGGTTGCAATCTTTGCAATAATGTTGTTCTCAAAGATTGATTGATTGATTGGATATTGGTTAATATGAGACGTTAAGCAATATCCAATCAATCAATCCATCTTTGTGAACAACATTATATGAGCTTGTAACTCAAAAACTAATAGTTACTAACTATAGTTGTGATGTAGATTTTGAAAATAATCACCAGTGGAAAATTAAAAAGGAAATCATAATCGTTGCAATTTATGGATCCATAATGGCAACGTTAAAACCTTTCTCGAGAAAGTAAAATAATTCTCTATAAATAATTAAAATCAAATACACATTTGGTATTTTTGGAAGACATAAACCTCTATGCTCTAAACTCTCTCAAAGTTTACAAAATCAATGTTGTAATGTTTCACAATTTCTTGAAATATTTCAATCTACCCTTGAAAGTTTCAACACTTCGATCTCTATTCTACCCCCACCACTACGAAGAATCTGCATTATTTCGTTTTAGTTGTATACGAGATGAAATTTTATAGAACAAAATAGTTCATCCTTCAATCTAAATGCATCGTGAGAAAGTATCCTTTCCAAAACAAAAGTGCACTTTGGTCGTTATATCTCTCAAATTGGTAGATAGGTTTTATCAGCTTTTTCATTCATTAAAATTATTCAGTTCCGAAATTCAAGTTAAGATTAAAAATGAGCGAACGGCTGTTAGAGAGAAATATCATGCTGCGTCTACAATACACCAGGATCCATATTTCAGTTCCATCAACTTGTTTTAATTAATAACGCAATGAAATGATTAGTTCTCACACTTCCCCCTTGCCTGAAAGTTTAGCTCTTCTGGACGTGTTAGAAAGCGGGTGGAAAGTTTGAGAACTTGTGATAACTCCATTTAGCATCTTACTTTAAATAATATAAAGAGGTAGCTCAACCAATCAGAGAGTAGCTTACAGTCCCTGAGAACCAATCAGATTGAAGCAAAATAATTAGCTTGGAGATCTCAAAGTTGTAGATAGGCTACTGATTCTTTATGATCGTGGAGTCTAGTTTCTACTTGTCATGTTGTAGGAATCACGTTTTAGACAGCTAAGTATGGTTACACAATATTTTAAAAACACATTACGAACCTGAATAAAAAAACGTTTTGATATTTTGATGGGAAATGTTAGCCCTTATAACGGAGGATGTTTTTTTTTTATTATTGGTCTACATTGGAATAAAAATAGTGCTAGAATTTAAACATCATTATCATGATTAAAACCACGGTAAGGAAGTAGGTACGAAACAAAGTTAAAATGCATTGTCTACCTTGAAAATTAAATTAAATTTTTGTCGTGGGAAACCTGTTATAGGGTACAGTACAATAAGCCCCGCTTCAGGTGAACTAGGTATGTGCGGATAGGACAATTGTGAAGGGATGTCCGAGGGCTGTTTAAGGGTACTCAATCCCTTGCATTCGCCTTAACGACTGAGGAAAACCTCGGAAAAAAACCTTCAGTCAGGATTGCCAGTCTCGACGGGATTCGAACCCGGGACCTCCCAAATCAGAGTCGAGCGCTTAGCGCCCGAGCCAACACTGTCGGTGCTTACCTTGAAGAACAAGTCTTGAAACGCTAATTTCTCAAATTACGGTCAAATATCTCTTGCAGTGGTCGACTTCACGGGTTCTCCAGAATAGCTGAGCAAACAACTGCGTGCGGTTTTTGAGTTGACGCTTTTTTAATTTTTATACACATGCATAACTGTTGAGGAACGCATTCATTTGGTTGTTTAAATTTTGACATGAACTGCATACACTATATACATAATATGGTTAAAATCGTCCTTTATTTATTAGATTAATAGCTAGTTAGGCTTTTATTATCTTAATATTTTCAGATGCATCGATTATATATGACATAACGAATATATACCCTACATGCAATAATAAAGAAAAATAGTATAGAAAATGTAGATTATATCCTCCATGCAATGATGCAATGATATACCATATTTAGATTGAGTTTAGTACACACATAAAAACACATCTTATTTACTTATTATGAAACAATAATGAAAGCTATTGGATAGTAGATCACATTCAGTTGCGCATTTTCTCTTCGTTCACTGATGTACTAATTATTTTTCATCAAATTCAGTCTTCATGACCGACGTAAACATAAATCTCTCCCCACGTTTAGTCATTTGAAATTTGAAATGATGCTCAATTTGTTTTGCGGTCGGCTTCGAATTCGCTGGTCCGTTTTAGAGAAAGGGTGGCTTTTAGTTTCCACATAAAACGTTTTCCTTTCAAGCTGTTGAACAACAATAGCCACGAAGCCCCCATCAGCGAGAACCGAACGCTGAATCAGCGTAGCGCGTTCGAGCAGGGTAGGGTGCATACGCGCTCAACGATTATTCAATATGCAAATCGTATTCTTTTCAAGTTTGAAATGTTAGGTTTCACTTTCTTGTCAGATCACTCAAGTTTAGATCTATGCACGACAAGGAGTAAAATGCAATTAGCTTCTTCACTTTTATAAAGAGTAAGATAAAAAAATCTGTGAAGAACAATGCATTCCAACTAAAATGACTCCTTCATAATGGTCAACGTTTACGGTTATGAGGTACTCGCATTGTCCTTGTTTTATTTTCCACGAAGCACATAATTTATGGTACCTATAATAAGTTATTTGAAATGTGATCGTTAAATACCTAATGATACGTAATAACAAATTGCCTAAACAAATCTTTTGAACGGGAAATATAATAAAAATTACTGTTATATTGTCTTCTTTCGTACCGAAATTCAATTAATGTCGATGTGGGGTTCAAGAATACGGTAGAAAGTTTTTTTAACCTAGGTATTAATTCCCATTCTCTGGCACTTACCAAGTCAGGCAAGCAAAGCAATAGCGGAACTTTAATTTACCAGCCATTGTACAAATCTAACGAATAGAGATGGTGAATTATAAGTTGTAAAAATCGTTGCACTGCCAGTAGAAGGCATATATGTTTTTCTTGCGCTCCACAGTAGTGTAAAGGGTGGTATTGTACATTGACTGTATAGCATTGCTCAAGTCAAAGCAATGCAAATTACATGTGGTGCTATTTCATTAGTATAGAGACTTACAGGTAACGTTTATTCTAAAACCAGTTGTAAGCTGTAACGTTATGTCTTCTCTCAACTGGAGTAAGGAAGAATATTCTTAGGTTAATAACTGGTTAATATTGTTATCGTGACGATGCAACCCAAGCTGAACTTTGCTTTATTCAAATAGTGCCCACAAAATAATTATATAAAACACAATACTTCTATTGATATTCTCCGGACTTTACTATATTAATTTACCATTTTCTAACAGATTTATTAAAATGGGAGCAAGTCGCTGCTAAGCAACACATATTTTTAACGCATTATTTACACACATGATTACAACAATGCATATTTTTAACATATAATTTAATTTTGTTTTGCAATAGGTTCAATACTCTTAAAGGACTCTTTTGTTGCATGCACAATAAACGCAAAATAATATAGGATTATTAGAAGTATTTCTACTTACAAATTGTGTATTATTATAAACACCTAAACTGAAGTTAAAACATTAATAATCTTACCAAAAATGGCTATTTCGTTTAAAGTTTGTAGGGTGTACACATGCAAAGCAAACTTTCTCTCGTGATTACAGTAACCAATTGGATTCAGGCGCTCGGTGATTTTCGAATTAACTAATGGCGCCCCCCTCCCTTCCCCCCGTCATTGTCACGAGTCACCGTGGGCCGCAACAATTAGCCAAGTACTGTTGGCAGAAATACCAAGCGTCAAACCACGTAAACAATATTGAACAGCTGACGATAATCACACACAGCTTACCGATACAACGACAATTAATATGAAGTAATGGTTGATTTTGGTGGAAGTGACAGACCTGGTGGGAGACTGTTACAACTGGTAACGTAGCACTTTGCCATAGGAACAACATAAATAATATGCTAATATGTAATTATATACTAGGAAAACGCTAAAGTCCCGTCGCTTTGTTGAGCGAGCACCGGTACGTGCAACACGACCCGAGTACGACATTCCCATAATGTTACATACCAATAAGTCTTTAAGGTCTTGACCGATTTAGCTGAAAATTTGTAAAATAGGAGAGAATGGATAAAATCCACCGCCATCTAGAGGACCTTGACATCATTTCTTTGGGAAAACTATTTTAACCCTTGATTACTTCTAGGTGGCAGTGCATAGAGACCAGAATTCTCGTGCGACTTTTCGTTGTCATGGTAACGTTACTTTTGTTAAAATGTAATTTCTATCTACACTACTTATCGGATCAAAATAAAATTAACATATTCGTGACCGGACGGACATTCTAAATGATTTGGCTACTTTAGATTTTGTCGCCGTTCAGTTTATAAAAAAAACTTTAGATTAACTTTAATGTAACTTTATAACTTTTTGAACGATTTTGCCACAAAACTAATGGCATTCAATCGGGAACGAAGCTTGCGGATGGTCAAAATTTCAACTTGATCCGAGCCTCCGTTCGACCGCTATCATGAGCCAAAAAAGCTGCGCGACTTTCCGTTGCCATGGTAACGGTACTTTGTTAAAATATAATTTCCATCTACACTACTTATCGGATCAAAATAAAATTAACATATTCGTGACCGGACGGACATTCTAAATGATTTGGCCACCTCAGATTTTGTCGCCGTTTAGTTTGAAAAAAAAACTTTCGGTTAACTTTAATGTAACTTTTTAACTTTTTGAACGATTTTGCCACAAAACTATACAGCAACCCGCATAGGTGGTATGTACATGTGTGCAAAATTTCAGGTCGATCAGAGAAACGGTGCGACCTGTACCGAAGCAGTAACAGAAAAAAAACCCAGACATTCGAGCCATAAGAGTCAAGTGGAGACGCTCGCTACGCTCGCTCAATAAATATATAATATATACATATCTAATATATATATATATATATATTTAATTTCAGATTTTCGCGGACATATTATGTAAACATATTGTTTTTTACTGGGGCTTTTGGCCGCGAATAATTTATTAAAGAAGAGGGCACTGACTTACCCCTCCTCTCCTGACGTTTCGGGAAAGTCGCATCTCCCATCCTCAGAGGCCTTCACTCCACGATGTCTTGCCTGGAGCTCCTCACTCGCGAGTGAGGATGGGAGATGCGACTTTCCCGAAACGTCAGGAGAGGAGGGGTAAGTCAGTGCCCTCTTCTTTAATAAATTATTCGCGGCAAAAAGCCCTAGTAAAAACAATATGTTTTTTATATATATATATTATATATATATATATATATATAATATATATATATACTTTGAAATATGACACTTGCAATCATATAATATTTTATGCAATATTTAATAATTAAATATTTTAAAATGTGGGAATTTGTGAGGGTACCGGTTTTTCAGACAGCAGTCAATAAGACAAACATCAGTGTGTAAAATATCTTTAAAATTGTTTGTTTACAGTGGGATTTAAAAAATATATATAATCCATTACCTAAATTAATTAATTTTATAAAATATTATGAATAAATAACTCTTTTTCCGACAAACTTAACGTAATTCCGCACCTTTTTCTGCCAACGAAGGTTTGCAGACAAAACCTTCATCATGGGTTGAAAAGGGTCGTAGCACATCTGATTTCTGACTAGAGTCATCGGCGTGGAAAGAACTCTTATCAGATTCTCTATCCAGCATCCCCCCTCCTTCTCCCTCTCTCCACCCCACCCCTCTCTCTCTCTCTCACTGCGAGCTAGTTTCAATATTGACTCCGAGAGAGGCCTGTGAACGGCCTGCCTAACGCTTGATGAGGATATTATGTTTACCGACGACTCCACCAGTCAAGCCTATATGTGGAAGGAAGAGGGGCTGCGGAGTCATGGAACAAAGGTACCAATAGTCAACGAGCGCCTCAAGCTGTTTAATCGTTTTTATATTCCAGGCATAGATGTTGAATCGATTTTAGTAGAGGAAGCGGATATTATTCATACGAATATATATCCAACGTACGTATTAAAACATCTCTACTTGTATTAGATTGATTACATATTGACCGTGTTTGCTTTAGACAATGTTTGAGTTTTTATAATAAAATATAAAATGTAATGGTGGAGGTGCCGGGTCTATGCTAGGCACCAGAACAAAGTCAAGATGAAGGGTTCTTGCAATAATCCAAATACTGGTGACCGTACTGGGTCTGTGCAAGATATTAAATTAAACAAATACATTTGGAGGAAAACCGTCGAACATTAATTCGTAGGCCTATTAGATAGATTGTAGAAGAGATTAGATTGTACAAAGCTAGTGCTGGTGCAAATGGGTGCTAGTAACTGGTCTATTATTATGACCGGTTCATAATATGAACCTGTAACAGTATTAGTAACAGTGCATCGTTTTAATATGTTATTTGCGTGGGATAGCTTCAGGTTATTTGCGTGGGATAGCTTCATGAAGCTAGCCCACGCAAAGACCTTATTAAAACGATGCGCTGATACTAAGAGGATTAGTCGGCCCACACGAAATAGATCTCCCAGGAAACTGAAGTGCCATTGTGTACACTCATTCGAGAAACAGAGAAGTCACAAAGAATGCTTACTGATAATACTGATAGTTATTATGTGACATGCCGAAGAGAGTAATCCAACGGTCGAGTGTCCCACTGTTGAGGACAACGCGAAAATAAAATAAAAAAATCATTTTTTTTTTCATATAGTCAATGTAAAAGTTAATTACAACTGCCTGAAGAGTCTCAGTTGGAATACATTAATTATTGTCGTTTTCATTAAAGCAGCGAGATAAACACACATAGTTGGTTTTATTCAAATTGCGTACATCCTAACAAAAACATAAACATAGAAACAAAACGTATTACGTCAATGTATTGAATTGATTAAAATGAAATACGCAGGCAACAAATTATTGGTTTTGTGACAAAAAGTTAAATTGCAATTCTGTGTCGACAAGTAATGAGTTTTCCCCAGTTCAATGGTCAGTCGAGAGTTTAATTTTTAAATTGGGCCACGGTGTGTTGACATTTTGTGGACGAAACCTCCACGTTTGGATTGCTCAACACAATTTTAATCAGGCATTACCATATATAGCTTTAATGGAGGTTGCCTTTGATGTGTAGTTTTAAACCACCTTGCATTGCGCGAGTAATTTCGATAAACAAGGACATTCGTACACAACAAATCTGGATTATGCGGCTTTTCATCCAGTTAAATTACATTTAAAGTTACAAAATCTTCAATCAAATTCCGGCTAGAATGTTTTATTTATTTTTGGTTTGTCTATTTTTATCCTTAGCCTAAAAAAAATACTCTCACATCTAATAACTATAGTCTCACATTGACAAATCAAATGGGCCTCTGGACAGATTTACTGCAAAAGAAAGAAAGCTTAAACCTTGAAACAAAAAAATAATAAAAATAATAAAAATGAGTGCGAAATACATGCATGACAAACACTCACACCTACACAAGCGTTCATACACTGCACGTACAAAATCGTTGAATGCGCAGTTTCATGCAAAATAAGTGAAGATGATGATGAATGATTTTCTCTCTTTCTTGTGTCACCAGATCAAGTAACTACCGTCCTGTACCAGTCATAATCAGTGTGACGTATCTGCCGTGTGCAAAGCTCTGGTGTAGACTGTACTCGTTCTGTACAAGATATTAAATGAAATAAATACAAAAGTATAAAAACTATCCAACATTAATTCCTATTTGATCGTGCAAAGCTGATTCAATGTAATACCATCTAGGAGCTTAAAATCTATTTTAATCGCTAGCATCGTTTGACTGTGAGCATAATCCTCAAAGTGAAAGGGTCTTTTATTTTGAATAGTTCATAGGAATCTATCCCACGCAAATGATCTATTAAAAGTTAAAACGATGCGCAGTTTCTAGATTTTACATTTAATAAAAGGTTGTCCTAAATACGGTGAACAATGGATACAAATCACAGTTGTCCATTCCAGAAAATATGAACCACAATACGGCTAGGGATATTAATTTATTCAACGCGTCGTGATGTCAAAATATATGGTTAACGGATAATGTGTCCAAACATAAATTCACATAAAAATGGTCCACGACATTTTGACCAATTTAAAACGTCCTTATTGTATGGTCCACGTTATTTCGTCCATAATATTTTGTCCACGCTACAAATACAATTCTTTTGGAGTACTGAATTTTTCAGTTCACTGTATGAATATCATTGATTAAAGAAGGTTTGATGAATGATGAATACTATTGTAAATTATCGCAACTTGTGAAATGATTTTAGATACATATTAGAGATACTAATTTTGTTTGGTTGGATGTGCTTTTTGTGATTTTGTGATTTTGTTGTGAATGTTATCGAGGACCTAGACGAGCTTCTAAGCTTCCTTTAAACCGAAAATGATGGACTTAGAGAAGACTAGAACGATGCCAAAAGATGGCTGGCTAGACTTTCTCGATTTCCCTCAGATATGTTCATATCTGGTATTTACAGCAAGTACTTTTTGAAACTCGTGTGCGAGGTGTTGACGAATGTGAGACGTACGTTACCACTGGAAAGTTTGTTTTGCCATTCGAAAATGTTCCCTGATAAGGTAGAATGAACCTCGAAGTGCATTGCATGATTGTTTTGTTTCAACGGATTGAGCGCTGTAACGATCTCGCCGCTCTTCAGTCATGGGACACGTGCTAAAGTAAGAGATCACAGGCCGACTGATCAAAGAAGGCTCTGTTACAGAATACCGAGTGGGTGCTTCTGGGTCTCGGTGGCTTCTAAGGGTTCGCCGGCTTTGAACCACAGAGTGAAGAGCACGTGAGATTAACCTACGCGGTCGGTACAACATGGAGACGATTTTGTGCTTTAAACGAATAATTTCGTGTCCATTTCAGCCGCTGACTAGAGATTAAAGTGGTAGTAACATAAGTATACAACTTTACCCTAATTCTTGTACACAGTCTTGTTTTATTATTTTTCTAGTTTTTACTCTGATATGTGCACATTTAGGTTATATACTAAGATATGCATCTATCAGCAGCCATACCAGCCAACAAGATATATGAATATACACCGTGAGGGTACAGACTTCTTTCACATCCTTGATTAAGTTGTGCCCTCGGGTCGGGTGTAGTCCTACAGTGGATGGACACAGATAAAACAAAAGCAAGTCAACACGCCGTCAATATGTATACCAAGAATATGACCCGCGGCATGTCAATGGAATGGCGCAAGCATTGCTCTACGCCTAAATGTGGCGTGAAAGCCGTAACCTGTTCCTTGTATTGTTCGAATCAATGAGGATATAATATCTTACTCGGTTATTTACATTATTTCCGGATACCATTTACCTTTACTTTTAACAGCAAACGTGAAGCACAACACAACAGTCTGAAATTGACAAAATAAGCCACTTTGTGAACTAAAAATATTATTGTGGATACATTTGTGCTGCGAAGTAATTAAAACGTGATAAAACGAAATAAAAAAGTGAATAAAAAAGATAAATGAATGAATAAATGAATGAATTAAGAAGATGTCGATTGACAACCATCATCCCAAGTTCTCGTTGGCCATGGCGGAACCAAACCATCTGACCCGCACTGAGGTTGTTTGTTTTATTACTACTTGTTTCCACAAAAACCTTTACCCTCAGAGGGAAACTCGAACAGAAATGTATGACAAAGCAAAGCAAAGCAATATGTATTTTCTTCGCCCCTGGTTTCAAGCGCGGCAAACAGAAACTGAAAAGGCATCACCTCAACTTCCCGGTTACATGGCTTCGCGCCTTTCTTAACAATATCTGAGATTTAATTCATTCTTGAGTGAATAGAAACGGGAAATATAGAAACATCCACACTGCTCATATAAACGACACAATATCCAACCAAGACGAGACTCCATCTTGGAATTGTCGAGGTTATGCTAAGGCTCTAGAACTTCAAACTGTTAGATGATTGAGATATAGTACCAGAAGGAACGAACGGTGTTATTTCTGATCGACACTTACCAGCATGAAATTTTGCATGATGGTAGATAAAAATATAAGAATTACTATTCCGTTGGGAGGCAAACGATATTTTACCCATAGTGCCCTCTAACATCCCTTAAAATTGGAAAGAGTGTCCAATCATTCGTTGAATTCATGGGTAGTAATCTGGAAGAATGTACTCAATTAAAAATCAAATTTAAATTCACTAGGCCTAGTTTTAGTCAATGTAAGAAGAACAATAATAAGCATATAACTTGCGTTAGTTTGTAGTTTATACCTGTTTGGGTTCCCACTTGACCAGTGACCCCGCCATAGCAGCTTCTTTCTCAATGCAGTTTCTAAACAAATGACGGTTTGCTTGTCTGAAGTGATAGTGTGATATCACAGTCCCATAAATCGTTACAAATTGTATCAAAATACCGCCTTAATTGTACCATGTAAGATATAACCATAGATACTAACGCAAGTAACATGCGACATAAAATGCGTAACATGAAACAATAATGTTTTACTTAAATTAGCTAAAACTTTTGAATTTAAATTCGATTTTTAATTGAATACATTCTTCCAGTTAACCACATATGAATGCAACGAATGACTGAACACTCTTTCTAATTTTAAGGGATGAACTAGGGGTGAAATATCGTTTGCCTCCCATTGGAATGGTTATTCTTATAATATTATCTACCATCATGCAAAATTTCATGCTGGTAAGTGTCGATCAGAAAAATCACTACTAGGGGTGGGGGTAGAAAAAACATGTAAAATTAGGTTGATTGGACCGAAACATGCTTAAGCATAATTTTATTGGATATTTTTAATAATTATAATGTATAGAATACGACCTAGTACCAATTCCAATTTTAAGGGATGGTAGAGGGCACTAGGGGTGAAATATCGTTTGCCTCCGAACGAAATAGTAACTCTTAATTTTTTTATCTACCACCATGCCAAATTTCATGCTGGTAAGTGTTGATCAAAAAAATCCCTACTAGGGGTGGGGGTAGGAAAAACATACGAAATTAGGTTGATTGGACCAAAACATGCTAAAGCATAATTTTATTGGATAATTTTAATAATTATAATGACGTATAGAGTACGACCTAGTACCAATTCAAATTTTAAGGGATGGTTGAGGGCACAAGGGGTGAAATATCGTTTGCCTCCCAACGGAAAAGTAATTCTTATATTTTTATCTAATACCATGCAAAATTTCATGCTGGTAAGTGTTGATAAAAAAATCACTACTAGGGGTGGGGGTAGAAAAAACATGTGAAATAGGTTGATTGGACCGAAACAAGCTTAAGCATAATGTTATTGGATATTTTTAATAATTATAATGTATAGAATACGACCTAGTACCAATTCTTATTTTAATGGATGGTAGAGGGCACTAGGGGTGAAATGTCGCTTGCCTCCCAACGGAATTGTAATTCTTATATTTTTATCAACCACCATGCTAAATTTCACGCTGGTAACTTACTATATAGTGTTTGTCATCAAGAGTATAATTATTAGGTTAGGGGGGGAAAAAATTGTTTTTTTTGTATGAATGATTTGTTGACTGGACTATAACACATTGACACATAATTTTAATCTGCAACTGAAATATTCAAAATGTATTAAATACGACCTAACGTTTTTTCCCCAAAGTTAAGGGTGGTAGGGAACAGTAGGGGTGAAATATCGCTTGCCTCCCGGCGGATTATTATTTTTTAGATTATTATGTACCATCATGCAAAATTTCATGCTGATAACTCATTAGGTGCTTCACTGGTGAATGCTGGAAATCAAGGTAAAAATAATATAAACTATTAGGGATGGGGGTTGAAAAAATGTGGTTTGGGAAATGAGAATAAGACGATTGGGTTAAAACACATTAAAACATAATTTTAATAACTAATTTGAATAAAATTCTATTTTGGGTTAGAGCTATGAATTATTCCAATTTTAGGAGATGATTTAGGGGGTGTTGGGGGTGGGATATCGCTTGCCTCCCGGCGGATTTTTAATTCTGATATTTTTATCTACCCCCATGCCAAATTTCGCGCTGGTATCCGGATTTGCAATATTCTAGTGTTTTTTTTCCTTTACAGCTCTCACTATCACTGCCTACTATAGATGCTACTCGTGGCTCAACGAGGAGCCAAGAGTAGCATTTAGGAGGCAGTGGCATTTATCTCAAGAAGGCTGTAGAAAAACAAAAACCTATTGAAAACCAAACAAAAGTGGACTTGACACATTTGTCATTAAAAGTTGTGAATTCCGCGTATAAAACTGTATAATTGTGTATAATTAACGGTTATTAATTAATTCCTTTGTGTTATGTGGTTGAATTGTGGTGAGTAAGAAGAGACGCAACTGTGACGGTATAGCGATGAATCTAGGAAACCACGCCGTAGAAGATCACACCATTCCATCTGATAACATCCAGACCACGGACTTAAATCTCTTGCAGACACTACCCGAGGAGCTACTTTTAAACATTTTCTCGTACCTTAGTCTAGATGAACTGTGTAATACTGTATCGAAAGTTTGCCAACAGTGGCAGAGAGTGCACTGGGATCGGCAGCTGTATCGCGTGCCTTCGGCTCCAGTAGTTGATTATAGTGAGGGGGGTAGGCCTAGACCTCCTATCGAGGATATGTTCAGAGTACTGAAAGCTTCAACACTTTTAGCATCATCGTACATTGATGAGGTGTACATCAGAACGGCAATCAAAACGTGCGAAGAGTTTTACAATGAGCAAGCAGACGTGGGCCCAAAAAGGTTTAACAATGTGTGTCTCAAAGATCTTATAATATTGCTCTCTCACTTGCAAGTGGTGAGTATCAAGTTTCATCGACATAACATTGTCGGCTGGACGAGCATAATACATCTCACGAGCTTCTGCGTGCAACTGTATGAGTTGAAGGTTGATTGGGTTACCGGAATAACAAATACGGAGTTGATGGAACTGTGTGGTCATCTGCGGAGGAATCTGCGTGTGCTAGACCTGGGTGGCTATGGTGACTTGACATTCGAAGGCGTAAACTCCATCACACGATGTATCCGATTACATGACTTGACCATACACGCATTCCGGTTCTTGGAAACCTCAAAATTTTTCATTCAATGTTCTACCGCTTGCCAATATGTCAAGTCTCCGTGTAGCTAAGCGTTGGCTTGTTGGTCATAAACCCAGAAAGTACCTGGATACCATGTTTCAAACCCGCGTTAAAAGACTTGACTTCACTCGTCTTTACCAATGTAGTTTTAATGACGAGGTTGTGTAGTTATAGGTCCAATTAAAAATTTACAAGCTTGTACATCGCACAGAGTGAGAGTTATTGACCCGTCATATTGGTCGCCAAAGGAAGAAGAAGCTTACAAAACTGACGTGCTCATGTAAAGGGAATCGTCGCATCGTGACGACCATCATGACGATACCCGAGTATCTGCCACAGCTCAAGCAACTGATAGTTTATTGCCCAGAAGTAAGATCGCTGAAGTGGAAGAAGCAGCTCAAGGAAAAGATGCCAGACCTCGTCATTTCTGAGCCATACTGCCGGTAAGACGAATTTCATTCGAACTACCATGGACTTAATCGGTTGTAGATCCATGGAACCACGAAGATATTTTAGACGCTGAAGAGGTGAAAGTTATTGTAACCTGTAAGGACGGTAAATGTGACAAGTAAAAGTAATATAAATATTATTGTCGTTATTGTTATTATTGACGCGTGACGTGTCAAATATACTCAAACTCTAATGTTTTTGTTTATTTGGATTAAAGGCGCGTCAACCATTTGGTCATAATGCGCCACTCTAGCCTAGGGGATATAGGCCTGTAAGGAGGAAGGTTCTCAGGTCTCGGTCGTCATCGTCTTTGTCATCGTTCGTGTTGTGATTGTCATCGTCGTCGGAGATGTCGTGTCAGGACAAAGGGGAGTTTTCCCAAGGCACGATTGCAGAGCTTCGCTCTAGTTAGGAGTGATATACTCCCTCTACTTCTGATGTTCGAGGTGGACTTTTTCTCTTAATCGCCTTGTATCGATTTACAGAGTCAGCTCTGGCTTATCTAAAATCCGAGCCCAGACGGGCTAATTCATAGCAGTGGATAGTAATGTCAGTTCTAGTTAATTCAAAAAGTCACCCATCAAATTAAGTAAACATTTTATGATTATCATGGCTCTTTATCTTTAAACAATGAGCCAAGTTGTTTTCATAAAACAAATCTTCATGACTGCCACAGAGATTATAAAAAATAGGTACTTCCCAAAGTCGATTAAAAATAATTTTTCATGGGTAACCTGCCCAGGGTGCAATGCATGCCCCTCTTCGGGTGTCCAGCTAGGTAGGGAAATATGCACAATATTGTGTAAGGTTTGGCTGTTTTACAGTTTTTATTGTGTTAAATTACCTGTAGATAACATTTGTCAAATCTTATTTTACAATCTCTAAACCTTGAAGGTTGGTTTCTACAATAAATAAGTTGAAAGTTATGAAAAGATCCAAAACAGCCATTATATATCACAAGGTTGCAGGAACGAGAAGGCCTGGTATACTTAGCATGCTTAAAAAATATTTAAAAAATATTGCACAAAAATAAACGCGTAGTAATATCACTGTATGTGTGTACGGTGTGTTACAAATACTTCAACAACAACATTACAGTGAACTTGCCACTTTTTATCTTTTTCATTTCATAATTTACACAAATCAAGTAAAAAATTGTACGTATGTGTTAAGATTCAACCTTCAAATCTGGTACAAGAAACAAGGTGCGTAAATATTGTTTTTATTTAATATAATTTTAGAGGCCAAAGCCAGGAGGCGATATTTTGAGTCTATACAACCCGAAAGTGCATTATCCCGAAGTGCAAACGCCGAAAATCGATAAAACACACTTTCGCGTTTCTGACACTTCGTGGAATTTTCACTTTCGTGGCTTTAATACGTTCGGCTTCTAAAAAAAAAAAAAACAAACTTTCGGGGTTTTTACACTTTCGATGTTTTTACTTCGCTAATCTGCACTTTCGGGGATTTGTATCATACGGGAACCAGAGTTCGGAAATTTCACTTTCTGCTATCGTACTTTCGGGGTTTGAACATGTCGGGTTTTGCTTTCGGCGTTTCTACTTTCGGGGTTTTGCACTTTCTTATTTTTACATCTTTCGCGGCTTTTCACTTGTTTTTTTGGACAACCTCTATTTTACGTCTGTGTTTCTGTATCTTATTCTGATTGGACAGTAGTTTATGGTAGAAACCAACCCAACGCTCCTTTATGCACCTAGACCTGTAACACAATAATAGGAAAGCTTGTTGGACAGTAGCTGGCGTTATATGACTGCTCCGTCTGAAAAGGATTATAAAAGCAATGGCTTGGTGTCCCAAGGGTTGGCGACATGAAGCATATTGAGAACAATGGCATTGTGGCAACCAAGACTGCATAATATTTCAAAAGTGAGTGAAGAGCCCCTACTATTTTATGATCTTTTACTAATTGAAAACTTGATTCAGTGGCGTAGTGTGCCCGGACAGCCGAACGCAACAGGCTCGGACAATATTTTAAATTGAAATATTAATCATTAAAATGCAAAATATATTCAAATGATATATTATACTACAAATAATAAAAAACGGTAGTTACAATAATACTTTACAAAACCCTAACTCCTCATAATGCACTGTAAATAACGAGCATTTTTATTTCTCACAAAATCTTCGCTGGCGTTACTAAATAAATTGATTTCCCTCAGTTCACTTCGAATCAACTTTAATTGTTCTTTCAACTTGTATAATATAGCTGCTTTTATAAACTTGGTAGTCCTTGTGACACAAGGATTTTTGTGACATATGTTATCTTGATAAAAAATGAACTGGTTTTCAACAGTGTAAAATAACTTATACGCCGTGGCGCAACTACGGGGGGGGGGTGGGGAGGGGCACATTTAATGTAAGATTATCTAAACTCACACAAAACTGGCAATCTGCCCAATTTTATAAATTATCGACAAAATTCGAGTAAAACCTATATAAAAAATACCCAATTTCATGTTAAAATAAATAAATCTGAGGATATGAGCCCCAAACCCTCAGCTAGGCTGTCCCCCCCCCCCCCCCGGATTCAGGATACATAATTATGTTTGTGGTTGTAAAAATTCGACCCAAAAAAAAGAGCTAGTTACGCCCAGATTTACTAGATCGTAGTCAAATTTAAATCGTAATGCAAACGGTACGAAGATCATGTTTTAGAAGCCTCATTTAGAGAATAATCCATTAGTCCGTGAAAAGCAAGACCTGAAAAAGAGCAAGTGACAAAAAGTTACCTTTTGGTGATTCACCGTCTTGTTTTCTTTATTGCAGATATCTAAACTCAAAAGAAGTGTTAAAACTATCATATTACCATTATTTGATAATAAGCAATTACTTTTCGATCCGGAATGAAATGATTAAAGAAAACTTATGAACTTTATTCTCCTTTCCATTCTGTCTACTTCAGACATTATAACTGCATTCGTTTGTAAAAATCAAATGATTATTCATCTTCAGGTCAAGAGATTCACCGTAAGACGACATTAAAATAGTGATCGTATTGCATATGTCCCAAAAATAAATAAAATAATAAAAAAATAAAATCGTATTTCGAGTCAGCCACTTCAGTTAGACTGATTTTCAGTAGGAGACAGTAAACCATAGCGACCAACCAACCCTGTAAGGCCTAGATCGAAAGACACGACGTGAGCGACAACAACCAAAGATCGTTTTTTTTTAAAGTCAATATTGCAATCAGTGGTAAGGACAGTGCGAACACTGCGATCAACGCCAGAATCAACAAGGCCCATTTAAAACAATCTTTAAATTTAATATGTGCCTTAGACTCCTTAATTCTAAGACAAGAGAAATCAGAAGTTAAAAACTTTTTTCTTTAGCGGAATCGAACCTTTACTTTTGCATTGTAGCAAATACGAACCCAGAATTTAAAAAGTATCAATCAAATCATGTGCCTACATTTTTCAGAACTGAAAAGTCATTTCCTTATTATAAATGCTAAAACAGAGTAGCATAATATACAAAATAAGACAAGTATGGATTTCAAAAACATATTCTTGTCAACTAACTCTTCTTCATCCAAGTTTAGATTGTACAGATCCCTCACTAGGCTTAACGTAGCATAACATAAATTTAAAAACCCTTTTTTTAAAAATTTCCGCACCCATCACTATTTTTCCCAAATACTCTAGGACCTCGTTTTCTGGTTCGTCTAAAATTTCAATAATTACATTATTTGTACCTGCTGGTTGAAAAACGTTTTTAATCATTAAGGTCCCCTAACAAAAAGAAACCCAATTATGTTTTAACGGGAGTGGAAATACAATTTCTAAGCCGTTCAATTGACACTTAGTGTGTTTTTTTTTAAATTTTCTCTTTTAGTTCCGTACTGCCATTTTATTTTTAATCGTGGAAATGCTTCCAAAATTTCGGGTTTTCTACTCGGGGTGGTTTTTTAGTACGACATGAAAAGAATTTAAAATTTAGATAAATTAATAGTTTGAGTTAAAATTTTACATAGTTCAATTTTTTAAATCATCTGCACAATACGGACGGGTTTACCGTGTATAAAAACAAACAAAGTCCCACCCTCATGAGCGTCGTGAAGGGGGGTAAACCCGACGCCTGACGCAAATAACGGCAACCATCCGCTATACAAACGTCGCGAGGGTTTCCCATTTTAGGCGCTTTCGTACTATTTCTTTTAAGGGGGTGCAAAACTTATAAATATAAATTAAAAACTCCCACCAAGAAAGAAGAGCATCAGGGAAAAATCTTTTGGAAACTTAATAAAAAACCCTGGCAAGTATTAAAAATTAAAATTTTAAATGCACATTATAATTTAAAATCGTCATATCAACGACCCAAACCAATCAATCAAACATATCGCGCTTTTATTGAAACGCTTTGAACGTGCGTTTAGAATTTTTGATTTCGTGAGACTACTTGTGAATGGACTTCCCTATTATACTGTTATCCGTGGTCGTAGAATGGATCTAATCATTTATCATTCTTGACTATGCCAGAGTTTTCTAAAGATATGGTGTGGTCTCCACAGATTAAAGTTTACCATTTGTGTAGAAAGCCCATTACTTATACTCTTGAAAAAAAAAGCGAAATGATTGACATATAAATTTTTTCTTTTACCTCGATTGCACTGACTTACTAGAAAAAAAAATCTAAAAAAGTGCCTTTAAGACCTCAAAATAATGATCTACATTATAAACCTTAGTAGTAACAACTTTCAGTAATTGATTTTTTTAATCAAATTTTTTTCCCAGAATCAAAAGCCGTACTATTTTTTAACATGTACTCAAACTGTGGGTGTCTTTTAGGTGGGCTTATTGATTGTTATTTTTTGTTTTGGGCTATTGCGTATGACTGAAAATTTTTTGTACTGTTAAGTTTTTTCGTTTGTGTGTTTTTTTTTTGCTCCCATATTTCTGGAGTAATTTTGCATTTGTTATTTAAAATAAAAAATAATAAAAAAAATAATAAATTTAAAAACTTTGTGTACTCGGAGACCATTTTAAACCTTTCCCGATTTTTTTATTAGGCGGGCTGAGAATAGTACTTTTTTCTATTTGGCAAACATATTTTGTATAAATGGCTAAATTCATTAAAACTTCGTAAATTTTCTCCACAATTCTGTACTAAGCCCTGGGCTCCAATTTTTGCAATTGAATTCCCCTCGTCCGTCAACGGTAGGCTACTTTTATTTTTTTTAAACTACAACCGTTAATTATATTTCTTTGTCTTGATTTTTATAAGTTAAATTTAAATTTGAATTTGTTTTTTTGGGATGGTTTTTTTGTTTTTTTAATGTTAAAAAAAAAAAGCACGACATTTTCATAGTTATGTATTCGGGCCAACAGAGACGCTCATATAAAGTTTAAAAATCTATTCCAGATGCGGCGGTCCGACGCCGCCACCCGCAATCCCGACTAAGTTAACCCTTTCACAACAGATTTTCTTTTCAAAATTAAATTTTTCAAAACAAAAATTTTTTAAAGATTTTTTGGCTTTAAAAAAAAACGGTTTTTTATGAATTTTTGGGAATTTTTTTTTTTTGAATTAAAGCTTCATTTTTTTGTAAATATGTAATTTTATGTAAACCCAAAAAAAAGCTTTTTTCTGAAATTTTTTTCATATCTTTCATTTTTTGTACTCAAATGGGGGAAAAACTAGAAAAATTTTACTTTACCGGGAAAAAAAAAATTTTGCCATTTTTTTGGATGAGCGTACGAGCGAAGCGAGCGAAGGGGAAGATTCCTTTCTATCACTGAAGAAAAAAAAACCCGGAAAGTTTTTTTTTTTTTCTTTTTCTTCTTTGTTTTTTGTGGTCTGTGAAAACCGTTCCCGGGGTAACCCGATTCCCGATTGCGATAAATTTTATGGAGACCTTCGAAACTCTGACTTAGAATGCACCTAAAAAAACGATCAAAAATTATTCTCTTTAAAAACGCAATTTTAGGATTTATTTTTGTTTTTTTTTTTTTGTTTTTTTTTTGTATTTTTTTGTGTTTGTTTAAAACGATTCCCGGGTAAACCAATACTCCAATTGCGATGAATTTTTTGGAGCCTTTGAAAACTTTGAACTTTTAATTTCCATCATTTGACGTATCAAAAATTATTTCTTATGAAAATCGCAATTTTACATTTTTTTTTTTTCTTTTTCTTGTTTTTTTCCGTTTGTATTTTTTTGTGTTTTTTTAACACGATTCCGGGAAACCGATACTCCAATATGCAATGATATTTTCTGGAGACCTTCGAAAACTTTGAACTTGATTGCCCCCGTTTTTGGGTACAATCGAAAAAATATTTCTCATGAAAAAATTTGTACTTTTTCGATTTTTTTTCGATTTTTAGTGCGATAATTTTTGTGACGTTTGGGGGGATTCTGCCAAACCCGGGGAGGGTAAAAACGTTCATACTTCACATGGGCATTAAGGTTTTAGGTGATTATTGCTTTTTGTAAGAAAAAGTTGAAAAAGTTAGCCAGAACCATAAAAAAAAGGTTTTAATTTGAAGTTTTTTCGAGGTTTATAATAACAATTAAGGCTATTTACTACCTCTGGCCGATAATTTTAAAGCGAAGAAACATTTTGAAAAATTTTCTGAAAGAAAAGCCTTTAAAAAAAAGAAAAAAAATTGTGATTTTTTTTGGGGGGGACATAACCTCACTTTGGAAATTAGATTTTGATTTTTTGGGCAAAAATGTAGTTACAAGACTCGTTAAAATTTAATTTTTAGAATCGGTTTTCTGGGCTAGTTTTTTAAAAACCCCTTTTGCATAATTGACATAGCTAAAATGTTTTCTGAAAATAACAGTTGGTGACGAATTTTTTTTTTCAAAGGTCAAAACGATTTAATTGTACCGTTTCAAAAAAAATTTGTACACCCAAATGTTATTTTCAGAAACATTTTGCTATAGTCAATTATAGCTAAAAGGGGTTTTGAAAAATATCCAGAAAACCCATTCTCAAAATTAAATTTTGACGAGTCTTGTAATACACTTTTGTCCCAAAAAACAAATATAATTTTCCAAAAATGGGTTATGTCCCCCCAAAAAAAATTTACAATTTTTTTTTTTTCTATTTTAAAGGCCTTCTTTCATTCAGCAAACTTTTCGACATTTTCTTTGACTTTTAAACCGGCAGGGTAGTAAATACCCTTTAAAAAGTAACAAAGAAACTTGACAAAAATCACCTACAATGCTTCCAAAACCTTGCAAAGGAAAAATGGTCCCACGCTAACAAAACTTACAAAAACCCCATCCCTCAACGCGCGGGGCTTTTAGCGTTTTCCTAGTAGCCTTTTTGCAATGTGTATTTGGATTTTCTCTAAAAAAAAAAAAGGGACTTTTCGTCCAATCAGGGTAGGAATAAAAATATTTATTTTTTTAAAATAAAAAAAATTTGGGGTCAAACTGAAAAAACTTTCTTTTTACCCGGGTATAAAATTTTTAAAGTTTAGTCCACTATAGTGAAACCGTAGCGAGAGGGGGGAACAATCAGTAAAGGGGAATGTTATCGATTGAGTATTCTTAAAAAGCTCCTGCACATTTTCTCTAAAAATAACCACACTACCACCATATACTTATAAAAAAACATAATTTTATCTAAACAGGTTCCCATACAGACGAAAACATTATTAAAAATGTATATTAATATTTGATTTAGACAGAAATTAAAAATGACTACACCCGGGGGTCGAACCCGGCCTTTGCTGTCCGGGGTAGCTTACCAACGAGCTATATGCGCCCCAATTTAAAAAATGTCTCTCTCTCCTCTCTCGCTCTCTTTTTCCCCCCTCTCTCTCCCCCTCTCTCTCTCTCTCTTCTCTCTCTCTCTCTCTCTATATTTTTTATATATTATGTATTGTTTTACCTTGGCTTTTAGTAGGCGACTATGACGCGTTCGTCCCTGGGGTTTGTAACTTCTTTTTAATTTTGTTTAGAGTCTAACAAAAAGGTAATAGTCGCCTCTATAAAACCAAAGGTTTAAAAAAAATATTATAACTTTAACAGAAATTAAAAAAGTGCTACACCGGGGGTCGAGCCCGGAAGCTGTCCGGGGTATGCTTTACCCAAATGTGCTATGCAGCCACGAATTTAAAACGTCTAAAAAGGTGCTGCTATACTCAGTTTGGGAAGGCTACCCGGAAGCTAAGGTCCCGGGTTCGATCCCCCGGGGTGGCCCCTTTTTAATTTTTGTCTAAAATCTAAAATATATATATATATATTTAAAGCCCCAGGTTTTCGGTTATAAAGCTACGTTTATTAAACATAAGCCAACTTTCGATAAATTTCACTCTTTTCTTTAGGGGGAATACAAAAATTAAAATTAACAAAAAAAACTACATTACATTGATAAATACAGAACAAAAAAATTTGGAAAAAAAAAAAAACAAATAAAACAGTAGAAACACGGCCCCCATATGGCAATTAAAACAACTCAAGAAACACTGCAAAGCTTGACGTTGCAAAGAAAGAAAAAGTCCGTCATGTCCCTCTTTTGTTTTTTTGTCATGGTCTTTCACCTGAGAATTTCTTGCAAACAGATCATCTGCGAACTAACTGGGGGGTTGGGGGGCAAAGAAAAACCTAGTTCATTAAACATATCGGGCCCCGAAAATACCAAAAACATAATATAAGTATTTTGTAGAAATTAAAAAAGTGACTACACCGGGGTTTTTAACCCGGGACCTTAGCTTTCCGGCTATGCTTTACCAATGGCTATGCGGCCACCAATTTAAAACTATCTAATTTTTTTTCTTTTTTGTACATTGTTAATAACGTTTTGGGAAGCAGATTCAGCCTATTAATACATTAAAAATTAACTTGGGGAAATACAAACCATCTCTGTAACCCTAATTTGGGAAAAATGATTTTTACCCTTTGGTTTTAGTAGGCACTAGACGTGTTTTTGTTAGTACTTTAGATAGAAATTAAAAAAGGGTACACCGGGGGTTTTAACCCGGGGCCTTAGCTTACCGGGGTAGCTCTTACCAACTGACTATGCGGCCAACCCAAATTTAAAACTATTAATTTTTGGGCTATTTTTACTTGTTTAAAAAATTAATAGTTTTAAATTGGGGCCGATAGCTCGTTGGTAGAGCTACCCGTAAGCAAGGTCCCGGGGTTTAAACCCCGGTGTACACTTTTTTAATTTCTTCTAAAGTACAACATAACAGCGTCATAGTCGCCTACTATAAACCAAGGTAAAATACTAAAAACGCTAAAATTGGGCGCGTTGTTGAGCGAGCACCTACGTCAACACGACCCCAGTACGACATTCCCATAAATGTTACTCCAAAGCTTTAAATCTTGACCGATTTTTGCTGAAAATTTGTAAAAAAAGGAGAGAATGGGTAAAAACCACCCCCATCAGAGGGCCTTTAATCTTTTTTTGGAAAAAAATTTTTTACTCTTGATTTCTTTATGGCAGACATATGACCAAATTCTTGTGCGACTTTTCGTTGCCTGGTAACGTTACTTTTTTTTAAAAAAGTAATTTTATCTACACTACTTATCGGTCAAAAAAAATTAACATATCGTCCGGACGGACATTCTAAAGTTTGGCTACCTCGATTTTGTCGCGTTTTTGTTTTTAAAAAAAAAATTTAGATTAACTTTATGTAACTTTTTTAAAATTTTTTTTAACGTTTTTTTCCACAAAACTAATTGGGATTTAATCGGGAACGAAACTTGCGGATGGTCAAAATTTCAACTCGAATCCGAGCCTCCGTTTGACCGCTATCATGAGCCAAAAAAGCTGTGGACTTTCCGGGGCCATGTAACGGGACTTTGTTATAATGTAATTTTCCATCTACACTACTTTTCGATCAAAATAAAAAAACATATTCGTGATCGGACGGACATTCTAAAGATTTGGCCACCTCGATTTTGTGCCGTTTTGTTTGAAAAAAAATTTCGATTAACTTTAAATGTAACTTTTTAAATTTTTGAACGATTTTGCCACAAAAAATTAAAAAAGCAACCCCCCTTGGGGGTATGTACATGTGTGCAAAAATTTCAGGTCGACAAGAAAAGGTGGCACCCGATCGAAGCAGTAACAGAAAAAAAAAAAAAACAAACAAAAAAACAAACAAAAAAAGCATTCAAGCCATAAGATCAAATGGGACGCTCGCTCCTCGCTCAATAAAATTTCCCAACTCTAGGGGTTTCAAGTGGTTTTTATTTCCCAAGTTTAAATTTGTATGTAGTCTAATAGGCAGTGCAATCTGCCCACACACGTTATTAAAAATGTAAAAACAGACTAAAAAATTTGATAGTTTTTAAAATTGGGGGCCCCCATAGCTCAGTTTTAAGAGCATAGCCCGGGAAGCTAAGGTCCCCGGGGTTTAAACCCCGGTGTATCAATTTTTTAATTTCTATCTAAATCAAAATAACAGCGTCATATCCCTACTATAAAGCCAAGGTAAATATCAATTTTCCCAAATCTAGGGGTTTCAAGATGTTTTTATTTCTCCAAATTAATTTCGTATGTAGTCTAAAAGGCAGGCAAACTGCCCCTACACACGTTATTAAAAATGTACAAAACAGACCAAAATTGATAGTTTTAAATTTGGGGGCCGCATAGCTCAGTTGGTAAGGCTAGACCGGTAAGCTAAGGTCCGGGTTCAACCCCCGGGGTAGTCACCTTTTTTAATTTCTATCTAAAATACTAACATAACAGGTCATAGTCGCATACTATAAAGCTAAAGGGAAAAAATTTTATATATATATTGCCGGGATATAAAAAGCAGAATAAAACATTTTTCGAGGAGAGTGATAATAGATTTGCGCTACATAATTTAAATTTTCATTCAAATAATATCTTTAAACCCCTTTAATACTCCAGTTAGCAGAGTCTTAATTTTGTATTGAAATTGAATAAGACTAAATTTGATAACATTATTTTTTATTTTTAAAAAATATAAAGCTAGGTTCAATAAATTTTTTTAGCTTTTCCTGAAAAAATTTTTATACATTATCTAACAAGAGACAACACATTCGAAAGCGTCCGGGGGGTCCCCAATCCTCCTCAGACCCTTTGCCAGGGTTCCGACAACATTCCCAAAACATCTTGAGAGGATGCTCAATGGACACACCCCGTCACTTCGGTTTGGCACATGGAAGTTTCACAGACCTAAAACCACAGAAATAAAAGAGATCTTTGTAGATTGTAAAAAGGAATGCTTCATTCAGACTTTCCAAAAATTTAAATATGAATGGTGGACCGGCGGTTTGTTTATTTTATTTTGTCATTTTCAATCTTTTGGGAACTTCTGACCCCGGCGGAAATTTTTCAGTTTAATTTTTTTAGCTTTAGGGGCCGATGCATAGCAAACGCCGGGTTTTTACAAAACAAATCAGACACTCCATTTATAAAACAGGCAAAAAGCTGTTAACATTTTTTTTTTCACTTTTTAAAAAAAACAAAGATCAAATTTCAATTACCCTCTATAAAAAAGTATTTACGTAGCATAAAAGTAATCAATATCCGGGGGATCACACATTAATAAGCATGGGAAAGTACACCCAAATTTCCCTTCAAGTTTAGTATACCTTGCAATATTTACCGTATTTCGTACTGCCTATGTTTTCCAAGTATTGTCATAGTGATAGCTAAAATTTGTTATATGCATTTTAAAAAAAGTTTTTTAATTTTTAAAAAATCTAGAAAAAACAAAATCTTTCTCGAAAGGGGGGAACCCAGGGCTCCCACATTTAGGGGATATGGGCGCCTTTCCAACTAGACTAGGAAAAAAGCCAAAGTCGTTGTTAGCGAGTGGCGAGTCAATGTTGAAATACGCGGGAACCTGCATACAAGTTTATTGATAGTAGGTTGAATGATGGGTTTTGGTTTTTTTTTGTTATAAACGAGTCAAAGTAAGGGGAAATGCGCCACTCTGCCCATGATAGGCTGGGGGGAAAGACCAACGATGTCTAGATCCTCTTAGTATAGGGGGAGTTAAGGGAATAATACCGGGTACTCAACAATGGGTCCTCACCGTCTAACAAGACTTTGGGGTTTTCCCCTAGTTAGATGTTTTTGCTTCATTTTTATGTTTGGCCTAAAATTTTACTTTTAATGGGTGATTTTTTGTTTTATTTTGTTGAACTCATAAAGCCAACGGTTTTTTTTATCCCTTTTTGCCTCCTCGTGCGGCATAGCCGATTTAAAAAAAAATACACATTGTGAAAGAAATAAACGAAAAAATTAGACCTAATAAACCTCAAAAAACTTATATTTAAACTTTATTTCTATGGATTCTGGCTAAATTTTAATGCACATGTCAAATATGACTTGTAGCCCCAAACCCCTTTGAACAGAATAGGGCCCCAAATGTCACGAAAAAATGCACTTAAAAAAGAAAAAAATCATAAAATACATATTCAAAAGAAAAATTTCTTTGATTGTACCCAAAAAAGTGGCAGGTCTAAGTTCAGAGTTTTTAAGGTTTTCCCTCCAATTTTCATCAAAACGTAAAGTCGATTGCCCGGGAGAGAGAGAAAAACAGACAAAAAAAAAAGAAAAACAAAAACAAAAAAAAAAAAACAAAAAAAAACACCCCAGCTAAATTTCTTTTGGGGGTCGTGAAATTGAAGTCTTTGCTTCGTCATCCAACAAATGTTCCGGGTACCAAAACTGTCTGGGCCCCGGGGGGAAATTTTGGGCCCAGAGAGGGGCAAGAAAAGGGAAAAAAGAGAAAAAGCCCCCCCCGAAAATAGAGAAAGAGCAGATCTTTTTCCCAAAACTAGAGGCGACTTGGCAAAACGGGGCGTCGGGGGACCTTGCCCCTTTCCCCTTTACGACCCCCCCGGGGACGATGACAAAGCACAACGAACGATGACAAAGCGATGACGACCGCGACGTGAGAAAAACCCCCTTTCCTCCCTTACCCATGGCTGGTTCCTGACGCATGGGGCCCCTCCTCCCCCCCCCCCCCTTAGGCTAGAGTGGTGCTTATGACCCAACGGTTGACGCGTCCTTAAAACAATAAAACAAAAAAAAAAAAACTCGCTCCTCATCTAAAAAACGACTTTGGTTTTCCCTAAGGGGTATTTCCAAGGCGCCCTATATCCGAAATGTTGGAGACCTGGATTCAATCCCCCGGTCGGGAAAGATTTTGTTATTTCTATTCCAGTCGCGTTTATGGATGAGCTTTTTTAAAAAATATTTCTGTTTTAATAAATACGTTTTTAAGTGGGGTCTCATTCTGTTTTTTATAGTAATTAATATTATTGTTAATTATACACCTGTAAAAGGCTTATATAAAAAAACCTTTTTTTCTATGATTTTTACCAACTTTGTAAAATTTTCACGTAAAATTTATGTCAATGTAAAATAGAACGTTTTTTCCCCAAACGTTGGTCGGAATTTGGCCCCCAAAAAAACGAAAATATCGTTTAAAATTGGGGGAAAAATCGTAAAGTACGATCTTTGAGAAAAATTTTTCAAGTAATCTAAAATCAAAAATTAACTTTGTGTTTTTTAAAGTTCCCCTAAAGTTTCATCAAAATCGAGTATCGTTTTTCCAAAAATCACGAAAAAAATCCATACAAAATCGAAAAAAAAACGAATTACAATAAACATAACAAAAATTTAAACGATTGACCCAAAAACGTGTCAAGTCTAAGTTTAGAGATTTTTGAAAGGGCCCCTCTAATTTTTATCGGGGGGGGGTCGATATGCCCTTTGCCCCCGGTAAAAGCGAACAAACAGACAAAAAAAATATCAAAACACAAACCCCGAGCAATTTTTTTTTGGGTAAGTAAGTGAAAAAAAAAAAACGTAAATGAAATTAAGTCTTCCTTTTCTCATCCAAATATATTAAACATGTTTTTTTAAAAAGCTATAAAACAGTAGTCTATCATCTGTGGCAATCTACTAGAAAAAAACCCCTTTAGTCCCGCCGCGTTGATGGGGTGACTATTTAAGTTTTTAGTTTTTGGGGGGATCTATCTTTACTTTTGCAAAATGCTTTGTTTTGTTGCCTGTAGGTTTTGTTTCAAGTTTCTATTGTTTCTTTACAAATTGGGATTATTTACCCCAAAAAACTTATATTAAAAGCTTTTTTTTCTATGGATTCTTGCTAAAATTTTTTAAATTTTCTTTCAAAAGGTACTACACACCATAACCTTAATGTCCATGAAAATGAACGTTGTAGCCCCACCCCTTGGGGCGAATTGGAAAAAATAGCACGAAAAATCGCACAAAAAACAAAAACTTTTATTGAAAACTTTATTTTTATAAATTCTGGGAAAATTTTTCAACTTTTTTTTTAAAATGTACTACATCACCATAAACCTTAAAGTCCTGTTTAATAAACGTTGAGCCCCACCCGTTTGGTCAGAATTAGCCCAAATGGCACGAAAAAATCGACAAAAACAAAAAAAACGTAAAAACATATTCATGAGAAATATTTTCTTTTGACTGTACCCAAAACGTAGCAAGTCTAAGTTCAAGATTTCGAAGGTCCCCTTAAATTTCATCAAAAATCGCATTGCCGTTTGCACGGTAGGAGCGAAAAACAACGAAAAAAAAAAAAAAAAAAAAAAAAAAAAAAAACAAAAAAAAAAAACAAACAAAAAAACACCCGAGCTAAATTTTTTTGGGGGGGCTGAAATTAAGTCTTCGCTTCGCCGCTTCGCTCGCTACCTCATCCAATAATTTCCACACCTTAGCACCCATCTTTCACTTTACTAGGAAAACGCTAAAGTCCCCCCGCGTTTAAGGATGACTTTTTTTTTAAGTTTTATTTGCGTGGGACCTTTTTCCTTTCAAGTGCTTTTTGAAGCATTGTAGTGATTGTTTTCAAGTTTTTATTTTTACTTTTAATTTTTATTATAAACCTTAAAAAACTCATATTAAAACCTTCATTCTATGGATTTTGGCTGTTTTTTCAACTTTTTCTTTCAAAAAAAAGACATAACCATTCCTTAATGTATATGAAAATATGAACGTTGTGCCTCACCCGTTTGGTCTGAATCGACCCAAAGTCACGAAATATCCACAAAATCGAAAAAAATTGTAAAAGTACGAATTCAGAGAAAAATTTCTTTGAGTACCCCAAAAAAGTAGCAAATTTTAAGTTTAGAGATTTGAATGCTTCTTTCTTCGCTACCTCTCCAAATTTTTTTTGTAGGTTTAAACGCAATGAACAAGATGATTTTGCTAGCAGTTTTCATTTAACTCTATCAGTTGTCTGTATAAAAAGTCAGCACAATCTTTCCCCGATTCTGCGTTTCGATGTACAACAAAAAGACCCACCCAGACCACAAAAGATCGCCGTTTGAGTTAAATGGAGACACTCAGTTTCTTCGCTCCCTCGTTTTTAATAATGAACCAACTAATAAGGGGGGCCCTGCGGGACCCCCCACCACCCCTTTTTGGGACGGTGCCCGGTCTCTATATGTTCGCCACGCCCTGCCCATACATAACCAATCAAATGCTGACATGCTGCGAGATTGTCAAGACTCCTGAGTTTTTAACTGGCCTTTTTTTAAAAAAAAAAGAAGACAAAGTTTCTATGAGAGGTGATTGGTGGGGGACATGATGACATATTTTAAATTTGTTTGAACAAGGGGGTTTACCATGACCATCCAAAAGTTGATAACTTTCCCGCAATTTAGGGTAATTTTTTTGAGACAAATATTAGGGTTTTCGAATGTATAAATTAATGTATTTTGCAAAGCTCAAAACTTGCCCATTTTTCAATCAAAAACATTTTACTTTTCAAAACTCAACCTTTCCCATTATTAATTTTTCAAAAACCACATTGTCACTCTACACTGTCTAGCCTGCCCTTTGTTTTGGATAGTTGTTTTTTTTTTTACAATAGGCACATGCTTTTATATGATGTTGCTCATGCTGTTCATCTCCTCATCCATTGTCGAGCACCACGCACGTGCGAATGGAACGGTAGCTGAGAGCGGAAGAAATAATTTGAGGGTAGCCCCCTTTTTGCATGCCATGCCATCTACAAAACTTAAATGAAAATTGAAAGCCAGACAGGCACCTTCCGTGACAAGACTATCCACGAGCGTGGACCCCTAAAACCCCCCCTGATTGGGGGGGCAGCCCCTCGAAAACATCCTTTCCATGTTCGGCGTTTTACACTTTCGCGTTTTGCACTTTCGTCATTTTATTTCGTGACTTTAACTTTCCCCCGGGGTTTTTACCTTGGGGTTTTTCACCTTCGGGGAAATTGGGCCCGCGCGAGTTGAACTAGAGATCAAGAGTTTGGTGATTTAACGTTTTCGGGCTTTACACTTTCGGCGTTTTTCACTTTCGTGAATTTTTCACTTTCTGGCTTTTACGTTTTGGGGTTTTCCACTTTCGGCGTTTTACACTTTCGGTGATTTCAACCTTTTTTGGGGTTTTACACTTTCGGGATTTTTTCACTTTCGTGAAAAAGCTTGAAATTTTCGGGGTTTTTTTCCTTTCGGGGTAAAGCACTTTTGGGGTTTTTTACTAACACCGATATTTTGTGTTGTTTTATCTTGTAAAACCTAAAACGCGAAATAAAATTGCTATCACAACACCCTGTTTGTTCACTATCCGTGGATTGCATTGGAACGGCTATTTAATGTTCCATCTTTCACACAGTCACTAGATATGACTTATATATTGTTATTATAAAATATTGCATGCTTTCGTAGGAAACTTGCCTAGACAAGCTTGTTTATCCCAACATCACATTTCGACAGAAAATAAACCCTGGGTAAAAACCCTTTCCTGGTTTTAAACCAGTGACCTTCCAAAGTACAGTTCAGCTTGTAACGCCAGTTCAACGTCTATTGGTTATATACATTAATACAATAATTAGGCCTGACCCGATTTTCAAGAAGAATAATGTATCGGTCAACATAGAATAATAAAGTGTAATATTATTGCCAACATTTTCATTCACTGACAATATTACGAGATTCTGCCAGCAACATTAGAATAGGAGGTGATCTTATTTTCAGGCTGCATAGTTTGCACGTTCGCGTTGCAGAGACTTCGAGAGAGAGAGAGAAAAAGAAGAGAGAGAGAGAGAGAGAGAGAGGAGAACCTTATCGGCGACTCACAGTTCACTGGGCTCTTCTTGGTTCTTTCAGCTACATCTCTTGGCCCTAATGGTTTCACTTTACATTATTATACGTCTACAAACCTTGCCTGTTTTCTAAGTATAAGCTTATTTTTTTAAAGTGTAAAGGTTTAAATCATTTACTACGAACACGTGATTTTTAATTGGCTAAACGATCGGGCATCATTAATTCATTATTCATTAATTAAGTCCTTAATTAGAATACAAAGTCAGGATAGCTGATCTTTTCGAAAATATAACACATTTTTGCATTTGAATTGGAAATGAATAATGCCCAAAGCAAACCAAATAGTTTTTGAAAATGTATTTATATTTGTATTGCATTTGCATTATTAGCTGTAAACTTTTGAATTGTTATATATATACCATTAAGGGCGAATAAAAAAATAATTAATATTGATCTTTGGTTGGTTATCACTCACTCGTCGATTACGTCGGAGCCTACAGGGTTTAAAAAATGAATATTGATCTTTGGTTGGTAATTGCTCACTCGACGATTGCGTCGGAGCCTACAGGGTTGGCTTGGTCGCTTTGGTTTAATGTTTTCCACTGAAAATCAGTTAAGTGACTGAGTGGATAGACTCTAAATACGAATTTATTTATTTATTTATTTAATCTGACCGTTTTCCCATTGTGGGTGAAATCTTTCAATTTTTCTTGGCTTTATAATAGCTTAAGTAATCTGTAAAGAAACACTGCTTTCGAACTAACGATTAGATAACATGGTGATTTCCTAAACGTTCGTACGATCTAGTTCAAGCTCTCACCGTTTAAGAAAGAAAAAATGCGAAAAAAGACTACCCCAGTGGCACAACAGTGTAACATTACATGAAGCATACCTAAATGTCTTATAGACTCTCATTTACTTTTATTTAGCAATGGGCACTGCCAACTGTATTCTTTTTTTCTTAGATCCCTGCGTCTTAATATATCTCCTTTTTGATTTTGTTTCATATCTTGACAAAGCTAGGTGAAATCCTCGAGAAAATAAATGTAGGCAATAAAATGCAATTTGTAACATAACATAGGCAGGTTTTGTGGTAAAAAGGTAAAAACGTAACAGTTACACCATTATTAGGTGGCCGTAGTTGATGTTATCAATAACACGCACTACGCCGATAAATATAGGACGGAGAAACACAATATAATATTATAGTACCCGCATTGTATAACTTAAAGAATTTTGTAACTTGCTCTGAGAATGTTTAAACTGTAGAATTATATAAGATATGTACAGTGTGTGTGTCATAGTTTATTGCTGGTTGTACGGAGAAAAATGTGTTGCAAATTAGTGTTATTAATACATTTTTTTTTACCTTATGAACAAGATTTACGTTAAGTTCAAAAAACAATGTTTCAATAGAACACATGTATACGTACCCATAAAAGTTGCGGTCGAATTTAAAAAGTATAGCCTAATTTAAATTTTCAACTTATTTAAAAAAAAATATTACACTAATATTTTTGTTGTGAAGAAAAACTCACGTGATCAAAACTCTTCATAAAATTGAATCCCCATTAATAAAATCTCGCCAAAGGTTTTTGACAAAGAAGTTTCCGTAGAACATGATCGTAACACAAGTCGAGGCGCATTCGACATCACCAAGTAGTGGTACCCACATTCCTGGCGCATTCCACCCCGACCTCGGGATAGAAGCCCTGAGCACAGACGACCGAACACGGATTAATTAAAATTGAAAAAATTGAAAGATATCTGCCTCCGTTCACATTAAAAGCGAAAACTGTACGCATTTAATATCGCCTTATAGGCATTCTGTTTTAATTCGAGAAATTTACTGACATCTTGGTGACGATATTTAATTTAGACACAACTTTATATAATATTTACCGGTGTAAACAATGAACATTACTTTATTTTACAAACTTCAAAATGGACATTCGTACATTATAATTAAATCAGTACCATTACAATTTATAACAACTACAGAAGTACTGATGATATTTTACGCCTACCTTTGTAAGAAATGTATCAGATACACAAAAATTATTTTTCGTTACATTGGTTATCTTCCATTCATATCATCTACAATGGAATTAGATATAAAGGCCCAATGAGGCACGGTTTTTGCTTTGTACACCAAGATTTGTTAACTATATTCGCTTTTTAATACGACTTCTTAGCACTTCGTTTGATGAACCGTCTTAGTATTCTGTTCTTGAAACGAAAATAAATATTATAACATTATTTTTACCTCGCAATTCGGTTATAGTTCTAAATAGGCTAAATATTATACTTCTTGATTCCATGATAATTTGTTTGGTGGCGTAGAGCGAAGATCGTACGGAGACAGGAGTGCAAGGGGCTAAGTCTTTCACATCGTACATCCTCCGGTGAAAATACAACTTGATGGCCCCACATGACTGCATGGCTGTGACCAGCAACATGCTTCACGGGCCGCGAGTGCCTGGGTCTCCGGCACATGACTGCATGGCTGAGACCAGCAACATGCTTCACGGGCCGCGAGTGCCTGGGTCTCCGGTGAAAGTACTTAGGAGAGTGAAAGTTAAACCAGTGGAATTAATAGCGATGAATGTGTAGTAGGCCTGAATGGCGGAGGTATTGATCCCAGGGGTGTCCCGGGAAGTGGAGTAGGGGGTGACTGCAGCGGCCCACTCCACCCTCTTTCCCCAGCGAAACTCATCGCCGATACATTCATTGCAAATACCATCATATTCGAAAATAGGACGAAAATCGTCAAAAAACTTCGTAATATGACAAAGATGAATCGGGAATTCTGATTTGAATGGAATTTAAATATCTGGAAATTGTCTTTGGCCATTGTGTATTAGTATGAGCTCGAAACCTTTTTGATAAAAGTATAAAGATGTTTTCCGTAAACCAACTAGGGCCCTTAAGCAAGATTTAGGTTACTTACTGGCATAATGTGCAATACGTATGCAACGAGACTAATAAACAAGTCCGGGGCGTACCTCACAGTAGGAGTCCTAGCCTATAGCACGGTTGAAACCCTGCACTTAGATGTTTAGGTTTTATACAAACAAGTATATAGTGTACGCCTCTGATAAGCTTTAACAACCAGTGGTTTAGTAATGATAAATAAGAAGTCATAAGTTTTTAATGATAATAACTATGAAAATGATGCAAATTCGTTTCACTTGGGGGATAATGATATAAATAGTGCTTATTAATGCTAAAATAAACCAAAATAAATGTGTTATGAATATTCCACGCCATAATATTAATGTAAAATTACAATTAAAAAATTATGCCTTTAAATTTTTCGACATTATTCCTCGTTTTAATGTTTAGTTAAAGGCTCTTGAAATCTGTAAAAGTAGAGATTTATGAGATTCTCATAAATGTGCGTTTACCTGTTATATTTTTGTTTCACATATCCAGCAACATGTATAAAACAATACAATAGAATATTTTGTCTTGAATTTGTGCTTAAATATACCATATAACTCACATAATTATGCAACTCGATGTTACACTTCTTTTTGGTGAAAACAGCATCTTTACTGAATTAATGTGCCCAATACCAAAGCTCAAACTTCATCGAAAAAACGTATATTTTGTGAGTCAACGACATCAAAGCCGACAAAATACTTCTAGTGTGACTGGTGGATTTTGATCGAGAGAGGTTTTGTGACGAAAATGTGTACTCCCAAAAATCTAATATTGATGGTAAAATGTAAACGTTTAGATTGTTTTTTTTTTTTTTATTATTTATTATGTAGCAAAACATTGAGTACACACAGAGCGTACCTTATCCCACTAAGACATAAGGCTTATTAGTGGGTCACAGTCTGATGATGGATGATGCATCTTAATATAAAAGATGTAATTCCGTTTCTTAAATTAATGATAGTACCAACATTTTTTATCAACATGGAATGGCATGGAATGAATACCGTTTTTAGGTGTTTGAAATTCTGAAATATTATGACATTTGTGCTGTTAGTCAGTTAGAGTTTGAGGGCGGCAAACGCCGTGGGTGTTGTTACGTAGGCTGATGAAAGAAATACTTGGAAAATATTTATATATTCATGTTCCCGAGAGAGTACTCAGAAGAAAGCACTAGATAGCTTAAGTTCTTTGAAAATAAATTCTAAACGACATAGGCTAGTAAAAGGCAAGTGTAAGATACAAGCAACATATAATTTCCTGTTATTGCATGTAAAGTTACTTTTAATTTTTCAAGGTAGACCATAGTATAATTAATTAATTAAAATTTCGTTTAATACAAAATTACCGTATGAAATATTGTAGTACGTTCTGGCATTCGAAGTTGGTAAAAGGTTTCACGTGAGACTTAACTTTGGACGTGGATGTTTAGAGTTTAACTATCAGCAATCCTGACTGAACACATTGCTGTCCCAAGGATTCTTACGAACAGTATTCGAATGCATTGATAATAGAACAACATGTACAACAATTTGATATTCCACATTTATTTCCTCGATACATTAGGTTCGTTTGATGTACTTACACATTTTGACTGTGGTGGTAGTGCAATGCCGTTATTGCACTTGCCGGTTGCTACACTTAACCACCAATAATAAAACACTTTTTAGGACTATTGGCTGCACCCTCTCCCCAGTTCCAAACCACAGCAACTGTTTTAGTGACGAATGGACAGTTTTGGTGGCCGAATTTCAAATATTATTAAGCTAACGTAATAATATACTTTCGATATGGAGGTAGTAAATAAATAATAAATTAGGCATATGCTACTGCAATTTTGTAAACATAACCTCACTTTTGGATACGAGGTCTAGCTAAAGAAGCCTACTCGAATTTCACACTCGACTAAAAACAAAACATAACACTAAACCCTCTTACCATATGTTATATATGAATAATGTATTTCTCGACGAATAGCTCCACATTCTACCAATTACAAATAATCCTATGCACGTCTCATATCAAACTTTTCAGTTCTGGCACCTTTTGTTAATTCCACCTTCTGCATCACCTCTGGAAGCAAGTGTAGAAAGTGCTGAACTTTTCGTTCCTACACTCTAAATAAAACACGATATCTGTAATTGCACCTAATACTAAAACGGTTTAAGGCACAGAAAGTGCAAAGTTACAAAAGTGTAGGTAAATCAATCGAACCTATTGCTTTCACCAGAAGAGAAAAAAATGAAACTTTTTAGTAGGATTGTAATACGTTTGGTTCTCAAACATGAATTACCCTTTCCGTTTTAGTCAAGCTACCGTATTCATCGAAGATGTAGTGCGCAACATGAGGATTAAATACAAATGTTTTAACTCTTCATCTCCGTGTCGTGACAGAAACCATTGCTCAGATGGTTCAAACATTCACTCACATTAAAATGGATTCAATATAACTTTCACAGTCTCACTAAACTTGTGTTACGTGTTAAAACGCGTTAAAATACTTTTTACCGTTATATTGTTTCTCTAGTTTTATAAAACTAGTATAAAGCTCAGTTGGTAGAGCATCGGTATGTAAAGTCGGAGGTTCTGGGTTTGATCCCCACTCGGGGCAAGCTTAATAATTATAACTATAGCAATTATAATAGTAACATCCATATTATAATGTATGTAATAATTGAGTGGTTTTTGGATGTACAAAACAGCATGATGAGTGTAAAGTAGCATTCAGCTATAGCAATTGCCGTAAAAATCTACCCCGACTGGGGATCGAGCCCAGAACCCTAACGAATTGAGGTAGTAGGGACATAATTTACTGTATTGTTATTTGTGGTTGAGTTCCTCGATATAATTTCAACAGAAGCCTGCCAGATATGAGGGATGATAAGAAATACTGAACTCAATGGTGGAGGTGCCGGGCACGCCGTACAGACTGGCACCTCCACCAAATTTATCTCATTTCTGCAATCTTTTAGAATTTACAGTTGGACTAGCTTCCTGCCCCCATTATGAAATAACTTTGTATGTAATATAATGTAATTGGAATCCTAGTAGGAATCCTAATCCTGAAGCGGGCCTATTCTTATAAACCCTGAAATAATGATAAAATATCTATTTTTTTATAACATTAAACTATATTTCATTGCTTATTCCTCTCTGCATATTTCCTACTCCCTTGCAATAAAAAAGATTTAAAGAAACAAATTTAATTTCTCGAGATCCCTCCCCTTATGACTGCCAGATTTAATTTCCAGCCTAGCTGTATGAAGTTGAGAATGCTGTCTGGAGAAATAAGGCGGGGACTCGATCCTGTCAAACTTGACAGCTGAGTGCACACCTTACGTTTCTATGACAACGTTAATTGGACAATGACGAACGATCATCTCTCGAATGGATCGCCTCATATTGAGCGGCTTGAGAAGACTAGACAGGCGTAGTACACGATCAAAGACTAATGAAATAGGGGACTATAGTAGCACGCTTCCCATTCCCAGGTGCAATAATGAATTGTGCAAATAAGCATTCTACTGGAACACTTGGTCTTTCTACTTTTCTTGGAAGATATCTGAAAATGTTCGACACAGAATTGATTATTAAAAAGCTCACATTCAGGAAAGTTTGACAAAGTAAAAATAAAGTATGGAAAGTATGGAGTAATGGCAGGTAAAAATCGTGAATATAGTGGGAGGGATTAAGCAGATGGTGGCCAGGTTGAAATGACGGATCCGGCAAGCAATGACAAGCACGTCAACGTTGGTCTCACATTGGTCATACTCAGATGGCAGGCTTTGTGTGTTTCAAGCTCATACTGCTTTCAGTAAACCTGTCGAAGATGGCTGAATTTGTGATTAGTAATCAAAATATCGCAGTGTCTTCATTTGAATTTATTTTATAAACATTGTTAAGTCCAGATACCATTTCTACTTATCATTACTTGTCTCATAAGTATGACAAAAATAATTCCAACACAGTTTTAACTGTAAACAGGAACGCTTCGTATGTGTTATAATGTGTTACATATCTTTTTTTAAATGCCTTTGTTCTTTTTGAGATCTTGAGTGTTGCTCGATAAGGGCGGAATACAATGAAGAATATACGCTTTATGTGGGATTCGAACCCACGTATTTTGGTTCATCAAACCCCTTACCTACATCTAAATCGTAAAAGTCACAGTAGATGGTCTACAGAACAAGCCTAAACGATATAACCCAAAACCGTCTGTTGTTGCACCAAAGTACGGAATTCAAAGTAGTCAGTAGGCTCTTAATTATTCGGTTTGCATTGGAGATATTATTGACGAATAAATAAATGTACTTGTTAGGATATGGGGAAGCGAGTATAAGTACCAATTTGAAGCTCGGTGGCAAATTGGTTTAGGAATGTGTATCATATTAGTGGAGAGCGGAGTCCATGGAAATGTTGGCTTTGTTAATTAGTGGGTGAGTCCATTAGAGAAAGGACTGCGTTTGTTAATTACTAGTTGGCTGGTTTTACCACCAACATTCCAACACAATATCATAACTAGTTTACAGTGAAGGTAATTGTTTGATGCCACTCATAACATGGATTCAATCACTTCTCTTGTTAAGTGGTTTACTTCACCCTAGAATTAAAACATGCAATACGAGTTGAAACACAGTGAATAAAGTACAGTGCTGGTACATAATAATGCGGACTATAATACGGACTTGCGCGCTAGCGCATCGGTCATCGGTTGCCAAAGTAGACCTACATTTGATCCGAGAAGTTTCAGCTTCTAGTTTATGTGTGCATAATCATAAATGGATTCCATATACTCATGAAATGTTTATTTACAAATAACGATAGATACAATTTCAATTATTCATCTGTGTGTTTTTCAAACACACATTACTAAACAGGATATGACGTTTCATTCTTACTTGATAAATACTGAAATGTATTCAATAAAACAGGGAGTTCGATTAGGAACTGGAGCCGTGCCGGGTCGCACGGCAGACGGGAGATGTTGGTATTTCCAGAGAGCGAGCAACGTTTCAAGCGAACACCAGAATATGTTAGAAACAGTATAACTATTACTAAACGAAGAAACCATATTGTTTACTTTCATTATCAACAACAACATAAGATATGAATCTTAGTAATGCAAAAATTCTGTATAATATTTAATTTCAATTGCATTATGATTTTCAATAATTAAAACAATTTCACTCTTTATTATCTATATGGAAAAAGAGTTAAGGAAAACGCCATACTGCGAGTCACCCCAGTTAAAATAAACCCGGCTATGGCTTCAGTGTTTTAAAAGTTTCTGTGTGGAAGGGGTGTTCATTTCACGCATCCGGTCAGGACTGATGGAGTTTTTCCACTCCAGTGATTCCCCCCCCCCCACCCCTCATTCCAAACTCTCCGGGACATAACCAGAACGCGATGTCCTTAATCGTTCTATTATCTTCGGGGAAAAAAACATCAAACGACTCTATTTCCGAGGCAATTGTTTAATTTTCAAACAGAAAATTTTTAATTTTGACTTCATCCTACGTATTCAATTTTTGATTGTGTCTTCCACAACATTTCCAAAATGAAATGATATTAAATGCGTTCACTAAGGAAAACATCTTCATAGTCCACTTTTCCCAGCTACAGCTTGCAACTACTGACTAGAGGGTGTGAGAAAAGCTGTGTGTGTGTTCGACGGTATTTTTTTATATTACTTTTGCCTTCGAATGAACGAACTGTATTGGTCTACTAAATGCCTATTATACTATTCTACGACTAGGAAATGGAATCACATACCGGGCATTGAATTAACAATAAACAACACACGATTGTGCACCATTTGTAAATTACACATTGTATGATTTATAAATAAGTGTTCTCTTATAAACTTGGATTTCGGGTACTTGAAATTGTGAGACGGTAAATACATCATTGGGCTCTACATCATAAACAACGTTCAAACCAATACTCCAACCAAAACCAATCTGTCGACCGATGTTTGCAGTTAGTTTGGTCATACACCTTGTAAATCTAATAGATCTTCTAAACTTACATTCTCATTTTTTAGTTTGCTAACACTTACATTTTCTTGATTGTTGACGGCAGTGTAAATAACATTCTAAGTCAGCAGACCGAACATTTTAAGTTGCTTAATCTTATTTATCAATGTGACAAGCATAGGATCGAACACCCGGATGACTGCACTCGTTCTTATTTAGTAGGTAGTACAGTCTAGTAAGAAAGCCAATGACAAAGAAATAAAACTAGACATAAGTGATGAATGGATTCGCCGATCAGCGTTGACAGCCACTAAAACCGGGCGCTTAGCTTCATCGGAGTCGTCTCGCTAAATGGATTAGAAGACTCCATCGCCTCGAGAGGACATAACCCTCATTGATGCGAGGAGTAGGAAGATATGTTCCCGGTCAGGCTGTCTAGCACAAAACTTGCTCACTGGCTACAAGTCAGATTGCGAATCGCTTGTAACCAATCGAGGAAATAAAATGGAAGCTTCAAAAGTCAATTTTATCTTGGATCGTTCAAATCTTCAAAGTTTTTGAGATTTTTACAAAAATGCATTTTGTCATAAATTTCCACATCTCCGGAACCATTTGTAGCTACAAATTAATTTTTAGTTCGATGCCCGCAGTAAGGTACACCCGATGTGACCCTCTTCAGGTGACTAACTAGGTAATAGGGTTTGAGTAGTTGGGAAATAAATATTCGAAGGCTGATTAAGAAGACTCTCCCAGTATTTGTCAAAACGACTGAAGAAAATCTTGCAAAAACCTTCAGTTAGAATAGTCGATTGCGGGATTCGAACCCGTGACCTTCCGAATCAGAGCTAACACAAATTATGCGTGAACCACTGTTGTTGGATTTAAGCTACATCGTAGTTCATAAATCAACCTGAAAATGGTATTCAGGCATAGAACTATGCTAACTTAAAACGTGTAAAAGAACAAAATCATGAGCTTTAATGTTCAGGAGGAAAAAAATGGATTTATGGAAGGATGTTTTTACATAAATAGCATTTGCACGATAGGGCTAATGGGGAGAGAGAAGCATGGTAATTCGAGGGTGTAACATAAAAAGGGAAATGATTAGACGAGTGAGCGAAGCGAATGAAGAAAATTATAACGCCACTTGATCGGGTCTCTTCGTCGTGACTGTGTCTGTCCAGTGTTAAATGTCTGTCTGTCCGGTCCCATACGGCCGAACGGCCAAATAGATTGAGCTGAAATTTTAAATAGACATCCGTGACCAGGTAACTGAGAACTGCTAACAAAATGAAAAAAATCCGTTGCGATTTAAACCTACAAGAAATAATAAATTGAAAAATATGCTTGAAATGTTTAGGTTGCATTTTAACAACAATGCTTTTGTTCTTGAAGAAGTCATTTTTATCGAATAATTTTTGTCAGGCTGTGATAACATGCATAGCAGTGACCAAGGTTACCCTAAATTCCGCTGGGACATTGAGTAAACCTTGCAATCTTTACTCGTATTTCGTACTGGCTATGTTTTCCATAGTATTGTCACAGTTGATGTAGACTAAGCTGCTTTATATGCATTTCAAAACGTTTAATATTTTTTAAAATACAATCCATAAACTACTAAATCTTTTCCGACCAGGGGATTGAACCCAGGTCTCTCACATTCCGGGTATAAGGGCGCCTTAGCCAACTAGACTAGGGAAACGCCAAAGTCGTTGATAGACGAGTGAGTGAGCCATGTGTTGAATACTCGGTATCATTCCCCTTACGGGGCTAGATCCAGCCTTAGGTATAAGGGAGGAAAGGGGATGTTCAAGGGTACTCAACACATGGCTCACTCACTCGTCTATCAACGACTTTGGCGTTTCCCTAGTTAGGTAGATTACATGATTGGTTTGGTGTTCCAGTAAAATATTATTTACGGTATTCTTTGCTCAGATGGAAAAAATAATTTTTGAGGAATTTACAAGAGAAAATGAGAATAAAATGATGAAGAGTTGATAAAAAGTAGAAATGGTTTTGTTGGAGATGGTATCATGCTCGGATGAATAATGGAAAATATCGGGGAATGAAAGAGAAAATAATGAAGGTGGAATTTGATTGGAGATTGTTTTGCATATAATAGAGTGGAAGGGAAAGGAATGTTTCTGGTGAACAAAAAACAATCGAGGAAATAATCGAAGACTATTTTAATACAATAAACTTGAAAACTTGGAGAATTTTGATTCAATCGATTTGATAAAGGGATCATTAAATCCCGTGGTGATATTAGACATTGACGTTTAACAAAGATGACACCGAATGTTTTGGTGAGCCTGGTAGTCGGGAAAGTGGGGGGGGGGGGGGGGTGGCGTGGATATTACCATAACAAATAAAATACTTTCGACCCGCCACCTCCACCAAAAATGTTATCGACAATATGTTCATGAATTAGCTTCGCTTTCTATTGTTGGTACGTTAGAACCAGTGGGTGTATTTTAACGAGGCGCTAGCTGCTTTTAGACCCATCCATTGTTCCAACGTTTGTCGTGGAATATTATTGAACTGTGACGCATGAGTTATATATGATAACACTTACTCCTTTCACATTACGAAGTTGTTTTCTATAGCTAACAAACTCAGTTCGTCTAAGAATTGTGCTTGGCAACATTCCACTGTTTGATTAGCAGTTAAATGTACAATTTTAACCACTTGTTCACTGCTCTCCAGAAAACTTTTGAACACTTTGAAAATAATTCTATGCACTGCAAATTGTTCTAGTCTAGTCTCCTTAAAAAAACTATTGGTCTAGACTTGAACTTGGTATAAAAAAATACTGCTGCCATGTTCTTATCACAGAATATGTTGGATATATACTTGACAGATCACTTCGAAAACGTTGAGCCGTTTGTCTTACGATGTTGTTCCCGTCTAGACAGCAAAACTGCTGATCGTTGCATATCACGTTTATTTAATTTTAAGAGGTGATTAATAAAATGTTATGTAATGTAAATGTATAATTAATATAAATTTTATATAGAACTCGGTGTGATGTTTACTATATTTTGGCACAAATTATGTTTAAATTGGTGTCAAAATAATCTAAATGGAAAAATAAATTTAAAACAATGTTGAAGAATGCATCTTATGTAAGTAAAGGCTACATAAAGTCAAGTGAGCTGTGAAGTTAAATAAAAAATAAAATCAATCGCCTACATAATCAACAAGGAGGACAGGTCAACATAAGCCTCACAACTTATTAGTAGAGACGTGCAAAATGTTTTTTTTTAGTTTGAAAATTCGCACCTTAAAAATAAAATTTTTACATTTTTCGTTATCTACTAAAAACAAACAATTTAATAGGGCACACAAAAAATGCCAAGTTTTTAATAATCTGTATCACAAATTCCAGGACCATTTATGATTATTAAAAGAACAACAAGCACATGAGAGTGAGAATCACTTTTAATTTTCAGCTCAATTTCAGCCTCCAGTTTTCAAAGTTTCTAACAGTTTTTACCAGGAATAATTTCGACTACCCGGCACCTCCACCAAAATTACGAAATTATGCATTTTTTGTGTAATGTCGATATTTTGATATGAAGTATTTTGAGCTTACTCGCGTACAAACGATTATTACGATCTCATAATCGCGTTGTATGACCCGGCACCTCCACCATATGTACCAGCCAGGATTAATTTAATTTCGACTACCTACCCGGCACCTCCACCAAAACTTTGAAAAAAAAATTGTTTGATATTTCGTGACCTAATTAGCGTTTAAAGACATAATTGCTAATTTCGCCACTTGTTCATTGGTACAATTCAATCACAATTCAGATGATGAATGTGCAAATTGAATTTGAAGGGATTATTGCAACTTTAAAAAAATCGATAATTTCGTCATCACCATTTTTGCACATTTCTATTTATTAGTGATGGTTTCATAAATTCTAGCAGAACTTTTCGAAATATGAGCGAGAATACACACGTAAAATAGAAATTTATTTTTGCATGTTTGAGTTTATCTTTGTCCATAGTTTCAAGCGATAATTTTGTAAAGGACCATTTAAGTATGGTGCTATGCTCTAGTATGTTTGACAAACCAAAAATAAGCAGGTGGGATATCCTGATTAGAGAAATTCCCCAAAACTCGTATGTTTACAAGAATCAAAAAGCTTTAAAAGTCGTGTAAATTACAGATATAAGATGTATTATTTTAAATAGTCCCTTTATTTTAGTATTTTTCTATAGAATAAGTGTTGAAAAATATTTTTTTGTGTAACAGCCCTTGAAACATAATGTTCACAAGTGTAAAATTCGTAACATACAATTGTGCGCGGTTCATATTTGATTGTCCAACTTGATAAGGAGTCATAGGGTGAAACCCGTTTGGACTTGTAATAAGCATTCTGAATGCAAACTAGTCCCGTCCATGGTAAGTAGTCATGTCAGATGTATGTATGAATCTGCGGGTAGAAGACCTAGCTTCCAGGGCTAGGCGGGGCCTTTGGCAAGTAGCCCCGCCCCTATCCAGGCGCCACTCGATACAGGGTGGCACGTTACAAAACTTTTTAAACTCGGTTCAAACTTAGAAACAGAATCTTAGAGAAGCCATTTTAACGTAATTTAACCAAGTTTAATAAGGTGGTAATTAAATTTTATGTCCCGCTTTTAAGTTAACAACTCGATTATTGAAAGTAACACACTCTGTAATTGAATGCAAATATTTGAAGGTTGCAGCGTGCGTAATGCTACTGAGACGGTCCACTTATCGACATGCGAAACTAAAGCGAGAGTGAGCGGTCGACCACTGAAACTATCGCTACTGTGTCAAACAGAAGCAAGACCTTCACCTGGACACAAGTAAGTAGGCTAATGCTGTGACCCGTTCAGAATATTACATCCATATTGTCCCGGAAACTACGTTTCCATATACTGAATGTTTTTAAAGAAATCAATACAACACACAAATTAATTAAATGTGCAAAACAACAAATTATTTGACTTATTTGCTTATATAACAAAATCGCTCAGTGAAATTATTGGTAGATAATTTTAAAAATAATAAGACACTATATTCTCCACTGATGAATCATTAACGTAATGTGAAAATACGTAATTAACAAGATTAATCCTATACCAACCGAGTTGATATAAGGAACCCACCCAGTAGGTTTGGATTAACAATTCGGTAACTCACACCAAGTAATCGTGTCCTCTAACGGAACGAGTGTTGAAACCTGTATTTATACTAACGATTTGAATTGTAACAATTGCATTTGAACATAAATTTTGTTTACTGAGCAATATAATTATAAAATATAATATGTAACATACCAGTTGTAATAATTATCACAGTGCAATTTAATAAACATTTAAAATCCACAATCTGCTATATGAAATACAGTAATCTAAAATGAATATTTGCATTTGCTTATTGGGTCATGTTTAAATAAAACACAAATTGTTTGCCACGAAGAAAATTGTCTTGTTCAAACGTACGGGCACTATAAAGTTGTATAACCGACGTGGATTGTCACCATGGAAGATTTGGCAACATCTCTGCTAGATACCACGGTGTTCAGGTTTGCTATTGGTTTGTATTTCATAATATTATTATATCAGGGAATCATAAAATTAGCACATTAAAAAAATATGGTCAATACAGTTTTTGCCACCACGTGTGGTGCATCATAAATAGTACACAATTATCAAAAGAACAACACAGTGATAGTTATTATAACTATGAATTTTACATTATAAAATGAATAAGAATATATTTTTAAAAGCATTGGTGCATGAATACCCAAAATATGAAGTTAAGATGCATAAATAAGATTTGATCATGTTTTGAATATTTTGGTGGAGGTGCCGAGTACGGAAAACTACATGTTTAAAAAATGTCTAACCTCGGCTCCTTGACCCCGAGGGTCACAACACACATCCTGTATTATCCTTACTGAAGGACAACCAAGCAAACAAGCTGTTCGATTAAAGGTCCAGTACATAACGCAAAAGTTAAAATTACATCTAAATGTCATCATTGGTATTTAAATTTGTATAATAACAACAATAATAATAATAATAATAATAATAATAATAATAATAATAATAATAATAATAATAATAATAATAATAATAATAATAATAATAATAATAATAATAATAATAATAATACACGTGTAGAATAGTTCGTAAATTTCTAAACTAAGAATGATACTTCGAGATTTCGAGACAGCTTCCATCCTGACATGGTTTTCGTGGTTTCCCATAGTCCGAAGAGCAAATGCTAGGATGGCGACGAGAAATCGGCCACGACCGTACACAGCAGAAAGAAAACATCATCTACAAACAATATTAGAATTTATAAATGACTTATTTTAGTTAGAGTTAAGACAAAAGTAATAATGTATGTAATAGGTACTCATGGAAGTACTTGACGTAAGTCCGTACAACATGTTAGCTCCGGTTTTAACCGAGTTTGTATGAAATACATCCAATAAAATAATAATAATAATAATAATAATAATAATAATAATAATAATAATAATAATAATACAAATAATAATAATAATAATTATTATTAATATTATAATAACCCCAACATTGTTGGGGTTACAAGCTAGTCAAGCTCCAGAGAAGTTGCTGGTTTAATTTCTTATTTCCGCCGAAATACAAGCATTCCATCTCAAATTTTGTCTACATCTTCATCTACTAATGACGTACTACGAGTGACATTGACGGGAAGTATTAATTTTTTATTAATAATGAAACTTTTAGTGCAGGTGAGGTTAATAATGTTATGAAATATTTCGACTATACACTGCACTTGTAAATAAAGAAAACAACTTTGTAACAATATTTCGACGACTATTCAGTCATCTTCAACGGGTTTAATGACATTTATCAAATAACAACAGTAAGAAAAAACAAAAAATCCAACATTCTTAAAAACAAATACATACTGCCATCTCAATTTCACCAGATAACACATGCCTACCATCTTATAAAAATTAAATCAGTTATGTTGCCAACTGACAATTAAGATAAAATGAAAATATAACATCTTTATAAGCGATGACTACCTCTGGCTTTGGGGAACAAACATTGTTCAAATAGAAGGACAATCAAGTACTAATAACGTTGTTCTTCACAGCCATAAAGGCCAAATGACAAACAAGATAAATACACAATACCCTTTATAAGCTATGACTGAATAAGTCGAAATATTGTTACAAAGTTGTTTTCTTTATTTACAAGTGCAGTGTATAGTCGAAATATTTCATAACATTATCAATTAAATTGTGTTGATTTTGACAGTTACGTGGTAGGCGTACATTCGTTCAGAGACATAATATGTATTTCTCGATTTGGTTGATCGGGAAACACTCCCGTAGGTGTAATTGTTTTTATTTACTACAATTCAGAAATTAAAAAAGTCCGCCCCAACCGGGAATCGAACCACGGATCTCCCGCATTCCAGACAGGCGTCTTAACCCGGTTTTAAAATTCTCAGTTTGGGCGGACTTTTTTAATTTCTGAATCGTAGTAAATAAAAACATTATATGTACCTGAATGAATGTAGTATATCTAAGTAAGTATAATATTTAGCATTTTATGTAAGCACCTTTAATCATTTTGCAGATATGAGAAGTTTGACGTCTTCTAAATTAGTCAAATTAGAAAAGGTTCAGCAAAACGGAAAAAGGCAAGAAGGTTGAGAAGCGAAGACTTCATCACCGCCCTGAATTTGATGAATCATAAAAAGAGAAAATGTGTTTTTAATTTTGAACTATATTGATTTATAAATTTCCATAAACGATAACAAAGGACAGACTTTGACAGCTAGTAGAATTTCTCTCGAACAAGGAAAATAGGAAATACAATACCAGACAATGGATGTTTCCGTTGTGACTACACAACAGACCACCAACGCTGGAAAACTGAGGCAGCGTATCAAATGGACAGAAGATATGAACATTTGTGTGATGCGTAGCTTTTATAGGGTAACGTTATTAGAGACGGTTTTAATTGGTTATCGACAAGAGCTTCATCAAGAGTTTATACGTTATCATCAATTTTTAAAAGTAAGTGAACAGAGCATAGCTTACCATATAAGAAGAATTATAGTTAAAAATAAAATGTTACCAGGAAACATTAACTAGAATAAGACGCGAAGTGAAGGACGAACTACAAACACATCGAGATGATAACGGCACTACATCGGAAGAGGACAGCGAAGAAGAAGACCAGTTTATACCAGAACTACCAGAATTACCGATAATGCCATACCTGCTAGAACTTTCAGATCTACCAGACATACCAGAAATTCTAAACCAACCAGAACGTCCAGATTATCAGAACGTCCAGACCTACCAGAACTTCAAGAACCACTAGAACTGCCAAACCATGCAACCAAGAAGATCAGAACACCCATAACGACTAGAAGATCAAACACAAGAGGTAGATATGCATAACGAAATAGAAAAGACACATGACATGATCAATCTAAAGAATATCCTAGCTTTAGCATTTGCAACAGCCATGTCAGGGTTTGCGCACATAGAACCAAACAACTGACCATACATTCCCTAAAGCCAAGCATCCAAAGGAAATGAAGACAGCGGTACACATAATGAACACACATATTTTATCAGATTACACACAAGACGAGTTATCATTTGCAGACGTTCATTCGTTCATTATTGTGCAGCTGTAGCAGTGGTTAGATATTTGGTCTTAAAAGTAAAATCTGCAACCTTTCAAAGACGAAACATCGAAACAGAAGAAAAATCCGAAATGGGAACAGCGACTAGTTTATAGAATCGATGATTTTAGGAAAGATATCGGTCGACTGGAACAAAACCGAATGAGTAATCGATCTAAAAATGTGGTACGCTACTGCCAGAATATATTTGAAAAAGGTTCACACAAAGCACGAAACACTAAACGAATTCATTCACGAATATTTGGATACACTTGAACAAAAAGTAAGTGCTCTATCTAAGAGATTAAACAAATATAAAGAATTTCGTATTAGAAATGAACAAAACCGAATGTTCAAAGAGAAGGAGGAAAAACAGTTTTAATAAAAAGTTAAAAAAATTCTAGTACCGAAGAAATAACAGGAAATGGAACACCAACTAAGACGGAGATAGAAGAGTTTCGGGCAGGAATATGGGGTAACCCGGTAACACACAACCAGGATGCACAATGGATTCAAGATGAAATAGCTAGGATGAGCGATATTATTGAGATGAGATTCGAAGGTATAACTGTTGATGAATTAAAGACGACAATCAGTGCTACACATAGCTGGAAAGCACCAGGTAATGATAATATTCAAATTTTTGGTTTAAGAAATTCAATACTACTCACAATCAAAATTACCAAATGTCTCAACGAGTTTATAAATGGAGTAAAAGAAATACCCGAATTCTTTACTGAAGAAGTAACCTTCCTCTAACCGAAGGATGACACGAAGAACCCAAGTAAATATCGACCAACTACATGTCTACCAACTATATATAGAATATTGACTTCATGCATAACAAATGAAGTATAATCATTGCAAGAACACAATATCATGGCCGAGGAACAAAAAGGATGCTGTAAGAACTCACAGGGATGTAAAGAACATCTCATTATCAACTCTACTGTAATGAATCATGTATACAATAAGAAAAGGAACATTCATGTAAACTTCATTGATGACTACAAGAAAGTATTGACTCAACACCACACACATGGCTTATTCAGATTTTACAAATATATAAAATCAACTAAGTAATTGTAAACTAATTGTAAACAACACAAACTAAATATGAAAAACCAGCAGATAACTACAGATTCAATCTGAATTAAACGTGGCAATTTCCAAGGTGACTCATTTAGCGCATTATGATTTTGCCTGTCATTTGACCTGTCATTTAAAATTAAGGACAAGAATATGGTATGTCACACAATTTCTCACCTATTCTACATGGATGACCTAAAGATATATGCATCAAATTTTGATAACCAGTTTAATCAATACAACATTATAATTTAGTCGAGATATCTGCATGCAGTTTGGGGTAGACAAATTAATGTAATACGCTACATGTCGAAAAGGGTAAGGTTAAGCATGCAGAGAAGTCCAGCTAGATGATGGAAATAGGATTGGAGTTATGGACGATGTGTTACATATATGGATGTGTATTTGTAAAGTTTGGAATTTGTTGAATAAATAATAATAATAAAAATAATATTAATAATAATACAAATATTTAGGACTCTCACAAGCTGCCAGAATTGAACATTAAGTAATGAAATCAAAATTGATAGATATATACAAGGAACGACTAAAATCTATCCTCAAGACGCAACTAAACAGTAAAAACAAGATCACAGCAATAAATACATACGCTAAACTAGTACTGACATATTCATTCGGAATCATTAAGTGGACACAGACGGACATCTACGCGTTGGAAATTTTAACTTGTACTACACTTACCAAACTCAGAATACATCATCCTAAATAAGCACTAAATATTTATATTGCTTTTATAAATGCATGCTTGCGCAACAACTAAATATTTTAAGAAAATATTTTTTTACAAAGAGTAACAAATCTACACTACATGGGGCTGTGGTGCCAGCTGACAAATCATTAACTCCCCTCAATCTAGCAAACGAAAATGTCAATCTACAAGTTAACCTCATAAATGACGCTGCTAAAGAGTAACGTCTCTCAGAAAAGACCCTACACAAGAGATATTATGATGAAGAACTACACAAAGAACACATAGTAGGTGGTTAAACAACGGGGAACTATTTGAAGAAACAGAAGGTTTTATGATGGCCATTCAAGACAGAGTGATTTCGACGAACAACTATAAAAAATACATTATATAAGATGCGACAGTAAAAGATCAATGGAGAAAATAAATTCAAATAATACAAGTTATGTTAAAAGGGTATATGAAACATACGCATAAAAATTTCGAAATTTCATCACCTTCTGCCCCGAGGTTTCACAAGGATCCACGTTCACCAATGGAACAATGGTTTTCCTTCCACGTCTGGTTAGTTTATCTTGCAGATTTTCTTTGATGTGACAGTGATTTAAATTTTGTATGCCGTAATTTTAAGTTCTTTGCTTCCCAATCAAAATATCCGTGGGACTACAAACTGGAAGCTTGTGAGTCTGTTTTCTTTCAATTATTTTGTATCAATAAATGTTTGAAAGTAATACCTCCATAAATGATAGAAAATGTACTGGTTCACACCCACTAACAACATATTGAGTAAAATATTATCACAAACGTTCACTGATGTATATAAATAAAACGAAAAGCTGTAATAAAACTATCTTCTACTAGTGTAGGCCTTGTGATGCAATGCACTGCCTTCTCGTTGTGTTCGTGTTCGTGTTCGTGTTCGTGTTCGTGTTCGTGTTCGTGTTCGTGTTCGTGTTCGTGTTCGTGTTCGTGTTCGTGTTCGTGTTCGTGTTCGTGTTCGTGTTCGTGTTCGTGTTCGTGTTCGTGTTCTGGAAGTAATGATGTTAATTACAAGTGACATGCGCTTTAATATAAAACTGTAATAATCCTTCTGATATTGGGCAGATATATGCATGAGTTGAATCCTGCTATTGATTTCAAAGTGTCACGCGGACAGGTTCTAATTAATTGATTTCCTATTCAGAAAGAACATGGAAATGATCTATGCAGTATGACCAGCCACGCTTCCGCTTCGCTGCTTATGCCATATTAGATCTCGCACAGACAATTCAGTTAGTGGCAATGATAGAGGTTGCCGACTTATTGCAAATAGCTGAGGGGCATTAAATAAGAGGGTAGGTATCTATGGGGGCGGTAAAGAGCAGGGAGGTTATTGGAGGGGTACTCGCTGTGAAGTTTGAAACTGATGCTACTTCAATAGAAATTCTTGAATGAACAGACTCCTGGCTTTAATGAAGCCAAAGATTGAAAGGGGCTTGTGCAACGACTAATGAAGCAAAAGATGCCTTGCCTTAAGCAGTGAGTTTGTAACAGTACCACGCTTTGTTTCGGGTGTGGACAGTTGTGTTTTGAGCAAGAGGTGCTGTGGTATAGTGAGAGTGGGACGCAGTGGTTGAAATGCTATGGTTTATTTATTTATTTATAACTTTCTATGGAGTTGTACAGCTTAATTTACGATTATTTGTACAATTTCGAAATAAAATAATAATAATAATAATAATAATAATAATAATAATAATAATAATAATAATAATAATAATAATAATAATAATAATAATAATAATAATAATAATAATAATAATAATAATAATAATAATAATAATAATAATAATAATAATAATAATAATAATAATAATAGTGAGGATTGACAAACATTTACGGTTTCGTTTTAGATTATGCTGTTGTTGTAAAATACGGTGGCTATTATAATAGACTGTGAATGATTGCTAGAACTATGCTACGTAAGAAGATTATTAAGATTATGATAATTAACATTACTTCGAAATTTGTGTGTCGCCACGCATGGATTTTTAGTAATCGAGAAACTAAGAAAGAAATGATTTACAAAATACGTTTACAAATAAGCGTTGGAAACACGGTTTATTGCATAATAATGGCTCGGTAATATTGTGTTTCTGTATGAAATTACCCCAAGTCATATGAAAAAGATACTTTATTTAAAGCAGGACAGTAAGACGTACGTTCATTTTATAGTAAACCTGAAACTTATTCGTGACCTAGACAACGGCGTCGGGAAACACCTGACGTGTAGAAGGTAAACATTGCAAGTTCCACTGTGTTTGTCTTTTGAGTGTCTTCTCATGGGCAGAAGAGAGAGAGAGAGAGAGAGAGAGAGAGAGAGAAACATTTTCCGTCGTTTTACTTTCAACAGTCACACGTACCGCGGATACCACTTTTGTTAGCATTTGTGAAGAAATTTTGAAAAGAAAATCTTCTGAAAGATTCTTAATTCAAGTAACAACTTCAATAATTATTTTGTTTAGTCTACGTCATGTCTTAATTAGCTCTTCTTTGATAAAAAGGGCTTCTTGTAAAATGATTAAAGAAAATATTCGACTAAAAGTAAAATGTCTGCAAAAATAAAAGACTACTTGGAGGATAAATTGGTTATTAATATCTGAGCTCTACTCTTCAGTATAACGCTGTTGATATCACGGTTTTAAAGAAACAAACTTCATAGCCTTGGCAAGTAGCGTAACACATGGTTTAGCGCAACCTTTTATGAACCGATGACTGCAGTTGGCAACGATGTGGGTGTAAGGTGACGACATTATCATTACAATTTAAATATTGCTACACTATATCATCAATTACGAACATCACCAACTAAAAACCAATTAATCTTTTATTAGTTCTCAACTTACATTTTGTTAAAACACGCTCAAAACTGCATCACCGTCAATAATGTGCGACTCATATAAATAAAATTGTATGCACGATAATCGATCTATGTCACAACTCACAAGCACAATTGATGTAGCATTACAAATGTTTTGAAACACCAGCATCATTAGGTGCTTGATAAAAAAACAATGCATTGGGACATGCTGTACTTTCATAGACTACCACAATAACACAATTACAATACCACAAAATTAAGATGGTTGCACCACTCCCATACCAAAAATGTAATTTATTTGTCTTTTCAAACAGTTTTAACTTTCCCTTTAGCCTTAAGCAAATATTAATAATAATTTGCCTTCCTATTATTATCAGTGAGGTAAAACATGTTAAAGTGTTCAAAAAATTGTATTGTGATAAACTTGTAAATAGGCTTAACTTAGTGTAATGTTTTGTACTTCACCTTTGTAAGATCTGCCTAACTATTTGTATTTCATGTGTGTTCTGTACCGTAGCTCGCTTTTGATCTAAATTAAGAGATGACTTGATTTGAATACATTTTCGCCAGCACGATTTTTCTGCGACTAGACATTGCATCACTTCTTTTAAGTCCTTAAGCAGCAAGTCTTGAAGACATCAGTTAATGGAATTGTTTTTAAATATTTTGTAAGAAACGTGTCGATAGTACAACGTAAGGCCCTCTTAAGGTGTATAACTTTTTTTTTTGAACAAGCGTAAATGTCGGAGGGCTTAGTCAGGATTGCCGCTGACGGGGTTCGAGCACACAGAGTCTCAGCCTTTACGCTTGAGCCACTACACAGTCGGTAGTACATGGATTCGTATTCGTTTGCAACTCGTAAAGCGTACAACTTAAAATAGATAGAATTATATTAACAAATTCGTATATCACCATAATTAAGAAACTGACAGTCACAGAACTTGTACCCCCGGCGTCAAAAGTAAATCAAGTGCTGGGTATTGTAGATACGAGACCCCTAGATTTACTCCTGACGCCGGGTGTACATGCGTATCAACAAATTATAATTTTTTCAAATTTACCTTTCTGAAGTATAAGCTCAAAACAAACATTCATATTATTAATGCCGGTGTGCTAAAATTAATTTATACTTATTACATCAAACTTAGTTAATCAGTAATTTTATTTCTTGAAAAATAAGAAAACAGTAATGACCTTTCTTTATAACTTGTCGTAAAATGAACTGCCGATGTTATACGTTTTCAGTTGATTTCTTTGAGTCACATTTAAAATACGAAAAAGAATGAACAAAAGCTTTAGATGATGAGCTGGCTTTTATGGAATTTCTATGTGCGCTGTTAAAATGGTGATAGAATCAATGTAAAGTTACCGCAGTGCTCAACTGCTCATCTTATCTATTATTCCATTATTCATTAGCGGATCGTTGGAGTTTTGACGTCGTTGAAACTCTGCCATATTTCTTATATATAAAAAAATAGATACTTCCTTCATGATAGCGATAGAAATAAAATAAAAGTTGGCCTCTACTCTTGACTCACGGCTTGTCATGAGCGACGATGCTGCATTTGACTGATCCATCATAATGAGTTTAGGATTTAGTTGGTTGGATGAGCGCAGCGAAGACTTCAATTGCACTGACCCCATCCCCCCCCCCCCCCCCGCCGAAAAAATAGCTCGTTTTTTCCTGTTTGTATTTTTGTCTGTTTGTTCGTGCTCTATCTGGCAAACGACATATGCGATATTGATGAAGGGACCTTTGAAATCTCTGAACTTAGACTTGCCACGCTTTTTTAGTACAATCGATCAAATATTTCTTATGATGATCGTGCTTTTACGATTATTTTCGATATTTAATGAGATATTTTCGTGATATTTGGCCCGCGACCGGGTAAACGGCTACTCCAATCTTGATGAAACTTTATGGTAACATGTAGAATCACTGAAATTATATAAATTATGATTTTAGAGACATTCGAAGAAATATTTCTCATAGAAATCGTACTTTTTCGATTTTCCCCACCGATTTTTAATTTTGTAAAGGAACTTGAAAAAGTAATGAGATCCCACTTGAAATATTCGAAAAAAGCTCATCCATCAACGTGGCTTGAAAAAGCGTTCGCGAAGCGGCCTAGTTATTGATACATCATTGGCATTTCACCTTGTCCTGTGCCCATGTTCAGAAGTAATCCCTAAACATCCCAGGTTGGTTTATTTAAGAACCAGAATCCTTCAGAAACCGGTCACGTTACATGCGTTTACTACTAGAACACGACAAATAAATGTAATGTCCAAATTAAAATAAGAAGGTTGTCGTTCGTTCCGGTTAGTAACATCTTGCAGCAACTTTATTCCGACATGCATTTCTTCTTAACATCGAATAATATAGATTAAACTCATTCGTAAGTATTTAAAGTTACCCATTCGTTTAAGAGTGTGCGGTGCCGGCTAGTTTGTCAGTCCACAATGTAAGATATGCAATTGGCCTCCTACATGTGCGAGGCTAATATAGGGAGGGTGGGTGGGGATGGTTTCCACTCTGCTGGTTCCAGTTTGATGGCGGGACAGCGATCTCGTCACGCCTCGCCGCTCTCTTGTTTATAGCGCCGAGCGCGTGATGCAGCCTGCATGCATATAGAGTGGCTCCAACCACATCGTATCACACAACCACTATACGGGGGAAGTTTCATCAAATATGGTTCTTGCCTCAAATACAATCAACATATTGTTATCCAAAGTAAAACAGTATGATACAGTTTACCTATATTATATTGGTCGTCATTATGACTACGTACCTACTCTTTTACCTATCTACCTACTCACCTTTCGACCTACTTACCTACCTACATAACTCTACTTCTACCCTACCTACCTACATAACTACCTACCTACTCACCTTTATACCTACTTACCTACTTACCTACCTACATAACTCTACTTCTACGCTACCTACCTACTCACCTTCCTACCTACTTTCCTAACCGCAAACCTCTACTTTTACACTACCTACCAACATAGCTACCTATCTAACTACATATACTCACGCTCACCTTCATGCTTACCTACTAACTTATATCCTACCAACATACAGAATGACAATAGTGATGGCTCAAGCGTTACATGCGAGACTCTGATTCGGGAGGTCCCGGGTTCAAATCTCGTCGAGACCGACAATCCTTACTGAGTGTTTTCCTGAGGTTTACCTGAGTCGGCAATGCGAATGCAAGTTATTGAGTCCTCTAAAACAGTTCTCGGAAATCACTTCTCAATGTACTAACACCAATAAACCTAGTTAAGACACCTGAAAAGGGGCATGCATTGCAGCCTGGGCAGGTTTTTCTACGATAAATTATTAAATTTAGTCAAAAACAATCAAGGATGCTAAAAAAACATCAGAGTTGTCAAGAGCTGATTAGATGTCGGTTCCTGAAGCCACAAATCAAAACATGTAAATACAACTATGGGTAACTGTAATGTGTACTCGTAAGAGGGCGCTAAGCAAATTAACCAACAGATCGTTGTCGGAGAATACAAATATAAATTAATACGTTTATTACCAGCTATCAGAGCTCGTCGTTGGTAGAGGAGTCAAATATAAAGAGGTAAAGGAGGCAGATAATTTAACTGACTTGTTCCAGCCTTTACTAATGGCGGAGGTGCCGAGTTCAGAAGTTCAACAACATTCTTTGAGGATAGTTACGCCATCTTAACCCCTAGTCACCAAATCAATTCTACGTATCTTCAACAAAATGCATGTCGATCGTCAGTCATGTTCTGTTTTAACGTGAGACGTGACGCACGACCAGACGTTTATTACTTTGCGTCAAATAAATATCAAGCGATGGATGTGTTAACATGACTATTTTGTTTACCTAATACTTCGCTTACAGTAAACCCACGTACATCTGATAATGCTGCTAACTAAGTTAGCCTCACGTAGTTCATTCAAACACCACACACTACGTTAACAACACGAGGTAAAATGGTTTAACTGATTCGTTAAACGGTTAAAATGGTTTAGCGACGTTGATAAACACTGCGATTCAGCTTACTAACGGTGCGGTAACTTAGGTTCGATTCCGAGAGTGTACTAAAACCTCAAGTCCGTTCAAACTCGCCGTGATCACTCTAATCCTTATCCGCGTTAAGCTGCCATGATTAAATTCCAGCTGATGCAAATGATTAGTTGTTTGCTAAACCACTGACTCCTTGTAATGCACCTATAAGCTCACCGATGTAACATCTAGGAGACGGTCTAAAACGTTTTAGCTTCCACCACAGCTGATCCGGTTTAGAATACCGCGATGTCCATGATAAACTTGGTGATCTACTGGGAACAAGGTATAAAGGTTTAGCTGAATTATAATCAATTGAGACATGATGTTTTTTTAGATACTTCACAAACACATCAATATGATCAATTAAATCGGGGTTTAGTTCGCTTAATAGTGACAAGCTGACCGTTTTACAATTACAATTTAACAAATTGGAATTTGCTCTATCGCGAATACTTAGTGGACTACCAATGTCAGCATGTTTTTAACACTAGTCGTTTTATTGCCACCTGGTTTTACATCACCAATTAATTAAGTGTACCGAATTTAATGAACATGTGTTGTGCCGGAAAAGAGAATAGCTATGACATATTTTAATATTCTCATAAAATGGTGATTATACACAACAACAATACACACAAATATTGCACAATATAATATAATATAAATAATATATTGTCAATATATTGGTTGAGAGGGGAGTTAGGAGGCAATATTCATACGCTATTTTAAAGAGTTAAATTCGAGCATTTGTATGATGATTTAAGACAACGTTTAAAAGTTTCAAATCGGTGTTACGAGTAGTGGGGGGTTCGATACCAAGACCCTCGCGAAGTAGCCTCTAGTGAAATATTAACCTCCAAATAGTTAAGAATTTAATATATGATTTTTTAAATTCAAAGTACCTCGATTAAATTATTACACTGATGCTTATTCTACCGCATACATTATATTGCCACAATTCCAATTTTTATCGCTCACACTTAATGTAATTAGTGGTTCACATAAAAAACAAGCGTTATATATTTCCCGTCGAACTCCAGGGCAGTCGGTGTGGAGTGTTGCCACTGAGTAGGCGTGTCATATTTCGCAGCTTGACACACCCACCAGCCGCTATCAAAGCTAAACCTGGACCCAGGTGTATTTACTTTAGTGTGCTTGCATAGTGAGGGCGTGTAGTTGTTTCACCCCTGGCGAACGCCACAAACATAGAATGCAACCAAGGTAGACATCTACCCGGCGCCTCCACCAAGGACGTACATTTATTTATGAGCATTAGATTTAAGTTATCACTCACTATAATTCAAGATGTAACAATTCACCACAATTATTATTTGGAAAATACCCAAAGAATGATAATCAAACCACTTTGCAATAGTATTCAGCCTGATGTTATTATTTTTCCAGGATTAGTTCAGAATAGACGAATTTAAATACTAGTTTTTATTAGTAAGTATTAGAACTGTATCGTTGTATCGTTTAAAGGATAATAGTGTTGGGAGGTGTGTCCAAAGTATAAGTTTTGCCCTGTCACTAGAACTCACTCATTTTGGTGATGGGGGAGGGTTTAAGAACTTCTTTTTAACTACCATTTAGCAATACTTATAGCAATTAATTGTGTTCTTGTTTATTTCACTTTTCTTTGGCAATTTTAAACCAGTTAATGAACAATTAAATTAATCAAGGAAAATGCGTGTGTTTTTTTATTCAAATAATTTGTTTCATTTTTATTCCATTGTGTAACAATGTATGTTTGTATGTATGAAATATATTTTTATATTTTTGGATTTATTCAATTTGGCATACCAACATGAGAAAGCTGAGCAAATTATCATTACGAGCTCAGAGTCATACATTTAAACTCATTTTTGAACAATGTGTAGAGCCGCGCTTTAACTTTCTTAAGGTATTTTCCGATACAAAATGGCAGCCAAGTGCTAAAAAGATAATTTAGGCCGGAAGTGCCTAACGAGATAGGCTATTAAACCAAAGCGTTTAGAAATTGCAATTCTATTCATTTCCTGTTAAACTTCCCCCTTTCTCCCGTCTTACTGCGATCCCTCGTTTGGCTTGGGCAGATAACGTGGACCGTCGGAGAGTGTGGTGGTGTGGGGGAAGGAGGGTGAGGGGGGGCAGGGTCCATCAAGGGTGAAAATGAATATATCAGAGGTCGGAAATAATGAACCCTTTAAATCCTTGATAAAGATCGTGAAACTGTTACATGAATGCAATACAATGAAGAAGATAAGTTACGCGTGATTATATACGTACATTGATTTTGATTTGGAGTTTTACGCTGTGTGCAATGCTATCCCAGTACGTAACGTGTTTCACTGTTTTATTTCTTGTTGACTGGTCAGGTCTACCTTACTGCATGGCGGGTGAACAACCCAGCGCGCCGTTTCCCTTCCACTAAGTGACAAGGAATGTGCAATTGTGAGTGCCTTGTAAACGTGTGCAGAACACTACATGGAAAGGTTGAGATCTTCAGAGTACATCCGTGGTTTATCCATGAAATTGTGAATTGTGAACTACATTTTAAAAGATACAATCAAACCTCCAACGTTCACTTAAATTTAAGTTAATTAATTAACTAATTAATTAATTTTTTGGTGGGAAGCCTGTCCAAGGTGCAATTCATGCCCCTCTTCAGGTGTCTATCAAGGTGTGTTGCGGATAGAATTACTGTGAAGGGATGTCTGAGGGCTGTTCAAGAGGACTCAATCCCTTGCATTCGCATTAACGACAAGGAAAATATCGGAAAAAACCTTCAGTCAGGATTGCCGGTCTCGACGGGATTTGAACTTTTTATCTATTACGCACACATCATTATATCTTTAGTGATAAAAGACGGTCTTTTCCTCAGCTGATGGTAATCTTTGTTCCTGTTCTTAGATTCGAAACGAACTTTCATCAATGATTTATCTTAAGTATTTATCAATCGTAAATTTCCTATCGCAAATAATGCTAATCTGGAATATAAGCTAATAATATTATGAGACTTCTGTACTTGTAAATAGTGGTGTGCTGGTACCCAAAATGTATGGTCGGGTCGGGTATTTGGGAACCGACCCGATAGCGAAAAGGGTACCCGATTTCCGGGTAGCAAAAATATATTCTGGGGGAATGGTGGAGGTGCCGGTCCAGACAAATTTTAATATTTACAACTATTATATAAAATGTAATTCAATAAAACTACAGCGAGTAGAAAATGATCTGGGAAAAAATCATAATGTAAGATTCGTCACTAAATTCAATATCCATTATTATATGTAGTATTATAACGCCAGTATTTTCCCTACCCAATCTGACCCGATCAGAAAACCCGAGCAGTTTAGTCCCCGAACCGACCCGCCTGTCAAAACCTCTACCCGCGCATCTCCTACTTGTAACCACAGTCACATAGAAGTGAAGGTTTGTGCTCGTAATTGTCACTTTTACTGTAATTACAATTATTACATTATAGAATCAACATATGATAAATGTTGCATTCATGTCAATTTAAACACAGTATTCCAGTCAAGTAACAAGCTCATACATTAGTGATGATTTTTTTTTAACCCATGCTAATCAATTAGTCACATATATAACCCGAGAAAACTACAATAAAAAAACAAGACTGGTTACAGAGAATTGTTATTGTATAGCCGTTACAATGAATACATCATTTTGCACTTAAATAGAAATGAACTATTTTTGTTTCAACAGAAAATATGATAAATGCGTCCTCATTTCCATTTTTAAATAATGTTATTAAAAACAATTTTTTTTTTATTTCCATGAAGGAATAATGCATTCCAAATATAATTTATCAATGAGTTCTCTGTTTAAACGCTGTGATAATCGATTTAAAAACGAGATTCCTGTGGTTTACAAAACAATGTTTTATTGTTCATCGGAGTCCAATAACAGCCATTGAGCATCCCTGTTGAAATGTTCGATCTAAAGGGGAAGAGGACTCTCCCAACTTGGTTGATTTCTATAAATAGAACATGACGAAAACTCGGCGAGCCACTGCCTGAAGTTTCCTTGCCAAAAATACATACTTACTGGGCCAACAATCCCAGTTGCAATCATAAGCGTAACCAGGTCAAAACGAGCTTGGCTATATATTAGAGAAACGAGAAGAACTGTGTGGAAACAAAGTACACACATAGAAATAATTAACAATATTTTCAGGAATATACTGTACATGGTTATACCATTCCGCAGATTAAAATGTATTTCAATACAAAAAATGTGAATACTATTACTGATTGATTGCAATTGTCGTAAAACTTTGCCGCCTTGTAGCGTCGATAGCTCAATTGGCAAAATCATCGGTAAGTATAGAGTTGGAGGTACTGAGTAAGAACCCCTGTCGGGGCAAATTATATCTTCAAAATAAGTATAATGTATAATAACACTGATTTACTGAATAAAACACGGTATAAATAACAATGTACATCACTCAACCGCTGCGTTGCAATGCTGTGCATTGTTATTTTAACCGTGTTTTGATCAGTAAATCACTGTTATTATCATTCTCCGGTTAACAAGTCCTGGCGGTTTGCTCGAAACAAATGAGAATTACAAAATGTTTGATCATATTATAACGATGGTAGATGAAGTAGAAAAAGCATTGGTTTGTAAAGTGGTCTGATGAGCTATTTCGAGCCATACATTAATTACTAAAATCCAACCACCTAATCTGTGTTTTCGTTGGCTTCATTGATTTATGTTAATCCGGCTTTGTGATAATGACAAATATAATGAATATTCATCCTGGTCCCGAGTACAGACTCACATAATAAACAAAACTAAAATGTAGCGCTGTAGAGGACCAATCACGCGTCGCTTGGTGCTTGTCCGAGCGTATGTGAATGTGTGTGTACACGACTACACCCAGTCACCCGTGAGCGTGGGTGTGTGTAGTCAGTCTAGATTGCATTTTACCGTGTCATGTAATACCGCACGATTAGAATATGTTTGCACTTTGCAATGGTGATGGGAAGAAGTTACCTTTACATGTTGCGATTTAGAGATACGATTAATCGAGAAATTGTCGGAAAGAGCTACTTTGAAGCTTTGAGAATGTATTTTTTACCATGTCGTAATGTTTTAAACTGTTTTGTGCCTCCGAATAATCTTTAATAGCCTTAATTTCCCAAAGTTTCGTGAGCAATAACAATTAAAATTAATTGAGATCACCTGGAAAATGAATATTTTGGGTAATTTTGTGTTAGTATGTCCTACTGCTTGTTATTTACTACAAGTTAGAAATTTAGAAAACAATAATACCTACGGGAGTATTTCCCGACTAACCAAATCGAGAAATGTCCTACACTAATCACAGATACCCGAAGATTTGCTCAGTTGTCACAGAACCGTAAATAAAAGCTTCGAATGTGACATTTAAAACAAAATTGTTTATAATTTGTAGTAAGAACACAAATTTATTTGGTATATGAAAAAGTCCACAAACCTATAATTCTGTCTAATGAATTTTGACTGGGTATAGTTTCAATATTCACAACCGCGACAACCGCTTAAGTTTTACTAGATTTAGAAACATTTTCTACCTGAATTATACTTTAAACAAATGTGCAGCACGTAAATATACGCTTACATTTTACATTTGTCAAAAGTCATTAAGACCAAAACGTAATCGCAACTGTAAACACATAACAAGACTGGCTCGCTGAATAATAATCCTCGATAAAATACACTTTTTTTGTGTCTCCAATGTTGCGAACGATAGGCCTACATATATATTTTTTGTCTTAAGCTTTCGTGATCCATGGTTAATGTTTTAAGTATCTTTACGGTAAATAATCACGCACAGTATTATAGAAAATAACTTTTAATCCCAACGTTTCAGAAAAACTGTTTCCATTTTTAAGGGAATGGTAAAACAAAAATTCAATAAAACAACAACAGCATTATAAAAATAAACAAATAGAAACAAAAAACACACTACCTTGCAAAAATAGAAAATTACAAAGATCCAATTGCAGTGAACCTAAAATCAAATCACTTTGACAGCGATAGGCCTGCTAGAATGCTCACAAGAAGTCATACTCACAATGCAACCAAGTGATTTGATTTAAGATTCACTGCAATTAGATCTTTGTAATTTTCTATGTTTGCAAGGTAGTGTGTTTTTTGTTTCTATTTGTTTATTTTTATAATGCTGTTGCTGTTTTATTGAATTTTTGTTTTACCCTTCCCTTGAAAATGGAAACATAGTTTTTCTGAAACGTTGGGATTAAAAGTTATTTTCTATAATAATACTGTGCGTGATTATTTACCGTAAAGATACTTAAAACCACACACCACACACATATATATATATATATATTTTATTATATCGTCGAAACGTCGAGAAGAACGTTCTTTCTAGAGCCATCAACTCAAAACACAGGGAAATCACGAGAATCCCATCTACATCTCCCAGCGGCCTGAAACTAACAATCCATTTATATATATATGTTTAATTTTAAGTTTACGCGGTAAATGTTAAATAATTATTTCTGAATGGGGCTTTTCTCCGCGAATAATAACAAGGAGGTTCAAACTTACCCTCCCTGCCGACGTTCGGAGGTCATATATTTTTATTTAATTTATTTAATTTAATATGTATATATATATATATTGGTTGGAAGGTACAGCGATATTGGAACACAGTTCTCGTATGGGGATAACGTTGGTTAAATCACGTTGGAGAGGCAATTTTGTGTAGCCAAGGGCAGGATATTTTAAAATTGCATCATTTTAATACCTTGCATCATGAGTAATAGATTAAGTACAATTAATTTACATTTTTAATTCTCAATACACGCAGAAGAAAAAACTGTTCATTCATAAAATCAGAAAGCAGTCAGTATGGACTTTGAAACGCTGACAAATGAAAACATTCCGCCGCGACAAAACAGTACGAATTCAAATACCTCACTATAATTAGACTTGTTTATTGTTTCTAATGCAATAAAGTGTTGTTAATTTTACATTACAAAGCAACGTACTTGCGGCACGTATTAATTAGGTAAGCGTTTTAAAGTAGTATCAGTTTGCCAACATGTGCACAAATTAGATCAATTACAAAGATTAATGAAATAAACCATATGTATGCACGCGAATGTGTTAAATTGTTGTGGCCTCTAAAAAAAGCTTTGCAATACCATGATAATCAATTCTTTCTTTTATGCAGTTGGAGTACTTTTGTGGTTACACTAATTATTAGTATTTTAAGTACTGGATTACACTGCCATCAGTGGTGATATTATATCCACGTACATGCACATAAATGTACATACATATAATGTTAATTACTTACTTAATATGTGTTTATGTAAAAAATCCAGAAATTACAAAATCCATCTCAGCGCGGTAACGAACCCCGGTCTTCCGATTGCCGGTCGAGTGCTTTACCCCTGGATGTATGGATTTTTTAATTCCAACTTTAAATTCGACTTTTTGTATGAATCTTGATCTGGAAAATATTCTTTGTTAGATAAAGCATAAATCCGGTTTACGAAGGGATCAGGTATATGCTTTTATTTGTAAAGCCATTTAAGTGCAATCAAATCGGAAGCGAAGCGGTTTAGCCAAGCTATTCCCACTAGTCCTACTTTACTTTAGCTATTACAGTACGCTGGCCTTAATAAAATTAATTGTATTAATTTATGAATGTTTAACAGCTAGCAACTACGACGCTTTGAAGTAGGTATTTAAGATAAAAATAAATAAAAATTCCTCAGCTGGTAAGATCATCTGCGCGGAAAGGAGACGGGCTCAGTCTCCTGTGCTGGCATTTCTAAAAATTGGTTGTCAAAAAAACGTAAATACCTTTTAAAAAAGTATTATGTATATCAATTATTGTTAACACTAATATTTAAGCTGATGTTTCTCTCACTACTACACAAATCATACTTGGTCATCGATTTTATGCTAATTTCGATTTCGATCTCTTCACAGTTTTTAAGCCATAAGAAAGTGTTATTTATACCCAATTTAGTCAATCTGGAATATACTTGCAACGCGTAGTTTATTAGTGTGAGTAATGTAAATAATATCGGTTAAAATTAGATTAGCCAATATGACGAAATAAGACAAAGAAGGCGCGAAGTTAAGTTTACGTCATAGGCAATCCAACAAACGCATAGTAGACGTTTTTGTGACCTTCGTTTTTCAAGCCGGAAGAACACATTGTTCAGTTATGTAGGCAGCTCCTCCTACGCAAATCGCTACATCTCCTATTGGGTGGCTGGCATGTTCATTAATCGCAGCTACGCAACCAATGGAGTTTTGGCTCCATAACGCGCCAATGAGGTGAGGGTCGTGCGGCGTCGGCGCCTCTTCCACCCGGCGCTCTAGTGCATGGCAGCTACTACTACCGCCGTAGTAAAGACCTCCGCCAGGCCGTCGAGTGTCGCACAGCCCTTGGAGGGCCGTCCGCACCACGCGACAAGGTGAGACACGATTCACACGACTACCTAGCTTCACTTGCTTTAGTTAGAATACTCTGGTGCTGGTCAGGTGCGGGGACGTTGAGATGGGGCGCTCTCGCACGGCGTGAACGGCTGCATGGAGTCAGGGACGCGTGCTCGCAGCTCGGCCACGCGGCGAGGGGTGCAAAGCGCGGGAAAACGTGACACCTGACCTCACCATGCGACAATTTAAATTTGGAATTTCTCTCGAGTATTTTGACCTAGTAACATCGCCTTCATGTATTTTCTCATCTTTGTATACTCTCTGTATACGTAACAACAACTAACAATACATGTAGATTGTATTTACAGTGATATTCAAAAGTAAATTTTGTGTCGTCACTTTAAGCGTTGTAAACGACAAGCGACAGTCGTTTATCATAATAGTTATTTTCATATAGTCATAAAACAAGTTGTGAGAGTATTCGTATAAAAAATTATGTCAATATAATTATATATTGTTATTATTTTGTTATTGTTTTTTAAATTAATAATTGTGCTAAGATTGATTAAGCTATGAATGAGCACAACTATGATTCACAAAGTCGTGACCAAGTCGTTGTACACCTTGTATACTTTAAATCTCAATTGATGATTATTTGCCTAATTGCGTACATAAAAGCCGCACATGAAAATACAAGTATGTTTATCTGTGCAACCTGCTACACTATAAGTAAAATGTCCTTGTTTATTATTATTACAGCTTATTATTTATAGGGTGCATATTATATAAGTTATATTTGGTTAGTTATAAAATGTAACTTCAAGTATAAAATGGGTTTGTGTAGCCGTGACTTAAAAAAGAATAAGATGATTTATAGTAGGAAGGAAAAAAATAGAAATACAATAACTCTGATGAATATCTAGTATTAAAAGTAAAGTAGACAAAACAGCAATTTCGTGTAGAAATAGTAGTAGTAGAGTCAGAAGGTATAGTAGTTGTAATAGTCAAATATAAATAAAAGTAATGGGAGTTTAATGAGTATAAGTAGTAGTATTATTAGTGGTAGGAGTAGTAGATACAAAAACGGAAGTAAATTTATATTAAACATGTGACTTTTAACCAATAATAAAATTATTTGGTTCTAAACAACATTTGTTCTCCTAGATGGAATACGTTATTTTACGTATGCATTTTTGTGATTCAGCTTCTGCTCTGTACAGCACAACATTTTAAACCAGAAAGTCGATAGTTTTGAAAATCATAAATGTACTTTGCCAATACATTCGTTTAGAGCTGTATTTTTATTGCACTCGTAAAGTTGATGTGCAACTCAATTGTTTACATAGACGAAATGTGTGTTCCGGGTTTTCTTCAAGTATATAAAATATTGTCAGTGACAAAATTACTACGTCTTCTAAAATACCAAAACTTGTTGTTTAGTCAAAATATCACATTTAATAATAACGATTATAAGTTTTGTTGCTCTTGGATAACAACTTCAATACTAAATAAAATGTTTGCATGAAATAAGAAGTAATGAACCAAACATTAACAATTACAATGATAATACCAGACCGCGAAAGTTCTAAATGTGAATTAATAACATATTCATTACTAATTAAACATATTTAAATTTAATAATTAAAAAGAAAACTAAAATGGCTCACAGAATGATAGTTATTACTATTGAACCTTGTTTCGAGGTTGTAACTGTAATAATAATAATAATAATAATAATAATAATAATAATAATAATAATAATAATAATAATAATAATAATAATAATAATAATAATAATAATAATATCAATTTTTGTTATATAATATTAACATAATATAATAATAAAAAAAAAAAATCAATAAAATAATAAATAAATATTATTATTATTATTATAATTATTTATTTTTTTTAAATAGTAATGACAAAATACATAATGTAAATGATACAATACATCAGTCAGGACAGAATGATGGTAGTGAGGAGTAGGGCAAGCCCCATGTCACATGAAATGTGTCTCACTACCATTGGCTTATAACTAATTAATTACTAAAAATCTAATGTTACGTACTATCAATGAGTGATGAGTTCAATGTACAGGGGATGATATAGTGGATGATTGGTGAGGTTTTTCCACATGCACAGATTATTATTGTAAATAACAAAGTAAAACATAAGAGATATACAACATACATTTGCGTAATTAGTTCATATAAACAAACGCAATTCATTTTAATGCACTAGGATTTACTAAGCCATTAAACTCGTGCTATCATGCAATATCTACAATAACTCGTAAACTTTAAACAAATTTCTACTCGACCTTTTCCCTAGTCAGCGTCATATTGCTGCAGATACGTTTGTTTGAGGAAGATTCAATGTAAAATGTAGTCTAACTGGCAATTTCTAACTCTTTATAGGATAAAACAAAAAAGGAACTCAGTTTAGGTCAATTAAGTAAAAATTATTCTATTTAATAACGTTTGTATATTATTTATAAAAAAACATGATTACATCATAACGTTTTGTTAATATTAATTCATAATATTGTGATGCAATATTTTTAACTGCTGTAGTCCTAAATTCAAAGTCAAAATATTCCATTACACTATGTACTTAATTATACATTACTTAATACCCCATATATTCGTGCACGTCACTGTTGACTTCAGAATTACTAATAACTTGAGTCAAACTCGGACTTGACAATTTCAGGCTAGTATCTTCCAAAAACAATATCCTTCATGAAGCGTAATATATTTAATAACCCAACGCAAGGCAAGTTTGATGTGAATATGTTACATTTATAATTAAGTATATTGAAATAAATAAATGTAATTGATACCATAACATTTGGGAGATTTGTCTGCTTATGAATTGACTCAAATACGAAGTCAACGAATAAAATCTCCCGAATGCTTCTGGCTGTGTTGTTACAGGATTCATGGACATCGCACGTGTGACGACCGAAGTATTTTGTCTGCATTGTTTTACATATTCCACAGTTTCTCTCATCAGATTATGGAGAATCATAAATTTGCATTTGTTGGAATCGCCCCGTAGTCATTGAATATTAACTCATCTATTTTGTCGTAGATGTTGAACATATTACTTCGTCTAACACAGTGGGTCGAGTCACGGCGCAAATGAAGCCGCAATAGATAGATCTGCAGTGGCGTAATCCTCCCGTACACACCAGGACCACAGGAGTTCAAACATGTCGAAGTACACCACTGGGCTGAATGCTCTCAGGATGAAGCTAATCGGCATCTTCGCGGGGTAAGTCGACATACTTTCAAGTGCTCTACCCTGTTTCTTTCAGCATGGAAATGGTTGCGAATAGTATTGCCCGTACTATAAGATTCCTAAATCTTCACGAAAATATTAAAAACCACTCTAAACATATGTCAAGGTTCAATGACTTGTTGCATAATATTCTGATGTCACATTTTCGTATTCAGCTGATCGGGAAAACGCAAGCTACAATCAAAGTAAGAGTATTTACGTAAGGAAATAAGCCCTTGAAAGGAAAACCTCATATATATATATATAGATATTTTTCCGTTTGTGTGGCATTGCGTAGCCTCTCAAACGAATGGTTGTGTCATACGACGAGGGCTTATGTTTTCACCCACAATACTACATACACGTGGACGACGACTCGTAAAATGATGTGTTACGACTAGGTTATTATATTATCTGGTGAAGTTTTTATGGGTTGTTAAAATAGCATAGATTTCACAATGACGACCGACTTTTACCTATAACGATTACACTGACAAAGTATTCAGTTATTCTGTCATAACCTTATACAAATTCCTTATTAAAACTGCTTATTAGCCATTATAGGTTTGGTGTGTAAACTAGAAAATAACAGAGAACACACTAAAACCAAGTTCGCACTTGACTGCCATTCAAACACTTTTTTTTTAAAACATCTGTGTTTCTTTAATTTTACTTCCGAAATTGGTCTTGTGTTAATTGTAATATAGTTCCAATAAATTATAGTCGAATTAAACCATAAAAATAAATTTTCAATTTATAAACATAATTTCTTTGCGCCAATACGTCACGTTGGTCAGTTTTCGTGTACGAGTTTCTCTCCCGGGTTTTGTATCCGCTATAACGTCGGACACATATTTCCGCTGATATGAATTTCCTTACTACATCCATCTTAAGCGTATGCAGTGGGAAATGCACTCACATAAACGCAATGAGCATATTAATACACTGCTCTTGTCTAACGCAAACGAGACTGCAAACGTAACCGCCTTCCAGGACAGAAATACTTCTCATTAATTATAGATCGAGTGTTTGTTGATAAATCCTACTCAGTGATGTAAGGATCACCTTCTGAATACATTCTTAAACATATCTAGAAGTTAAAAGAAATACTAAGGATACATTTATTTTAAGACGTATGTTTTTCAGTGACTTCTAGCTATAGAACGAGTCAGGTCACTAGTTTCAACCAAATTGTTTCCAGGAAGATGTTTGATTGAATGTTTGTGACTAGTGCCAATAAACCAGCGACGCGCATAAGCTCAGAGCAAAGAAAGTAATCTCCTGCACTTAACTAGGAACTACCAGCGAAACCCGTCGGTTCCGTCGTTAGCCGGATAAAACTAACGTCAGTGTTTGCCGACAATCTGGGAGTTTGATCTCCGTAGCTAAAATCATCATATCAGTCATTAGGCAGTTTATTATTTATAGTTTCATTATAATTAGTCACACATTCTGCGTTCAATTGTTTACATTCCCAAACAGAAACTGGAAAAGAAATACGGGTTGAACTTTCCGTTAATTGAGACCAATAGCTAAACACGATTTTGTGTGGTATTTATGTAGAACTTTAGGTTCAATTTAAATTATCTTAATGTTTGTTCATAATTGCATTTTTCATTTCACCAGCACAAACTTGCCGCCAAATTAATATACATTACAGTGTTATAAATCTTTCAAAATAATTATTCAAACAATATTTCAATTGATAATTATTGTTTATTATATTTGGTTAGTGAAATTGATCGCTGCCAGCGACGCAAATTCAACTGTGTCCACATTAACAATAATTCTTCAATTTGGAACTTTAAAATAGTGTTAAACGCATACTTGGAAAATGACAGAACGTGACATTTCCCTCTTTAAGAGGGTGTGATAAAACGTTTGTAGGTAGCAGCTTAATTAAGCAGTAAACACAAACGAAGGTAATTGTAAGCTGTGAGCTGGTGGTAACCTCGCAGCTAGCCGGCTAATCGTCGCGTGTCATAGGATCCCGTGGCGTCGCGACGCTCCCCGCCGCTCGCTTGCTTGCTTGCTCCGGGCGCGCACACAGTTTACAATTGAATTAAACACTGCATAAAACTACCTGTAAATAGTCACATTTCCTTCCATTTACCATTTGAAATTTTCTTTTTTGAAAAAATTATAATTACAGAATGTTAAATGTCTACATATTAATTTAATGGTTATTAACCTTAGAATACGTAGCAATGTAATATTTCATAAAGTTTGAACATTATTGGGATAAAACTTATCAGATCTTCGTCGTCAATTTTAAGTTTTCCACCCGCGGATAGTTTTCAAACACTTGACCATTATTTCGTATTTCGTAACTTTCCATAAAGTAGGGCTAATTTCGCCAAATTTCTTATATAGATCCGGACAAATTTGAGAAAGCTGATTTTAAAAAGTTTGCTAAAGAATATTATTTTACGAAGCTTTATATTCAGGAACGGTAAATCCGTCTTTACGTTGGCCGCCATCTTGAAAATGACACACGAGTATTTCAGAATGTGTTCTCTCTACCTCTGATAAAATGTTTATTGTTCCATGTTTGTTTTCATTCTACTCGTATGTCGGTATTCTATGAGATCTGCATACAACACACTTCTCGCATTCCACTGATGCCTATTTGTGTATCGCAGTAAAGATACACAATAGACATGAAGATTTACAACAAATAATGAAATAACAAAATGCTATAGCTCGTTACGAAGCGCAATCGCAAGAGTTAGCAAGATTAGCTGAACTATAGTTCGTTTCGAAGTGCAATCGCAAGACTTATCAAGATAAGCTGAACTAAAGTTCGTTACAAAGTGCAATCGCAAGAGTGAGAAAAATTAGCTGAACTATAGTTCGTTACGAAGTGCAATCGCAAGACTTTGCAAGATTACCTGAAGATACCATGATACCAGGTCACAGATTTAGTCAAGTGCTGCCCTGTAATATTGGGTATGCTTAATGCCGGTTTTTCAGTCACTTTAAATCAGTGATTAAAGTTCTGGTTGGTGTTTATCAGTGTTTGAGCAAGTAGGTGTTTTTCAATCACCGATTAAGCTAAGTCAGTGCTTAAGTCACTGATTTAGTTAACCGGTGCTTGGTGGGTTGTTTGGTTTTTAAATCGTGATTTATATTTGGAAAATGGCGGTAGCTGAGAACAAAAATTTATTTCAATTAATAAAACAAGTAAATGGGCTCGTATTAACTAACTTAATCATTTTGTTGTAATGTAGTGCAATGAAAATTATTAAAATATATTAAATTTTTACAAAGTAATGTAATTAGGCGTATAAATTAACATAAACTTACACATAACCTAACTTTCGTACATACTGCCATGAAGATGCCCAACGGCGGTGGGTTGCTAATAGGCCCTAGGCTGCATGTTATTTCATTTCGGGGCCTATGGATGCAGGCCCCTAGACCTATGTTTGTGATGGTGCAGTATCAAAAAGCTGGCCTAGGCCTTAGTTGTTATGAAGGCCTAGGCCATGGGCCTTCTTGACAAAGCCCTAGGGATAGGCCTATTTATATCATTACAGATCAAATCTCGAATACATTATCTCATCTAGGCTAGGCCTACGTACGTACGCTGAGCAAGGGCCAATTTACGCTCAGGCCTATTTATGAGTAGGGCCTAGCCTAGGCAAATGGCCCAATATTATTCAAAATCTAAGCAGGCTTGAACTAGAAAATCAATCTTAAAGTGCAGGCGTTTATTTTACGTATTCATTTTGATAAACTTATACTTGTGCCTAGAGTTCCAACACGTATTTGACAGTAGGCCTGCTTTCTAGGTTAGGTTTTCACTTTCCTGACATTTCATTCACCCCCATGTAGATAATAGTGTAGCCTTCTATAGTTGGATTTTTTCTATAGCAATGGATAGTCAATGAACTAATAACTGATTTATGAACCATTGATTTACAAGAATGAAAATATGTAGATTGAAAAACGCAACATTGCTAATCACTGTTTAAAAGCTACAATAATGAGTAAATCACTGATTATATCCATGATTGAAAAACCGGGCCTTAGTCACTTGTCCTGCCAGAGAAATGTCCGTTTACGAGGGAATGGGATACATTTGTACCGGTACTTAGAAAATAGTTATTTTGTTCGGCTAGAAAGCATCCTATGCATTTGAAACTGTGCAAAGTTGTAAAGAAGGTATATGCACGAGCAGCCCTACAGACGTAGAATATAAGAAATAATTAGTAGATTATAAGACGAGACATAATCATAGAAAATAGTTCATTTTTAGCTTTTTAAAAAATCCGAAGTCGTAGAAAATGATTTCTTGTTTTAGCGTGTCTCAAAATGAATTTTGAGAAAAGTGTGACTGAAAAGCCCTGCATTTCCCATCCGTGCGTTTCGCTGTTGTATGAAATATGTTCTCATTAACATAGTTGTTATTTTTAAAATTATAATAAAAGATAAATTAAATATTATTTCGCTAGTTACCAATATAACATGATCAATGATCATTGATCACATCGAATTCGAGTCTTTTTAATTTCATTTGTAACGTGAACGGGTATACAAATGAACACTTGATAAGATACCGGTTGTGTGAACAGTAGGGTTTAGGCTTTCCACCTGTGCATAATATTACTCGCAATATTAACATTGAATTGCGACCACCTATACACTAAGTGCATTCACACAGTGACCTACAGCACCGGTGTAATTGGATTACAAACGCGACCTAACCAACGATCACCACATGAAGCTTGTTAAACCAAGTTGCTATAATAGTGACACGCGGCTAGCTGGACTGGAGGGAATTTCATAAAATATGCGAATGCTGGGATTGCGTCCTATACTTGAGTCGCATAGATGCAAAACTCAATCGCCTTATCCACTATTTGCTCAAAATTAGCTCTATACACCATTTTCCTCTTCTTTTCGAGACGCATGTATCTGAAATAAAATATTCCAACAAAAGTGTCTTTATCCAGTAGTAAAAGCCTGTCAAAAGTCGCCTTTTTTTCAAAACTTATCCATGCGCTATTCACTTTCAAAACGCGTCAAATCCACAACATCCAATCACAACCAACCACCTTATTCAGTAACAGCCAATCAGCTACGACCTCAATTTGATTAAGTTTTGACCGTCGAGGTCAGTAAACCTAGAACTTTAGAGACTTGAAGTAATAAATAAAGTAAGTTAGTTTTGATTAATTAATAGGATAAGATTTATGGGCACTAGATTACATTATTTCTGATATTAATCTTATAATTATCAAAACTTTTCAATTATACCACCTCCATGGTGAAACAAAAGAAAAACAGTTCCTCAACAATTTCATGCATACATACATCATTCAACATATTTTAAGTTATAATTATATTGCGAAAATCCCTTATCTAGATATAACTGATATTGCAACGTCTATATTGCAGGTAAATTAAAACTATGATTGTTACGCAACCGAGTTATAAAATGTTAAATTTGAATGTAAAATTTATAATGTACACATTTGAATAAAACGTTTAATTTAAATTTCTATCGACAAGGTGACGATCATATTTAAAGGCCGCTTCGCAAACGCCTTTTTTAGTCGCGTTAATGGATTAGCTATTTTATAAAATTTTAGTTTGCGTGGGATCTCTTTGCTTTTTCAAGTTTCATTGCAAAACCAATTTTGTTAGATTAGGATAATTTTTATAAAGTAGTAATTATTGCTATGGTTATACCAATTAAGAGATTGTAAAATATCTGGAGGCCCGAAGATATGCTTTTTGTACGCATTGTAGGTGATTGTTGTCAAGTTTCTATAGTTACTTATACCTCAAAAAACTTATAATAAAACCTTTATTTCTATTGATTCTGTCTAACTTTTTCAACTTTTTTTTTAAAGGTACTATACATCACCATTACCTTAATGTCAATGTACAATATGAACGTTGTAGCCCCACCCGTTTGGTCAGAATCGGCCCAAATGTCACGAAAATATCGCACTAAAAATCGAAAATAATCGTAAAAGTACGATATTTATGAGAAATATTTCTTCGGTTGTACCCAAAACCGTAGCAGGTCTAAGTTCAGAGATTTCAAAGCTCCCCTCCACTTTTCATCAAGATCGCATTAAGCCGTTTGCCCTGTAGAGGGCGAACAAACAGAAAAAACAGCAAACAAACAATCAAACAAACAAAATTTTTGGGGGGTCAGTAAAATTGAAACCTTTGCTTCGCTCATCCAAATATACAACTGAGAAATTACAAAATTTGTCTTAGTCAGGAATTGAACCACTTAACTACCAGACCACGGAGCCGATTAGGTTCATAACGGTTAAGAACTGATTGAGATTGAGAGGTAATGTCTTGCCAATAAAATGTTGTCTACCTCTCTTTCTATTCAATGCAACTATCTTGATTTGTTTGAGAAATGAATTGGAGTTGACTTAACGTTTCCATTAAGGCAGTCTTAGCGATGAGGATAAACTACAATTCAACATTCCAGCCACTTGCAGGATTCAAAGCTAGGTCTCTCCGCGTCCTACGCTTCGGAGCTTCGTCCGAGAACGGTTGTACAGCGTATATGAGCGACGGATCGAGTACATTCAATCAGCGCGCGTTGTAGGCAACATTCCTTGACTTACGGGTGGGTCAGTTCCACTCTTAACTTCAGTTTCGGAACGGTGTATTTTACCGTTGAGTATACCGGGATTTGTTAAGAACAGGGTGCACAGAATTATAGCTCTTCATTTTGTTCATTTTCGCTGGCACTTAAAATCTTTCACTGTAATGCCGACTTTTGTCACAAAGGCGAGCGTGATAAATAATTGAAACAAATTATTTATTTAATAAATTATTTCCCATATGTTATTCTTGCAAAACAACCACCTTCAGATGTCACAAAATCCTTAACAAGCATTTTCAAGCAGTATATGTTTTTGGAGATTTTCGTGGCCGATATGTTTTAATGTACTCGGTTTTTCGGTTTCAATGCCACGTATATTTTCGTTGGGCCGACGTTTCGATGAGATTTCACCCATCATCTTCAGGGCCAATACAACTTAAAATATTAAAAACGAAAACTACATAACTATTGATAAATACAGAACAAAACTGGAGAGGAAAAACAACAAAAGTCGACAAAACAAATCACTGCACACCTACAGTGTGTGAAACCTACAGACCAACAATCAACGCCCCAGTTAATACCTGCAGATGATCTACAAGTAAATGCATCGACTGTGAGAGTGACAAGATCAATGACGAAAAACGTAAAGAAAGACGGACATGTAGTGACTTTCTTGTTTCTTTGCAACGACAAGCTTTGCGATGACTTTCTTTGAATTGTATTAATTCGTCATGTGTGCAGTGATTTCTTTTGTTGACTTTTGTGGTTTTTTCTCTCCAGTTTTGATCTGTATTTATCAATAGTTATGTAGTTTTCGTTTTTAATATTTTGAGTCGTATTGGCCCTGAAAATGATGGGTGAAATCTCATCGAAACGTCGGCCCAACTAAAATATACGTGGCATTGAAACCGAAAAACCGAGTACATTAATATATATTTTCCAATAGCATAAAACCCCATGCGTTCTTTATGATATTCCCGCCTGTAAACAGGTCCTGCTGCAAGTCATGGTGCGATGTGTGGGCTTGTGTTCGTCACCCCCCCCCCCCCCCCCGCCACGCCACGGCAACACCCACCACCCACCTCTACCAGCCTACACACCAGTTTGAAAACATTAAAGAGTTTGTCAACATTCTCAAATTACGTAAGCTTTTCAAAAAAATATCATGACGAGAATCTTCACAGAGGGCAAATATATGGATATGCTAGAATTGTTTCGATATCTTCATTTGAACTCCACAACAAAATAACGCAAAAAAAATACGTACGAAAAATGGTTTTGATTTCTTCAAATTTCGGTTCGCTTTCTTAATTATGCTGGAGATGCCAGGTAGCCTAAAGTAAATTCATCCCGACTTTTGCAAATGGTGGAGGTGCCGGTTCACAAAACTCGTGTGTGAGAAGGTGAAATTATTCTTATGCAGTTTTGGTCGACATCATCAACAATTTTAGCCACACGTTATTATTATTATTATTATTATTATTATTATTATTATTATTATTATTATTATTATTATTATTATTATTATGCTAACTCTTGTTTAAACATTTTTTATAAATAATAATGTTTCGACACAAAACCAACATGTTTGTGTGATATCGATAATTGAAATGACATGTCATAGAAAATTCGTCTTTCTTGACAACGTATACGAATTTCTTAAAAGTTGTCTCGTTTTTGGTGGAGGTGCCGGGTAGGTCCAATCCACAATTAATTTAAACTAGACAATAATTTACTTATTTTTTTTAAAAGAAGAGGGTTGATGGGTAGATTAGACCTTCATTAGATGTAGATAAGAGGTGGACAAACCCCAAATAATAGTGCTTCCAGTTTGTTTGTATACCCGCTGTAAGTACAACAGTTTTACGCGGTGTGACCAGATACGGGTGTGCGGGTAGTTCGGCAGGGAGGTCCAAGGAGGATCAGAGCGGCCGGTGATATCATTCCGGCGACGTCCCGAATTAGAGTCAACGTTTATGTTGGTCATTGTTTGCGCGGGTAGGCTTGGTAAATTTAACGTCCACCACTGAAAACCAGTTTTGTGGCATAGTGAGTACACTCTAAATACGATTGTTTACATTTATTTAAATATTTACTCGTGAATGTCACCAACTGTCAACAAGCAGAGGTATAAGAGTATTTAAAATAGGGAAACGAAACGGTACAATCTATTTTTTTTATAGCGTGTACGATTTTTTAAAAGTTGTCTCGTTTTTGGTGGAGGTGCCGGGTAGGCCGAATCACAAATTTGAATGGGACTAGTAATCAAAATTCACATGTACTTGTACGTTTTCATAGTCAGTTTATCGCATAACATTAATCTATAAAGGAATTTGTATAAAGTTATTTTTATTTCGTTGTTGATTGACTACTGTAAGGTGTATTTAGTTTGCTTGGTTGACTCCAACAAAATGAGCTATTTAGTAAGCAAACTATTCAGTAATTTAATTACAGCATATTGAACATATTTCACTAAATACCTGCAATAAGTTAGGATGTACCAACTGCAAAAGACGTTAACAATAAAGCGAGAGTTGAAGTTAGTACTCCAAACATAATCTACGGGGATTCTGACTCAGAAGAAGAAGTGTACGCATAATATAGCGAATAAGTAAAGTTATGAGTGCATCTCAATTGTATAACTAGACTGAGTGTTAATCGGTTTTAATGCTAGTTTTCTGTAGTATGAATACATTTAATCTTAGAATTGTTGTCTTTGTTAAATTGTTTGAATACGAGTAGAATTAAAGTCATCGCAATAACACAATGAGAAAAGTATTTAATTTAATGTTTTGTCTAAATGGTGTTACACGGTGAAACAATCTCTCCATACTAAAGTTATTCTTTGGTAAGCAGCTTTTCTTTTCTTATAATCAGGATTCAATAAATAAATTTATAATGATGACGTGATGCCTTGAACCGCTTCGACATTGTGAACATGATTTCAAGGTAAATTTGTCACGGAACGTCGACTAAGACGGTTGTCTAATACGCACCCGGTTTCCTACTTTCACCTATGTGAAGATTCTGAAAAGGGGAATTAGTTTTGTGAAATGCACGGGAGTTACGGCACGGGTGGCTGCTAGGGGGGGGGGGGGGTAATCCGAGAAGCTATTACAGATCTCTAATAAATCGTAGGTTTACAAGAGCTTTGGCCCCATGATCCGTAATATGTTCCTTTACTGTTGACTGCGCACCGTTGATAACGCAACGAAAATAATCCCACCGCGATGGCTAAAACTTGACGCTCGGCCACGGCGAATCACGTTCGGAAAATATTTCGAATTTACAATGTTACAAGGAATCGAACTTCGTTGCATGAAACAGTTTAAACCCACAGTGCAAATAAATCTTTTTCACAATTTTTTCATTTATATCTTTCATTATTTGTGAGAACGAAATTCATAGGTATCGGTCGCGTGAAACGCTTAACACTGTAAATATGATTACTTTCACTCTAAACTCTAACTTTAGCTGATAAAGATAAGCGAAATTATGATTGGGAAGGCTGAAGGTTTGACACCAATAACCGGAAATCCTGACTGAAGGTTTTGTACAAGGTTGGCTACATAAAGCGGGATTCGACCCTTGGAGCTTCTGCATTGGAAGCAGAGTATCTAACCCCAAGACAACGAGCCACACATAACTTCAATCCCGTTCTCTGGATTGTTGACTAAGATAGGCCTAGTAAGAGAATTCACTGTGAGGGCCAGATTTGGTCCGTTCTAATAATGTTTGTGGTCTTGATTCGTATCCTCAGCGTGACAGTGACAGATCAGTTCTCTAAGCACTACTAGGTTTCACCCTTGCAGAAGTGAGCGAAACCTTAAGCAATGCTCAGAAGGTTTGCACTCTTTAGTTCTCAGTGATGTCGATCAAGATTTGATTATCACATTATGAAGCTTCCGTTATTCAATTTCTACTGATACAATACTTTAATTTAAATAAAATCAAAAAAGCTCGCGAGACACAAAATTTGAGATTAATGAACAACGTAATAGGATATCTTATTCTCAATTATATGTCAAAAACGAGAAGAAATAATCGTCCGTTACAAAAGGGAACATTTCATCTTAGATACTAGAATACATTTCGCACAATACAAATAAGGGACAAGCAGAGCAAGTTTACCTCGAATATGATCCCACAGTGTCTGGTATTGTCCCAACATATCCCTCACCTAGTTGTTCCGGTGTACAACAAAACAAAATATATTACCATCCAATGATTAAATCTGTTGCGTGTTGAACATTTCGTGAGCGTGATGTGTTGATCAAGTGATCTCATAGCCAAGCTTTTTTTGATAGTGGATCCAAGTATAAAAAGAGAAATAAAACTAAAAATACTCTCTGTTCATGCATTGACATCTCGTTGTTGGTGGAGGTGCTAGGTTAATACGTAAAGTTCGTGTGACTAATCCAACCCCGTTACCCCCAGGGTCACCAAAAAGATTCCGTGTATCATCGGAGTCGCTCGGGTTTTTATCGTGAGACGAGCCACACGCACTGTTATCCATCTAAACGGTGTCGTATGATTCTTGTAATGCAGCTTGTGGTTGAGCAAGAGCTTCTGCAGGATTACTAGCTATGACAGACGACCAGCTACTTTTCTTTGTTGGTGTATTAAGCTACTTATACGGATGTTATAAACGTATGAGTCCATGTTTATCCCACTAGCCGTTTCACCACCACCCAACTGAAATCCGCTTCGGTGGTTTTATGCTTGATTTATAATGTCAAAGCACAGAGCTTCATAAACGATTTTGATAAACCATTACCTCAAAGTTTCGTTTTGGATTCAAAATAAACCTTTCATTAAACGGTTGTCTTAATATTACATTCTCTCTAATGCGGTATAGTTCTGCGGCTTTTGATTCGCTATTGCAATGGTGTTCAGGCAAAATGGAATAGTAGTTCTACGTGGAACGGTGAATCAAAGATATTAGATAACGAAGATGTTTGATGTGGGGGCGTCTTATTCATTGACTGAGTGATTCAAATTATATCTAGGCTACAAAGTATTACTAAACGTTGTTCGATCATGTAACACAATTCACACATATCGCTTATAAAAGGAATATTGAATTTTAAATAAGAATTTAAAAAAATAACAAATAAAAATATGGATATTAGACTGTCAAACGAATCAAATGAAACATACTGAGATGAATTTCAACCATGGCAGGTTTTTATTCGGGAGCGAGCAACTCAATATATATCAATTAGATAATTGGTTCATCAATTTATTGGTTAAATGTTTCTCTTTGTCGAAATGTTTCTAATGATCCTCGTCTACAGAGAAAATGACAGCTCTAGGCCATGCTCTTACCCTCTGGGTACCTGGAGGGATCTCCCAGTTGTACAGTTGCGCATGTGATCTAGTTCATTGGGAATACAGTTAGCGAGTTTGTGTTTCAAGCCCTACTAAATTTATCTGCTGTCGTTTGGCCAAACCCATCTGTGTCAAGTAGCTTTGCATTAGCATTTCCCGCTAGTACAGTCTCCACGCATGGATCAAAGTCATGCGCATTCTACGCTTTTACTTTCTTCTGCTTTTTATATTTAGTTTTAAACCATCCCTCCTTTCTCCTTTATTATGTAGAAGCACGCATTGTAATACCCATCTAGAAAGTCCATGCATTAGTAAGCCATTAGCAGTGGGGGTTGAAGGAAGGGGTGGCGTGGCAAACCCGTGACAAAACGCTGTTAATGCGTCAGCGTCACCGATGCCGGCTTACAGACGCCGTGACGTGCGTGCGATTCATGGTGAACGTGATCGACACGGAATCACGGAAATTACATCACATTGTGATAAATAAACGTCAATATCCCGTGGTACGTGTTTCGTGACGTCGTGGCTTGCAAGCGTTACAGATTCATTTTCCAACTTGAACAAGGGAGCTCGCTGGTTTAGGGTTAAAACGCGGGTATTACCAAAGATGACAATATGTCACGTAGCTTTAATAACTTTATGATATATTCAAAACTTTCATCACGATCGACACAAATTGGAAAAAATCTGGGTGTTTTATGAAAGTGTTCACAGTTTATAAAATTATGTACTCCACGCCAGATGTAGCGAATTTTACATACATTCTAAGCTGCCCTTTAACCTCCAATTTTCACTAAAAAATTAGAGACTTTTTTGGTTTAGAAAGAATATGCATATGACGCAATCAAATTACAAATGCTTTCGAAATTGCTAAAAATTATACTCTTTGGCGGGCTATTGATAGTTTCGAAATTGTGCTCTGATCTCGTCGTACACGCATCCTTACATGATATGCTGGTGCACACCACACCCCCATATGACAATCAAAGTACTCTATAGAGAAAAAAAACTAGTTTGCCCGAGCTTAGCAGTCCACATAGGAGAAGGCTGCGGCTGATCGATATTTAAGTATGCCAAAATATTTTAACCACTTAAAAGATGAGCAACAATTAAACGTTATAATTTGTAATTCAGTCTTGCACAGTCTTATGTAATGTTATCTTTTTCGTTGAACAATTATTTTCAAACACAATCAGGATAGAAGAATATCAATGCACGTTCAAAATCCATGCTAGCTTAGTTCATAACAATGTAGATTTGAGAAATATAAATTTAGAAATAAATTGACTTATAATTTTAATTCCTTGGAGTGCAGTTTGTTATAGTCAGAACTCAGAATAATTTATAACAATATTCAATGAATAAACTAGTTTTTATGCACCCTTAAAATCTGTAAAATGAAGCTCTAACACCCTTTGCATACAATATATTCTTAAAGTAATTTAATTTCTTGGAGGAACCTCTCAAAGGGCAATCAATGCTCCTCTTTAGGTGTGTTTTACTATTTCGTGGTAAGGGTAGTTGTGAAGGTAGAAAGAAGCTCTTGCGTTATTATTAACGCCGACTGAAGAAAACCTAAGAAAACCTTTCAGTAAGGATTACCGGTGGTGGGTATGAAATCCGGGACCTCCGGAGCAACATCTGAGGGTAAATTCTATCGGAGATAACAGTTTACACGGACCGCTCTACGTTTCAAGTTACGACACACATTTTAAACGGCTCGTCCTCAAATCCACGTGATTTGTTTTCAATGTTTCGAGTAGTAAATCTATGTATCCATCGCCTCCCCAAAGTTCAGCCTACAACCCCTTCTAACTCGTTTTATCTGTAATGTCTATTAGCAAATACCGAGTTGATCCATCCACCCCCCTTGGACGCGCGACGGTCCCTGCTAGCACCCTCTCCAAACACTCACCACTTAGCGACCGTGTGGGGAAGGGGGAGGGAAGGGGGTGGGGGCGTCGTGGTGAGGGGAAACGTTTCCGAAAAATTAAACATGACACCAAATGTAATCTGGCAAATGCTATCTGGCTTTCGATGTCACTGGAGGGATTGGATGAAGACGTTGAGAGAGATTGAAAGCATCGCTATGTATTTCTATAACACGCGGTAGTAGAAAACTACACAATACTGAACATCAAACAGCCAGCGGTTTAGCCGAGGTCGTTTAATCGGTTCCCACTCGAACACCGAAGTTAAGCAGCCTTCGGGCGTGGTGAGGGGTTGAGTGGGTGACCGCTCTGCCCTGAAACTCACGTATACCGCTGGTTAGAGCAGATGGAGGGTTCGAGAGCTAGTGTAACGGCTTCGTTCTCTTCGACGTCTGCTCGGCAGTCCGGGTTAGTGGGGAAACCTATATGACTGTTAAGGTTACACCATCCTTTTGGATGGGACGTTAAGCCGTCGGTCCCCTTGGCACTTTTCGAAAGGAGTAGGCTACGTGTCGGTACAGGGTTTCCCCTCCTCCCTTCTGTTCACACTTCATCCTCATCAATCACCACTCATCGTCTCGAATAGCCTAAGTGCATTGATATGAGACGTTAAGCAATATGCAATCAATCTAAACAACAAAAACACTCGGGGACATGGTTACCAAACATAGTGAGCGAAGCTATTGTGGAGGTGCCGAGAACATACATATCCAAACTTTCTTAGCCTCGGCCCAATTACTCGCAGGCTCACCAAAAACATTCTGTAACATGTCAAGAAGACAATGTCCGGTTTTTATTGTGACACGTGTCACACACATACACAGCCGAACAGGCGGACGTTAAAGTGCGTGCGTATAGGGGAGCTTTGCTCCCTGACAATACTGAACACTGTACGGGAACTGAAAGTGACGGAGAATCTTGGTAAAGATTGCATCCATTAAGACAAGTAGTTTATTCTACGGCTACGCTTAGCATCTAACTAACCATCAAACCTGCGCGCACATTCCACGAAGAGATTATGAAGTTATGGACATTTCCCTGTCTGTGGAGACGAAGACACAGTAGTGTTTCTTCTTGGGGGAGGTCGCGAATACGTGAGCATTTTCACGCGTTTATCTCTTAGTCTTCCAACCATAAAATATTCACAAAACTCATTTCATAGAACGATCAAAACAAAACAATGTAAATGCATTTGCAAAAAAGTATGTGAAATGGTTTACAGTAAAACAACTTTGTTTTATTCTCGCTTCATGAAATATGATTTGTGTTCTGAATAAAGGACCGTCAGTAACATTAAACAATTGTGTTTTCTATATATATTTTAAAGTGGTGTCAAATATTTCACGAATGCATAAATAAACCGTGATTTATTTACCAGCATAACTATGATAAATGCATCGCTTTTTGTTTTTGTGTAAATATTTGTCTCTCTCCCATCAAAACTAATTATATGAATATCCCAACGAGAGAAAAGTACCTGGCGCAACGTTTATTTTAACTGCATTGTTTTACATTATTGCGTTCATTAGACTGGAGTCGTATTGAATAATAACCCGTCAACAAAACGGAATTACTTGCATGTTTCCAATATTGCTCGACGCTCTTTTTACAAGTTATTTATTTGGATTTGTTGCCAACATGCGTTCTGAATAAAAGCTGGAACGTATGATTTTTTTATTTCAAGTTCTTTTAATTTGCTATTTTTAATCAAGTGAAATCGAATGAATAACCTAACTAGACAGCGGTGCTCAATAGAGACACGCTGTTCTAATTAGTGAACTGTTTTTATTCACTTCAAACTGGACTTGTTAACGCAAATACAATGATTTAATTGCAATACAATGACATTGGGAAGGTTAAAAAATTAGAGGGTGGTAGCGAGTACAGAAATGTTGTGGATTGAAGTTAGCAAAGTTGCAATGTACAAATTGATGCCTTAAGAGCTAAATATTCAATCAAAAGATTCAATCCTTAGATTCAAGAATTATTCTATGCAAACAACAAATTATTTGATGAATTTATATATTGGCCCAAATTATCCGCTTTACATAATTATCTTAACCCTACCTACACTCTCGTATCCATTACGACTAAAACATTATTGTTTTTCTATATTTCTATGTATCGTCCAGCATATAACATGCAGTTCTAGCTGCGATGCATTAAGCATTGAATATGTTTTGCTATTGCAAACTGTAAAGAAAACGATTTTGTTTGTTCTACACCGTTTTCCGTTTTTATTTAGTTCGTACACAATGTTTATTTCCGTGTTCATATCCAATTTCATGGTTTATAGTAGCCTGACTACCTCCTTTTTTGGCCACACTACGTTTTTTGTCTATTTCATTTATATTTCCTATTATTCCTAAAAGAATAATTAATAAAGAAGAGCGATCTAGGCAAGATACATTTGGATTTTTATATACTCAAACAAAAATTCACCTAAAAACAGTTAGTTCAACACAATTTTGAATCATATTTGATGAAAATATAAATAAACAACCCCTCGCCCCCCGTAGTCATCTTTAATCCGAAAGCTCCCTAAAAGTATTGACTAGTAGAGTTCCCGCTCTGTAGCTCTAGGTCTCCCCTATTTCTGGAGCAAACAATATCTGATGGGGTTGGAGGTCTGTTGTTCCTGTTTTTTGGCTCGGCCCGGACTGGGGCAGCCCCCCCGGCGCCTGTCTATCTGTCTGGCGGCCCCATAGTCGCGACAAACTGGCGTCGACCCACAAACTTACAGATATACCAACTATGAAATCTTTATAGCGAAATTCAGGATCGTTCGTTTGAGTAGTAAATCTAACCACGCAAAGTACGAACCAATAGTCGACTTTACTGCAGCACTTGGATGCAGCAAAAGGAGGAATTGAAGTTATTAACGAGGTCTGAGGGTTGCATAGTCGTATCGTAGTGTTCTAATTGAAGCATCATAACTCACGGAACACCTTCAGAAAGGGAAATAAGACGACATAACACTACCTATTTTATGTTTTTATACAAAATAATAACTACCACTTTTCTTGATATTACATTTATTTTTGTTACATTTATTATGGTTACAAATTTGCAGTATCCATTGAACAATGCCCTCATTCTAGCAATGAACAACCGTGTATAACACATTGTTTTTCATTATAAAAGCTTCATCTAGGCTATAACGCCCTACTATGTGCGCACTCAAACCCGGCTACCTACAAGCTTCACTCAATCTGTCTTACAAATAGCGAAATGGTGTTTACTGTTTACTTTAAGTGATGGTTTACCTTAGTCGTCAATACGAATGGTAGGGATCGAAACCTCTGAAACAGCCCTAGGACATTCCGTCACAATTATCCTAACATCAATATATACCTCGTTAGACACCCGGAGGTTGGGCATGTTTCCTACGAGAAATTTAAAACAAAAATGCTTTAGCTGAGTCCTTTTACAAATAACACCCCTACAATGCACCGTACATTATGGCCAACTGATGAGAAAAAGTTACCCCTACATACATTTCTTGCAAAATTATTATTAGTTTTATTGATGTTAAAAACTATTATAATTGTTATTTTCAGATGTCATATCGTCTTACTGATGCTGTAAGTCACTAACTGACGGTTGCTTTAATTTGTTTTAAAAAAGGGGTTTCAGATGCCCAATTAAAAAAAATACGTTTTAGAATATTGATTTCAAATTCTTTAAGTCATTTAACACTTCTCTTTAATGGAAATTTGTTGTAACTGTTTAAAAGGTAATCGAGCCTGTATTAGTGGTCATGATAAGGATTGCGCAGAATCTCTCGAGAGCTGTTAGTCTGGCAAGAGTCGGTAAACTGCACCACCGTCGACGTCGACGCCGTTTCACCCCTGAGATGCGTATTCTGAGTCGTATCAAGTGACGGGTATAAATACCAGTATACACGGTGACCTTGACCTATTCAGGCGACTAACTAGGTTGTTAGGGTTTCAGGTTATTGTGAAGGGAATGTCCGAGGGAATCCCAGCATTCGTCGTAACGACTGAAGAAAACCTCGGAAACAATTTAAGCCAGGATTACCGGTGGCGGGGTATATCGGTGACGCAATGTATATAATAGCTTACTATAACGGTAAACATTCGGTTAACAATAGATGAAGTAGATTTTTATAAAGTAAAATTTACCATTTTAACACATCCTCAATTTTTAACAAAACTTTTCCTCGTCAAGCTGAAAAATTAATTTCCCCTGAAATCTCATTTTTCTTAACTTTTCGCGACCATTCTTCTCCGTCCCCCTCCAACTCCTTCAAGCCCCCACCCCTAATGCTCTATATTCATCGCCCCTATGCTGACAAGACACTTCTTCACTGGGTTTGGGATGGTTAATATTGTAATGGGTTTTGCCTTCATGAGGTACAGTAGTTAATGGCTTTGATTAAGAGATTGAAGCTCTGAAATAATAGACATCCATTTTGTTTCGCACTCGTACTTTGAAGAAAGCATTTCTCTCTGAAAGCTACGTAGAAGTTAGTTCAAATTAAAGACAAAGACAGAAATGTTTGAGAATTTCAACAATAGATCATTCTTCGCTTATTTAAATATTTTTTAAGTCTTCACAAATATGGTTCGTGAGTCGAAGATACATTTTAGGGCCAAACAATTTATTGCAAATATAACTATGGAATAGCGATTTATGTTTTGTGAATATTAGTGGAAGTAAATAATTCTAACTAAGGCAATGGTACCTCAAAGAAATATTAGTAAAATATACATTTTTGAATTTCAAGAACATTTTATTTACTTGTGTCTACTTTAATGTAGTTTTTACATCGACGACAAGAATATTTCATTTTCACACTAAGGATACCTATTCAAAAGTTGATTCTAGATAATTATGTAACTTTGCGGAATGGCATCATCCATTTATTTCAATATACGCGTAATATGCAAAATATAATAATAGTGAATTTTGCCCAATTTTTCAGCTTATAATTACATTTTATCCAACATAGTCTTGTCTGATTGTACTGACGTACTTTTATGAGTTCGTCCAAAAAGTCGTGAATTTGTTCACTTAGTACGTTGGAAGTGTCTCGTTTGCTAGAGAATATTCTGAATCAATACGATTTAAGTAGTCATTTTGTAGACGTTAAATTCATCTATAAAGTTGTTAGTGTGAAAGCTGGCACCGGCGGAGAGCCGACTGGACGAGCATAAGGGAGGGGGGGGGTCTTCGGAGACGCACCACGTGACCAAATTGCGAAATGAACGTAGGACTTAGACGTGGTGTAAACTCTCCTCGACGTAAAAGCCTCACTAAGTGCGTGAGTTGCGTCGCCGACAACGCCAACCGAAGACTTAAAGAAGAACTTGACGGCATAACTGTATGCATGGAACTTAAAGAAGAACTTGACGGCATAACTGTATGCATGGAACTTAAAGAAGAACTTGACGGCATAACTGTATGCATGGAACTTAAAGAAGAACTTGACGCCATAACTGTATGCATGGAGTAGAAGAACTTGACACCATAACTGTATGCATGGAACTTAAACGTGTGCCACGTTTCACGATCAAAACAGAACTGACATACGATTAACATGCGAATTTTTGTAAGCATTGCCCTTCAACAAGGATGATCAAGAATATTTTTGTTGGCACTGACGGTTAGGGAACTAGGCCTCGAGTTACCTGACACCTCCAAAATAAGAGTAGGCTTGAACAACTGTAAAAACGTTGAGTTTTGCTCCCAATTTAGGGTACTCCGGTACCGGTGCCTCTCGTCTTCTAGCTAGCATTGGAATGGCATTAGAATATTTCTTTAAACGTTTCGGACATAAGAGGTAAACTCACGTAATAATAACTACCGTCTCAATTTTTGAATAGCTGACATGAAGTCAATTCTATTTCAAACTATATTCACTTTATAGTAGGCAATAGCCAAGTCAGAGGAAACGTTGAAAGCGAAATGTGACGCGTTTAAAACAAATCCAGAAACCTCATTTGCTTTTACTTCCATCTAAGCTCTCAAGTTGAATGGTAACATAATAAACTTAAAAGCTTTCGGGGCCATTACCAACCGCATAGCGTTAAATGATAAAAGTTGAGTTCGCTTTGCAAAGAATGAAAAACAAGTTCAAAGTATCTTTATTTCCAGTTCATTTACCTTTGAGCTCGTTATGCAAGTACTTTACAAGGGGATTGTAATCAATGTTTCACAATAACTTTCAGTACACAGGAATAATATAGTTTCAGAATGTTGTAGTTTTAATGTTTTAAACATCAGAATGCAGATTGAATCGTATTCAACACTTTTGAATTTAAAAACTCATTCAAATGTGTATTGTTAAAAATGAGTTTAAAATGGTGGATATGTTCTCTATGTTCTATGTAGAGCTGAAGCAGCGTGCTTGTCCAGACCGGTCAAACTTTAAGACCGAGCGTAATCCCACAAGTTCTATAAAACAGACGATGTGTTACCGCCGGCGCGGCCGCACTTTCAAGCTTAAAGCAATCGTGAAATTGAAACAATCTAGGCGAACATTTCAATTACGTAAATGCAGCAGTTCCATTTCACTTAACTCTAGCTCCCATAACAACCACCCCGATTACACGTGTGAGCCGTTATAACTCCGGCCCTATGTTCCACAATGAGAACCACAATTAAATCAAATGGGTTTATTTAGTAATTTAAAATGCTTTTATGGGATTATTTGAAAGCTTAGCGAGCGATTTAGGTAAAATTGAAGTTTTTAATAATTTTTGTTAAATCATAAAGACTAAAACTTTTTTTCTTCAGTGGATTATATTGCATGCATTGATGAACTTTTCATAAGTTTGACAAAATATAATGACATTTTATTGAATAGCGAAAAAGATCTTAAAATACCGATTCGCGTTCGATGGATGAGAGAGCCGTTTATTATGAATATCATTAACTGGAGTGCATTTCAGAAAATAGTTTGAATCTTTGAATAATTATATGGTCATAAACTCGATTTGTGTATTATAAATGGCGTTTGATTGTATACGCGTTGCTTATCGTAGTAGTCCAGAGACAATCCGGTTGTCCATCTTCAGCTGACTGACAGAATATTCGGGCAACATTGTTCCCCGGTTATGTAAAGGTAGACATCGACATTCTTGGACCAAATATCATGAAACATACTTTACCTCCTCATTAGAAGGATGGAAGAATTGCTTGGGTGCTAGTACATCACTATAACACCTTAGGACATCTTGAACGACTCACAGACAACGACTAATAGTATATTAATTTTCTGTTAACACCATTTTTCTTTAGCGTCTTCAGTACCATTGTAATTTCACATTTTTGCAATCGAATCGAGTTTTTAATTTAATTTCATTGTTGTAGAACACGATTAGTCCGTAGATCTAGACTGTATCATAGACACTAAGTCCGTCTACTTCGCAAAGTTCTCAAAAGCTTAATCTCCTATTGCATTTAATTATTTCACAGAATGAAACCCTATCTCCAAAAGCTGTAGGATCCAGTAGAACATTACTATTGTCAATTGATAGACTTAGTCGGTGAATTAAGTCTCTCATTGGAATAAACTGTTGAGGGCGAAAGGGGTGGAAATTAACAACCTAAGCTGAAACACGAATGAATATGATCTCTTTTCGGTGACTCAGCGTAGAAAAGCGCCCCCCCCCCCCCTCTAGTTCGTCAGATCCAGCGCTCATTTACTGGTATTATATGGCGCTTATCCTCTTAACGCTGGCTTGGCTCATCATTTGTTCGCTTCTTGTTTTAACCATTGTTTGGCTACTTTACTACTAGGGAGGGATTCCCTTTAGCACAGACAGATTATTCAGCGCTATATTGATTTCAGTTTTTGAATCGCTGGAACGCACTAATTATTTTTAAAGGAGTATAAATCGAAATTTAGTCAATCTTCGAAACCACGAGTATTGTGTGAGTATTAGAAATACTGACATAACTGATTCATACTGCTAGGACGGCATCCAATAATTTTACGGCGAAGAACATGAATATTGAAATATTTAAACCTCATAGTCACCACCATCGTCATCGTCATCGTCACCGTCACCGTCACCGTCACCGTCACCGTCACCGTCACCGTCACCGTCACCGTCACCGTCACCGTCACCGTCACCGTCACCGTCACCGTCACCGTCACCGTCACCGTCACCGTCATCGTCATCGTCATCGTCGTCGTCATGGTCACCGATATCGTCATCCCAATAATAGCACGTTCCTCTAACTAGCTTTGTACTGGTTTATACGTTTGATGGTAACTTTTAATTAAACCACAGGTGATTTACAAACGAAACTTGCGCAGCTTTGTGTTCGAAAGCGCTGAGTTGGTCGTTTGCGGGGAGGAAGGGATTAAATCTGGTGCTCCATGCAGTCCCGTCTGACGGCAAGCTCCTCATTAGTGGGCAGTCAGTGTTGGGCTTCACAACTTGACAACTAGCTGACGACATAATCCTGACGCGGCGCATGCGCGATGACATCTCATGACACGATGCAATATGATGACGGGGCGAAGTGGAACGAAGAGATAAGGAATCGAATGGGGGAGGGGATGATCAAAACAGTGGGACTGTCAAAGTTAATGACAAAGAGAGAAAAAGGGACTTTTTGAAACGGAAAATTGTTCGTAAGCCGATTTCATGTTTAAGCTTTGGAGTTGAGCTTTAGACGGAACAATGTCTTTAAAAAATGACCTTTACTCATTTATTCAAAAATGAAAGTTCTGAACCAAATTTAATCTCTTTATCAAGCATTATCACATTGTTACTGGAGTGCTTTAGGACACAATGCATACAAGTCAAAGATTCAATGTTACGCAAAGCAAATCAATTAGGGTGCATACGTAAATAAAATTATTGTTTTCTTTCCACAATTTACCCTCAGTTCAGCCATTGATTTATTTCCGAAATAATTTGTAAACAGCCAATTCACAGATCCTTCCCAATTGTGTACATACTTGGTCGATATTTTTAAACGAATACACGTACACAAATACGTGTATTGTTTGTAGCCACATACATAAACTGAGTTTAGGTTTTAGTAAGTTTTTTGCGGGCGGATTGTTCCTATCAACTCGCGATCAAGACTATACATGCAGCTTAGCGGCCGGACTGCATGGTGTTCCCATTAGAAACGCTGGCATTACCGAGCTTTTGAATAGGATGTACATTTGAAATGCAAATGTTCATACGTTTAAAACAATGCGACCACACCGTAAAAGTTAATGTTCATTTTGTATGCATATGTCAGACGTCTATCATAGCATACGTCTACCATTATTACATCTCACCCTTTATGAAAAGCAACTGAAAAGAGAAGAGATACAAGTAAAATTATGAACGCATGCATTAAAGTGAGTGTAAAAGAAAATTGTTAGAACACATGAACTTAAACCGTGTTATAAATGTCAATTCAATGGCCGCGTTGAACAATAATGAGATAGATCATAATGATCATTTTTAAAAGAATCGCTTTTGGGAATAATAACGTCCTAAATTCGATCGGTATCACGTGATGTGAATAGAAACTACGCCAGTTTTCAATTGTAAGTGTCATTTCATTTCATTTTCAGTTCTAGACAGCGTTACATAGTTATCATCACATTTGATATTAACAGCCATACCAACATTGTCAAGAATTCGCATGAATAAGTACATACAAACAAATATACATTAATACATATGTTATACAGACAAGACAATTACTCTTTAGCTCCTTAATACAATTAAAATGTGTCGTTGGTATGGCAGATATTATGGCTGATATGCATACCATCAATGAGAGGTATTACATAATACATATATACAGGCACAAATAAAATTATATAATAAAACCATATCTAGTTACATATCTAATATATCGTCCATTGCAGGACACCTAATGCCGATAGTCATATCTATAATCAATAATAAGTAGTTTTTCATACCTAGTAGGCCTACAGATATACAGACACAAACTATAATATAATAAATAAATAACAACTTACTCTCTATAGTTCCAGTGGAATTAAAATTAAAATATATTATCAATGGTAGGGCATATAGTACGGATAGTTGGATGAGCGAAGCGAAGACTTCAATTTCACTGACCCTCAAAAAATTTAGCTCCGGTGTTTTTTGCGTTGTTTTTTGTTTGTTTTTGTTTATGTCTGTTTGTTCGCGCTTAACCGGTCAAACGGCATATGCAATCTTGGACCTTCGAAATCTCTAAACTTAGACCAGTTACGTTTTTGGATATAATCATAGAAATATTTCTCATGAATATCGTACTTTTTCGATTTTTTTAATGCGATATTTTCGTGATATTTGGGCCGATTCTGACCAAACGGGTGGGGCTACAACGTTCATATTTTACATTGACATTAAGGTAATGGTGATGTATTGCCTTTTGAAAGAAAAAGTTGAAAAAGTTAGCCAGAATCCATAGAATAAGGGTTTTAATATGAGTTTTTATAGGTATATAATAACAAACAAGTAACAATAGAAACTTGACAACAATCATCTAAAATGCGTTCAAAACGCACTTGCTAAAGTATAAAGAGATCCCTCGCAAACTAAAAACTTACAAAAAGCTCATCCATCAACGCGACTAAAAAAAGCGTTTGCGAAGCGGCCTAGTGATATCAACATAACCTAATATTCAGTGGGGGACATTTGATTTTCATCACCATACATCTGTGAACATTATATTGTGAAATGGTGGAGGTGCCGGGTCCGCGGATGTTATTGGATTCTAGACGCGCTCCCCGACCCACCGGGGTCGCAAGAAACATTCTGCATCGTCCTTCTTGAAGGGTAATGTCAGCAAAACTTCGCCTGTCCACTGGACGACGTGTTCGGTTGGTATCGTGGGACGTGACACACACAAGGAAGGACGGACAGAAAAGTGATGCATATAGGTAGCTTTAATCCCTAAAATATTAACTATAAAACTAACATTTGTATCCATGATGATTTAAATCCTTCCTACCCAAGAATATCGTTAAGTTTACGATTAATATTTTGTGTCGTAGATAATGTTCTCATTGGATAATAACATTTGTTTTTGAGGAAGTAATAATTATGAATTTATTAGCTATGGTGATTAAGCCCCTCATTATGATAACATTTTATATTTGTTCATTTTAAGGCTGGCTCAGGCATATACTTAAATCGTGAAATCGAATTCAGTCAATTATTCCATATTTACGACTAAATACCTACTTTAATAAGGTATACTACAAAAGTCACTTACAACTTGTTATACATAAATACATATGTCATCGTTTGCTTCTTTTTCAACATCGATTGGAAATAGATTTTAATAACAATCACAAAGGATAAACTTTAAAGCTGATAATGGAATGAAGAGCAATTCTTGGCGAAAGAAAAACACTTAAGAATAAAGAATGTTTGCAAGAAATGTCACCATTCTTTGTTATTTGGTGTGTACCAACGTCCTTGAAAACTAGATACTATGGAGTGAGCATCAAATTTTACGAAATCATTTTTGTACTTAATATGAGCTAAAGCAGAACCGAGTACATTGTATATTATTAAAATACATTTTTAGCCGTATAAAAATATCATTTAAAAAATGAAGCTCACAGTCGAATTAATTATTCTGGTTCAAAACCACCTACGGCACGATTAGAAGCAAACGAAAAATTCTTAAGAATCGTATAAAATGGCAAAGTGGGTAGAATTGCAGCTGGATTGTCCTGTGGCGTTGTTAGTCACGTGACGTGCGGCCGGCTTCACTCTTCTCACCCTCGCTACGTCGCAGACTAAACGATGATCAATGACTTAGTTATCAGAAAGACTTTAGTTTACAGGGTGAATATAGAGGACGTTTTCCTATAAACCGAACACAATTTACGGAGCGTATAATGAAATGGAACGGGGAATCGGGAACGATTTTAAGAACAGTTTTAAGATATTTGTCTACCTAATACATTTGGGAGAGAATTTGCTAGTTCGAAAAGTAATGGAAGGAAAACTAAACCCTATTTACTACTACTATTTAAATTATTTACTTTAGTGCTTACTTTTCGGTTTTATTTAAACTTAGTCACATTGGCAGATGATCTAAATTATTTGCGACACATTTTACCTTCAAAGATCTATTTTCAGCTCTGTATACATTTTGCTAAGAGTAAATTCAAAAATCGGTAGCTTCAGATCTTAAAATGTAACATTTGCTCCTTCCTTTTATACTTGATCGGAAATAAAAATTTTGCTAGATCTGATCTTAACAGTTTTATATAGCAAGATGTACTGACTCGAAAGCCTGACCTCCGTAGTCACCTCATACAGATTAGTCAGTCATTAATAAACAGGGAATTACCAAGGGAGAGGTTAACTTTATTATTTTCCAAAGCCACCCTTCTTTGATGATAATATACAGCTAGTTACCTAATTTATCTCTAATTCAATTCATATAATACTATGTTAATTACCATAACAATGATTTTGATCCATATTTGTAATTATTTTCAACCATGAAGATTGCAAACATAGCAAGTAAAAAGAAATAAAATTTAATCTCAGCATGAGTCGATAACTTGAGCACACCTTTGTTGTAAAATAAGAAGCTTATTAAATTCATTCCTCGACAGAAGTTATGTTTATTAGATAGAGTAAGAACATTAATGGTTTTGTCTAGACGTAAGATTTTGTTTCCCCATGTTTTAATCGTTACGGACGGCAGATTAAATCCCTAGTATCTACGATGTTGAATACACTACACGGCTTGAAGATTTACTTGCGAGGATTTGCTTTGGAATCGTTGCAAGCAATAAAGGCGATTTAGCCGTCAACAAAGGGAATCTCGGTGTTATGTTCCCAGGATTTATGTACCAGACTGGAGTGGAGGGATGGAAAGGGGTGGGGGGTGGGGGGAGGCGATCAGGGGACCCAGTGGAGCGGAGAGCGGAACGACGGAAATATCTTTCAGATTTATAGCATGCCTGCTTCTAGGTGAGCCTTTTAAAATGAATACCATGTATGTGATTCACATTTAAATCATTATAACTCACTTCCTTGGATCGATTTTAACGATTTTAGGTGACGAGTCGAGTTTTATTTCGGGTTCTGATACATTTCTTGAACATAGACTTGTATTAAAAACTTGTGAAGCGAGCATTTTCTATGTGTAAATTGTTTGTACACATACATTAAAATGCAGCATTGTAGTTTATGGGTTAATCGATTATCGATATCATATAAGTATAAATAAGATTGAGGAACAACATAGTGCAAGATTTTATATTTCAAAGGAATCTGTGATGTAAATAAAATAAATATACTTTTTAATATTGTATTCGCTTATAAAACCCTGGTATATTTAATCTACCAGTACCCATCTAATATTAGAAATCCGCGAGTTTTGTTATTGTTAATCAATTAGTCCTAGTTTAATCCAAAATAAAATAATATTTTCCTGGCATCACGTTTGTGATAAAAGATATAAACCTACTATATAAAACTCTCTGCGCAACAATGGATTTGTTATCAGTCAAGTGTGTGTGTATTTTTAAAAGTCCCCGATATACTATTTTAGTAAGTTTTACTCTTGAAAATACATTTTTTCGACTAAATAACTTGACGAATATTTCCCCTCGCCATGCAGTTTGCTCGAGCATTGTAAAAGTAAGACCGAATTAATCCCCTATTATCCTCGACTGGTTTTCATCTTCGAACAGTCTAAATGAAGACTGATGAGTGATGGCGTCGTCGTCGTCTTCGTCGTCGTCGTGTCGTCCTGAGAGACGCTCGTGACAAGACACTTGGGGAAGAGGGGGACAACTTATTATGATTAATAGCTTTATCCCACGCTAGAAAGACGTCCACATTTCAAGAGAGGTTATACCGGCCTTGTCAACAAAGACAACTTCTTCACATGTTAATGGACTTGATTTTTAAACACACCGAAATGTTTTGTTATTTATTTAGTTATTTTTAAAAGTCAAAGATGATTTCGATTTGTTTAAAATTTGACTTGTCGCACATGATTGATGTCTGCACTCTGATTGAGGGGCTACCAGTTCGACATCGTCCTCGTCTTACGGATGAGTGAAATATATTGTAACCGGGTAGGGTCCCTGTAAATTATATGGCATTCGTGTTCACATACATTACTTTATTGAATAAGTGTAGTGTGGTCTAATTCATCGTGTAAATGTGTACAAATCAGTGGTGCACTATGCAATAAAAAACGAGGTATGATTGATCGGAATACGAAACTTCGTTTACCTTAATGACATAGGTTTACATTAGTGAGATTATTAGTAATATTATTTGTACTTGTGGTATAGGGCCGAATAGTGGTTAGCTCGTAGAAAATAGAACCAAATTATTGAGATTTTTTCTCATTTATTTATTGAAATATGTCATAAAAAGTATTGGTTCTATTCAGCAACAATACATTTTCATCGTATTTTTGTAACAACGATATCTAGCATCTTATCATTCGACTATAAATATATAAATATATATAAAATAAATAAAATACAAATAAAAATAAATAAAAGACTTATTACTAGCTATTATTTCAAGCTCCCCAATTTACTTCATTCATCACCGTTAGGTTTTAAATCGACGGCATTTTTCTTTTTTATTCATAGTATTTTAATGAAGAATAATTCCAAACCATATTGTTACACTTTGGATTATGTGATGATAGGACAAATCAATTTTTAATTGTAGTTATTCATTATCTTTTATTAAGACTTTTGCTGAACTTCAATTTCGCAGAATTCGTTTTCGCAATGTAGATTTTTTTAATAAATCTATTATGAAGTGACATTGCAACAATGAATTATTAATTACCACGTTCGGAACGTGTGTATACTTGAATCTTGTCACGGAGAAGCGAGTGTAGCCCACCCAGCTGCTGGCAGTACTAGCTAGTCGAGGTCGCACTTGAGAAGTGTAATGCCTATAAGGAATCATTTCCTGCTATGAAAGCTATTTCAGGGACTCGTATTGATAGAAGTTGATTGAATTTCTGGTTCGCTCACCCCTTGAAAGGAGTCGGTAAATCGCATCTGCATACAAGGCGAGCTCTGACTGGATGCGTTCGTCCCCCAGACGGGGCGCACTTTGTGGCTTTCACAGTGCGAGAAATAAGAGTGCTGTAATTAGTAGAACATCACGGCTAGCGCTCTCATGTGAGTCCGATACTAATATCAATCAACCAGTTACAACCCCCGACAAGTTAAATACTATTCAAAGCATACTCCGAACGTTTGATAAGTGAGACATGAAGAGACAAATCTGAAGGAAAAATAAATCATACTATAATTTACAGTACACGCTCTGAATTTATCCAATCAGAAACCAATGAGCTGTAGATGTCAATATTGATATCACTAACTCAACAATCAATGTTAATTACACTAGAATTACAAAATTTTAATTTTCTTTTAATTTTTAAGAAACTTACAAATCCTTTCACAACTCTTTCATTTTTAGCCTAGTATATTAAAAGTTGCATTTAATGCTACGACCCGGCACCTCCACCAAAAGTCTATAATTTTTTTCGGTTCGCCAATAAATATTAAAATACTTATACAAGCTTGATGGACTGATTGTTTTTGTATTTTGACCAACAATAAAATATTGTTTTTCATGCAAGGGAAATTTTATTGTCAAACTGATTGAAATATGGCAAGACGAAACATAAACGACTAAAATGTTACATAATCACAATATTATGTTGTATTCAAAAAATCTATTTACATCGTTATAATATGCTGTCTTTTCAAACTAGTAAACATATTATCATCTAAGAATGTAGTGCATACCCTGGGTGTTACACAATTACAATGATAATGAATAACGATACTCCATCAAGGAAATTCAGAGATAATTTACAGCTAATTGCGGATTCGTGCATCTGTGTTCAACAAGAGTCTGAAAATAGTGGCTATTACTTTTCTTTATTAGTAACTACTTGAGACAATTACTTTAAAACTCAAGTTTTAACCCCATGTTACGCAATATGCATAATTGAGTACAGATTTTAAAATATACACAACGTTGAATTTATTACTTGTAATGGGTGTGTCAGTTATTATTTCCGGTCGCATTCAATTTAAACGAAAGTGTTTAGTATATTTCGTAATATTATCGTAGATACAGAATCAAACGCGTAGTGTTTTCTTTGAGGCTCGTATCGCGCGTGCAATCTGGGCGGAGGGGAAACTGGCAGGGGAACCATTCTTGCATCGAGCCAAGTTATGAGCTCTCCCTCAGGAAGAAGGGTCTTTATTGACTCTAGAGATGGATCTAATGTTTACATCATCAACTAGCAAATATTTGACTGCTCGAAGTGGAGCTAAAAGTCACTGATCTGATGCCCCGGATTCAACTGTAATTAAAATCTTAATAGACCGACAAAACTCCATATGTAGCTTTCAACCTAATCAAATGCGAGCGATACTGGATTAAACAAGGGTGTATGTTTTAAAACTGATGGATTATATTTACAGTAGACTACCGTATATCGTGCTCAGTACACTGTGAATGAACTAAAGTAAGAATGTCAGTGTACTTATGTCAAGTGGCGTGCAGGAAGGTATACCCGTCGGTCGGGTGGTGGAGGTGCCGGTCCAGACAATTTTTATTTTAAGCTAAATCTATATTTTACAAAATACCATTCAATAAAAATTTAAAATACATGCAACAGAAAATGAATAGGGAGAAAATCATAATTTAAGATAATGCACAAATAAAATAAAATATCCATTTTTTACAAACAATATTATGACAGCCGTATTTTCCCTACCCTACCCAATCCGGAAACCCAATGCCGACCCGAGTGTCAAAACTTTTACTCGCACAGTCCTATTAATATAAAATACAGAACATGGAGAATTCATTATTTTCAAGTGGGATAACCCGAGTGTTATTGATGCACTGTCTACTCATATTCAGAGTTGAAACTAAAACCGAGAAGTGGCATCCAATCATCATCATCATCATCTTCATCAGTTATCATCCTCAATGCAGGATCTGAATCTGAAATACAAAACCAAAGGATTACTATTCCAACGTCTCAAAAAGACAAAAGCTAAATCAAAATATAGAATTAAGATAGTTACAACCGTTGCCAAGTTTTACAATTTCTCTTTATACTTCCATCTCGGCGTTGGGTCGTGGGGTTGGGGTGTGGGTCGGTGGCTTATGGAACCAAAGGCTTCAGGCACGCACTTTTAAACATTGTTTTTGTCATCTTTAGTCACCATTCAATCATCAAAAATGTTTGTTCATTGTTTTCTTTAATTCCATTTAATCCAATCCGCGCCCTGAAACAAAGGATATTATTAGTACCAGTACAAATAGTTCACACAAATAGAAAAAGTACAGTGACATTGTTGCACATCCATGTTTATTTATCCATGTCTGTTTCACCCAGCGAAAAACCAAAACCTCACCTCGAAAATATATGGGACTGCATCTGAAACTTAAATGTACAATGGTTTAAGTTTGGTTTGGACATATATAACACAAATATAAATATTGAATTATATAACACAATTAACAATGAAAATGAATGAAAATGTTACACACAGAGGTAACGAAACGTCGAGGTACGTACAATGTTAACTCGCGACGCGGCGAAATAACACGAAACTCTTCCACCATTAATTTAATATTATAATGATTGTTGTGTAACCACTGATGTTTCAGTTTCACGGAAGTAATTTACGTTTCTCTTTAGTCGCAAACATTGAAGAACTATACGATTCGATGAAAATCTTTAGTAAAAGTTATTTTCAAAATATTAAAAAAAAAAATAGTCAAACCTTTTCCAGATAAAACGTTAGCATAAGTAAAACTGATAAACTGAACAAAACACGGTTAAAAATTAATGCACAGCACTCACCCGCTGCGTAATATTTCGGTGACATCCATCACCTTCCTCGGACGCGAGGATGTTAGCATAAGTGTTAAAACGAATTAAGTGTTTTATGAATTTGAAACGTAACTGACACCAAAATGTATGAAACACAAACTATGCTTCAAATTAACTAACAAAAATGGTATGTTTAATTTGAATTTGAAGCGTAAAACTCATCAGTGGTGAGATGGTGACTTAAGTCCTGTGGATACGTGGTAGTGGCAGTGGAATCAAACTGTTAATGGGAGGGGGTAGGTGGTCGATCTACAGCAGGCTGTGCACTTAGCACCAGAGCTTAATTGCGACCCCAGGTGTGTAAATGGTCAACGCAACGCGTCGCCAGTGCTAAACGACTTGCTTTCAAACTATTGGATTCACATATTCTATAGCCAGATGATTTGGCGACGAGTGAGCGAAACCCAACAAAGATACTTTTATCAATCAGTGACTCGCGGGGTTTTGTTAAGTAATTAACAAAAACACGCGGCTGTTCAGTATTAGTACAGAAACATGGGAGTTAATGTTTCATTCACTTCGGTCCATATAAGTAATAGTCACGTTGTCTGATGACTCAGTGATAAGAGATGTAGACCCAGATGTGCTGGGCTCAATTCCAAGTCGCGAAAAACTTTGTCAACAATACTTTGACCAATTTAGCTTTTTGCTTTAATTAATCCGTCCAGTTTGATTCAAATACAAATTAATGAGACAAATAGGAGATTGAAATCGAAAGTTGATTAAAAGTTAATCTAGAAATCGCAATAAAACAAGTTCGTAAATAAATTGGGATGTTATATCTTACTTATTTTATGGTAGTCATTTATCTACATCGCCTTGTTATCGCCTGTTCATACTTGAAAGGGGATGGTTTCATTTCAACCAAATGAGCGTTATAAAATGTTAGGGGATGATTGCTTTGTAGGCAAGGGATGGCCTGACAGAATATCATAATTCAAGCCCGATGGTTTTCATTTAATCTCGCGTCTCCCCTCTGTATGTTACATGAATCAACCACTCTGTCCTCCCCAGTCCCCATCGCAACTCACGAGTAGAACGATTTGCTTGTATTAATTCTGTATTGCGCGTATCATAATCATAAAACTACCCCCACTATAAACTTCGAATGTTGCAAAAAAGAAAGTTTTTCCGCTCACGACTCTCTCAACATTAGAATATGGTTGATATTGGTGTTCTTAGAGAACAAACGGTGGGGTGGGGAGGGGGGGGAGGGGGGGGGGGGTGGGGGGTTTCTTCATCGCGCCCGCTGATGATCATCATTGGATGAGCGAGCGAGCGTAGCGAGCGGAAGCGAAGACTTCAATTTCACTGACCCCCCAAAAAATTTAGCTCGGGTGTTTTTTTTTTTTTTTGTTTTTTTGTTTTTTTTTTTGTTTTTCCGTCTGTTTGTTCGCTCGATTCCGGGCAAACGGCATACGCGATCTTGATGAAAATTTGACCGGACCTTCGTTTTCTCTGAACTTAGAGGTGTATTGTTTTTGGGTACAATCGAAGAAATATTTCTCATAAATATCGTACTTTTACGATTTTTTTCGATTTTTAGTGTGATATTTTCGTGACATTTGGGCCGATTCTGACCAAACGGGTGGGGCTAGAACGTTCATATTTCACATGGACATTAAGATTATGGTGATGTAGTACCTTTGAAAGAAAAAGTTGAAAAAGTTAGCTAGAATCCATAGAAATAAAGGTTTTAATATTAGTTTTCAATTTTTAGTGCGATATTTCGTCACATTTGGGCCGATTCTGACCAAACGGGTAGGGCTACAACGTTCAGATGTCACATGGACATTAAGGTTATGGTGATGTAGTACCTTTTGAAAGAAAAAGTTGAAAAAATCAGTCAGAATCTACAGAAATAAAGGTTTTAATATGAGTTTTTTGAAGTTTATAATACCAATTAACAAATAACAATAGAAACTTGACAACAATCACCTCCACAATGCATTCAAAAGCACTTGCAAAGGAAAGTGCAAACAAACGCACAAAACGCAAAAAAAACTTACAAAAAAAACGCTCATCCATCAACGCGGCGGGACTTAGCGTTTTCCTAGTTATAAAATCATGTAAACAGTAACAAGAAGTGACAGAAGTTTTTACCTATGTACAGATTAGTACGTCAGGCAACCATGTCAGGCGATGCCACGACTGTAATGATTACTTATTGGTTTCTTCTACCGTTCGCACCCAACTTGGTGTGAAATTCTTTTAATCTGCTGTTGTGTAAAACACAAAACATTAATATAAAATTCCCTTCTTAGTTTTATCAATGAGTTTCCTGTATTTTATGTTGCAAATGTTGATTCGAGTAATATACATTGTGTATTTTAGACCCAAGTGCTGGCAATGATCAGTAGACCTAATCCCTTTTTGTGAAACGTTATGGAGAAATAAGTTAAGAGAATAAAGCCTATTCAACTAAGTTCTCACAGTTTCCATAGCTACAATCTAGCAAGGTGAAACGCGTGGCGATATTATCTCCAAGTCAATCTGACGGCCGAGCTTAGTCCATCTCAAGTTACCATCTACTGAGACGATCCCTCCGACCATCTTAGTGAACGCAAATAGATTCAAACCATCTGGAGAAGTCGACGACTAGACAAAGAGCAAGAATTAAATCAAAGTAAAGCAATAAAAGAAACCCCACCCAGACTCCCTCAGTTTCGACTTCGTCTTGATATTTAAACTCGATTCTTCTCGAGAAGATTTTATCGAATATTTTCTGAAACAAAAGCGCGTCGAACTCGAGCTAGGCAACGAGAAGTGAAGAGCTCGTTTTGTTAGAGAAGTGAAAGCCTCCTTTGCGATACGCGATGTCTTTGAGTATCTCGTTATTTGCGGAGTCGTATGATCTCCCTAAGTGTCGTAAGAAATGTCTGGTTGGAAAACATCTGTCGGGAGTCCCAGAGCGATAACCTTGAGCAACGGTAGAGGTTTCTACGAAGAAGAGCTTTCTTTGTGTGCTCGACAAGAGAGGAAATAAATCTTGTATTTTGTGCTTTACCCCTTACTATTTTCAGCGTGTTATAACGCGATACATGATATTATTTCAAAGTATTGTATTCTTGTTTAGTTTAGTTATAATGGGGTTATAATACAGTATATTACACCAGGAATCTGTGTTGGCAATTCAGCAAGGCAACTTACAATATACCAATTACTTTAAAATAACAATTGAAAAAACAGAATAATCCTAAAAGAGAATCAGATTTTTACTTACGCCCGAATTAATGTTCATTAATTCATCATACCCATGTCCCTTTATTAATCACACTCATTTATCATCCTACACATTGATCACCACACTCATTAAACCTGGTTAATTGACAAGTACGGTTACGTGATCACCCAAAAAAGGGAGCGAAGCTTCGTAGACAAAGAAGAACACAAATAAAATCTTATCGTACATTGAGATTTTTGGTGGAGGTGCCAAGTGCAAAAAATTTATCCATTTAAAGGTTGCACCGCCACCTTGATGGCAACTTTATGTATCATCCTTGTTGAAGGGCAAATCAACGCATGTCAATCAAAGGTCGTGTTCAGTTCTTATCGTGAGACGTGACACATGCAGAGACGGAAGGACAGAATAGTGATGCTTATTGGGGGGATCTTCGATCTCTGATGTGAATTCGTAAATGTATAGTTACAAAACCTGTAGTGGTTGGCAAACATTTGTGAAACAACTAACCTAATGACAAGATAAGTGAATGAAAACCGCAAGTTTTAGTACATGCAGTGGCCGGGCAACAGGTGAATGAAATATGCCTCATAGGAGGTGTTTACTGTGGAACTCTGACCAGGGAACTAGACACAGCAACAGGTCTGGCGTAGCCCCGGGACGTGGGGCTGCACTGGTCCCAGGGGCCTCGGTCCCCAGCTGCTAGTCGTTTGGAGGGGGGTTCAACCACACCGCCGAGAAAGAGAGAGGCAGCAATGCAGAATACATTTACAACAGAGCATTTTACTGAAATCGTGTCCAGTGATCTTTATGATAAGAACAAGAAGGCGAGGGAAATTATTAAAGATGAGGATGGCGAAAGTAATGACTAAGAAGTAATGATTAAAAAGGTACACACATGGAAATACTTGCCAATATGAACGTTAACGTCGCATTTGAGCGAGTTTACAATTCATCCAATAAAATACCAAGAATATTATCAGTTCTGCACATTTCCTTAAAATTATTAATTTGATTTTCAAAAACTTCGCATGTTCATACCAACTTACAAGTGAAACATCCTAGATCATGAAATATTTTCCCGATTCAACGAAAACAATTACACTAAAAAACTAAATGTACCAAAATACCCTGTGAATTTACCAAGCCAATCTTTGCGAATCAATTGCATGCATAATCCGTACTCGTATAAAGTCTTAGTGCAAACTTTGTATAATGCATACAACGCTGTACATAAAGCGGGAATTGAGAGTTGACCTTTTTTCGTAAACTGAAATACGAAATCCCTTGCCGAAGCTTAGAATAACGTCGATATACTGCACTTTACCTACAAACCCACACATTAATTCCCTAAAGCAAAGTTTTTGTCGTTTATGAATTTCATCAGCATATTTTTACTATTGCATTTTTAAATTTCAAAGTACTTTAGAAAATCAAAGTCAATAAAAAACATTCATAGATAGAAATGTAAAATAAGCTTTAAAAATAAAAACTTGAACTTTTATTATGTGCGGTGTTATAAAATACTACCACAATAATTTAAAAAACAATGACGGACAAAACAGGGTTGGATTTTATACGTTATCAATTTGTTTTCAACCGTCGTTTTAGGTTTGTAAACACAATTCCATCAAAAATCCACCAAGTTTCAAGGCTAGCATTATGTGCTCTAATGGTGTTCACTTCCTATTCGCAAGTAACACTGAAATTATAATGATTCATGTGCGTGTTCTTAGGCTTGCACTCAATACTCGACCATTTTCAACTGTAAATGCAATTACTAACTACGTCATTACCAAAGTAAAGTAAACCTCGCGACTCTAATTAGGGCCAATTAAAATTGTTCTCGGGCTCAAGTACTTACTACTGGAAGTCGAGGCTCGCTATCTAAGCTCATGATTTTGCAATAAGATTGAATTACTCTACATTACATTTAATTTACAGTGGAATTAAATACTTGTGGTGTTAACTGAAAAGATGTTTCACAAAGCTCGTCTCATGTCTGGCCTAGATGAGGCAATACAAAGATTGCTCCTCGCATTGCAAGACGTGTTGAAATCCACGCTGAGGGAGAGCAGGGCAGAGACTAGAGAGTAGAGAGTAGAGAGCCGCAATAAAAGAAAGATCAAAGTGAGGGTAGGGCGGGAGACAGAGCAAATAGTCGGCTAATCCTAGCACGTGCTCAGGCCGGTTTGCCTCGAATAAGTGAACTCTCCACGGAGCGTACAGACACGCGCCACTAAATTGCAACACCGTGTAGTGTGAGGGCGACATGCTCTGTTTTCCTGGTAGAAGAATGAAGACGATGGCCAGCCAGGTGTAGTGGGACCTTTTAAAATGTTATATTCGTATAGTAAATCTGTAATTTATAACATATATATCGTCTTGTCAAGATGCACCCTCCTTCAATACCCCTCACACTTCTTCCTTAACCCCCTCTCGGTCCAATACTAGCATCCAGCAGCCCTGACTGAAAGCTTTTCAAAGTTATCCTTTAGTCGTAAATGCGAAAGTTTAAAGATTGCGTTATCTCCAACTGTCCTTGGATATACCTTTTACAACTACCACGTAAAGTAGGGCATGATTGGCCCCTAAACAAATTTACCACAAGAATTCTACATATTTTTATCAGTATTCTAGTGAGACAATTATTGTTAAGATATTTACTGCATTTGGTCTAACATGTAAATTTTGTGTAATTAGAAGCTATTAAACAAAAACGTGAAGGTGTATTCCTCTATAACATGCAATAACACAAGTATAACGTTATTCGTTGCTGATCAACACTTGGAATCGAATGTGTTTTGTGGACTTGGTTTCACTACTGGCCTATATCCCGACTAGTAAACTAGCACAAATAACATTCCGCATTCCTTGGATTGTTTTCGTTGGTCGGAATGTGTAGGCCACTTCACTTTAACACTAACGGTGTCAACGTCCGAGTCCCAGTCCCACCGCGCGGATTGAAACATGACGACCACGTAACATTTTACAAGCAACTCTATTACTTGTTCTGTTTTGGGGGGATTTGGGGGATTTAAAAGGGAAGGGGTGTTCAAAATTGGAATTATAAAAGACAGACTATTCGATCAGACGTGGGAAATATTTTTAAGAATATATTATTCAAATAGTGTTATTGAGGAAAGAAAATTTATTACGTTTCAAAAGTTATTTTGATAAATTATAATGTGACATATACATGTTTGACATTTATTGAACCTTTACCACGTTACAAAGCGGTTGTTCCTGTAAAATGTAGTTAAAAATAAATATTAACATATTTAACTTCTTTATGAACGGTGAATAATTATGCTAAAGTGTTATATATAGCGATGGATCAAGTATTAGTGAGGGATAACTGAGATAATATAGTTTGATGTCCTTACGTCAAAACATCTTTAATTAAAGATGTCAGTTCAGCTTATGAAATACTGGCTTGCGTAAATGATTATAATTCCGGGTTAATTACTGTAAAGGAGTAATGAAAGAAAGAATATGAGAGGGAGGGACGTTGGAAGAAGAAATAAGGAAACATTGGAAGTAACACTCATGATTGCCAGTGGCGGGATTTCACGTTATGATCAACAAGACTGGTGGAAAATACTTAACAACGGAGATTCATCAATTAGAGCCAATCGTCAAATTATTAACTGAACTCCTAGCAGATGATTTCGCAGCAATATATTATTAATTTTCATATAATGCATTTATTGAGCCATATTAAATAAATTACACATTTTAAAGGCAAATACAAATGTGGTTAGAAAATATTGTCAACTGGATATTATTTTAACAGCATTTTATCGACTGAAATGTGTATAGCTCAAACATAACCCTTTAATATCTAAATGGATAGTACGAAAATGGGAAGGAATTATAGGGCAGATTACGAAACAACATTTCACATTAAAATACCTTTTTAGTTTGACAAAAATATCAGACAAATCTTTGATAGAGGTAAAGGAATAGTTTGTCCAACTACAAATTTATAAAGCAGAGTGCGTTTTAGTGTACAAGCTTTATTCATTAAATTTAAATACTAAGTTGGCTGTATAAATACAATTGTACAATGCTTCTTAGCTCGAGTTTCATCGTAATAACGTGTTCTCTGAGGACTTGTTAAGAGTTCAGTGACGTCGGCATCAATTGTTAAGCGACTAAATAGCCTCTACTAAACTGTTGCCTCAACCGAGAACCAAGTCGAGATTCCACCCCTCCGATAACACCCCCACCCCACCCACCCTCCAGTGACGGCACCCTAGCCAAGTTTCAATGTCACCACTCTTAGCATCATCTCCGCGATTCTAGCAATTCATCACCTGGCAGACGTCTCGATCGATAGTAGTGGGATTTAAGGGTGGGTGGACTTACTTTTCAGTGATGCCGTGATGATTTCTTTGAGGCCAGGCCATTCAAGCGTGGGACTGTGATACGGCAGTGAATAGCATGGTGGACCCTACTCCTTCGGGAAATCAGGGATAAAACCAAACCAGCCCAGTGTGCATTCTGTGGTCTGCACCCCCTCCATTGCTTTGACATAGCGGGAGCCCCAACCCTAAACCACAGTTCTACCGCTGGAAAACCAACGAATTTTTAATTATTTTTTAAACATTTTTGTTTACGTCGTGCAGTTTCATTCACAAGGAAAAGATCACATTTTTTCATCGTGGAAATAACTGTCGATCTCACGGTTTTCGATGCGAGCACGTTTTGAGGGATCTACGTTACTTGGGAGCAAACAGACCGAGCCGAGTGGTATGAAGCCACGAGGAAACATTACGATTGCTCTGGTTCTTTAATTGAAAAACAGGTCGATGGCTGTCATTGTAAACAATGTCAAGAACCCAAAGAAAGGCACCAATGAGAATGTGAAGGATGCAGTTTGAAGTGCAATGTGCAACGCATCCCAATGGAGAATTTACAAACTTCTTTTTTAAATTTTGCGAAAAAAGTTAGTGCTAGAGTGTTCACACTAATAACTTTAATTTAATTCTAAGTCCCGAATGAGTGTTATAAAAATGTATGTTTTCAATTTGTTTGTACTACAATGTTTCATTATATAAGCGAAATTGTAAAGCTTGTGCATAAATGATTTCTTTACAACATGCCCCATCTAGGGAGCTTGGACATCAGATTCAAAGAAAAGTGGCGTAAAGTGAGGTTGAAGTTCGAGTGACCATGTTTAGTAGTAGCCCTCTTAGGTGTAACATATTATCAGTGGTAGAAGTGACGAAGTGAGGACTTTGATTCGGGATAGGAGTTCTTCAACATAATCCGCCATTATAACATGTGTAAATGTGTAGGGTAGGCATACAAAATTATGCTTGTCAACCTTGATTTGTGTTTTGTTATGACTACGATTAGCAATTCTGATGGAAGATCACAGTCAACGACTCATTGACACTCAAGATTTAACTGACTAGTAATGATAATTTATTGAATGGGGAGAACATTATAAAAATCGAAATATAATTTAACTGTTTGAAATTTTGATTTCAACTAATTGTTTAAAATATGAGGCAAAGTGTGCTCGAATAATAAAAATAGGCAATATGTGGAACTACTTATATAATCCTTAATTTCTGAAATTATAAATTATCACGTCAATATAAGTGTTTTATAAGCAAGGTATAACTAGCAATGTTGGGAGACAACCTTGGCTATAACATATTCACAGATAAAAGTAATTAGCGTTAATTCTCATTAAAGCACACGAGTAAGCAAATGAAGTGTCCATGACTTGTGGTGAAGAATGACCCCACACGCATAATGATATTGTTGTGGCTGTATGTTGAATAATACGACCCATTTATTGTGTTATTTCCCGTGTCTGTTCTTATACCGTCGTTGCGGGGCACCACCCCCCCCCCCCCACCCGCCCACCGCCACACTCACCCCCCAACTGGACGGCAGACCTATTAGTTACATCGGCCCCCAGAGCCACACCACGCTCGCCGACTGTTTGAAGAGTGTGTCAATCAAAATTCAAGCAGAGCCCTCTAAACATCAAACATCAAACATCAAACATCGCAACAGAACAAATGTCATATGAAAGGCACGTGTGATGTTTGGTATGTTTGCCTTCAATGATCCGTTAGAAAATATGACCTAATTAGCTTCTCGTGTGATGAACACGTCTCAAAGTAGAGGTTTATCACTCAGCTCAATCTGTTTTCCAATCAACATTGGTAGGCCTATCTGTATTTGAAATTGTCATCGTGATCAAAAGATAAAATTTCTTTGATCAGTCCGCAAAATAATTGTAAAAACAAATTCACAAGACAATTATTCACATTTGAACAACTATCTAAAAAAAACAAAGCATGCAGTACTTATAGTGAGACTATGTTACCTGGCTTTGGATTTCTAACGTTATAAAGAACACCCCATACATATTGTTTCTCAACATTGAAATGCGATTCGATAAACCGAGACAAAAAATAAGAGAAATGAATAAGTCATCCGTTGCATTAAATCTTTGCACAAATCATCTATTGTATATTGATGTAATTTATATTTCCATCATGTAAATCAAAATACACAAGGTTCATCTTATAGCTCAAAGTCTCAGTTCCATGCTAGTACTAGCAAAACTAAATTAAATTAAATGCAACTTTCAATAATAAAATAATAAATATAAGTACGAAGTTATGTTTTTCTTCTGGTTAACTGAAACGATAACAAGTAAATATGGTTGGATATATTACCACGAAGATATAATATGGCTGGTGGAAGAGTCCAAGTGCTCTGTAGTGGTATAGTGTAACAAGCCCCTCAAGTACCAATAAAGTCTCAACCATCCGCACAGAACTCATTACTATCCAGTTAGACGCAGTACCTTGTGATTCATTCAATTTCATCTTTCCCGATGTGATTGGATTTCACAAGAGTATCGCTCATCGTATTACATTATTTCATCTTTCCATTAGAAGTTATAAGAGTTTCTTATGAACTCTTCAGAATTTAGTTTAGCTGACAAATAAAACACAACCGAAAAACCGGATATAAGATTAATATACATTGGGATTTCTAGTGACTTACAGTTCCGGTTTCCAATGTCCCAGACTCTTTTCAGAGCAGAAAGTAAACTTGCTTGGTGCTTGCTGTTTTTAACGACGACTCATGTCTTCATACAAACGCAAAACATTAGTCAGGGACTCCCCCATACCTAGAAGCATCACCTCCTGTCCGACCATGACTCCGTAAGCGAGTCAGTTGTTGCCACAAGAATATCACACGATAGTGTTTGGTGGGCCTGGGGCCAGGGAGGCGGGGCTAGTCCTGTCCACGAACCCGGCACCTCCACCAAACAATATTATCTGTTTTAAATGTGTTTCTTGACAGAAACTTTCTGAAAGTAAGCAAATAAAAAAATATTTCGAAGATTTAAAAAAGACATTCCTTCAACCTCAATATTTTTTTTATAATTCTTTGGCTAATCCATATGCTTACCGAATATGAGCAATAACTGTCAATAATATACCCTGAAACCGAGTGTTGGCTCGAGCGTTAAGCGCTTGACTCTGATTCGGGAGGCCCCGGGTTCGAATCCGTCGAGACCGGCAATCCTGACTGAAGGTTTATCCCGAGGTTTTCCTCAGTCGTTAATGCGAATGCAAGGGATTGAGTCCTCTTTTACAGCTCTCGAACATCCCTTCACAATTGTCCTTTCTGTAACATGCCTAGTTCATCTGAAGAGGGGAATACAGCACCATATTAACAGCTTCAATTCCCAAGATAAAAAAAAAACTTGGAACGAAAGCGAGACATCAACAAAATGTTTGTATATGTATACAATACTACGTCAGACACGTGAATGTCAAAAGGCTCGAGGTGCTTCTTCTGACAACAGCTAATAATACGATCTACTGCACCCCAACTGGTAACCGTAGCATGTATACAAATAGTTTTCGATATGGATTGAAAAGATTCCCCCCGTAAATGTTATCACGTCAACGCAAACGCTTGTTAATGTATTTAGTTAATGCACTCTAAAAGGGTTTGACTCTCGTATCACGACGATAATCTTTATAAGGAAAGCTAATGGTGTTTAATGTACTAGGCCTGCGTGGGTCAATCATACACTATGCATTGGAAACAATTAGAGGAACGATCAACGCGAAGATTGCAGCGTGTGACGTAGACGATTGACTGCAGTGCAATCCCAATAAAAAACGGTCACGCATTAGTGTGTCAGAAACATTATTGATCATTTGTCTGGATTACGTTGATAAGGAAAGGTCAATCTAGGTTCCAAATTATAAATGAAAAGGTAAATACTAGTACAAAGTGACAATGAATGATTTACCCAGGGGAAAGAGAAGGAACTATTAACTGAATAGACGGAATTTTTCATTCAATCCACGGGACAGGTTCTAAGTGGCCGATGTTTCTTCCAAGTTGAATTTTAGAAAAAGAAACATGGCACTTGGAGGGTGGAAGGGGGGGGGGGAGTTGACAAGGAGGGTGAGGGGGGCAGTTGGTCAGACGACGAAAAATTGACTCTGCAAATGCACTTTTTATGTTCCGAACTCCCGGATAAAATAGTGCGTGCGTCTGTGCGTTTGTAAGGAAAATAAAGCGGTTTAGTTCTGTTAAGTAGGTAGACGTGATGGCAGCAATAGACCTCGCTATCAATTCAAATATACACTAGATCCACAAGTACCAACCATACAGACACATAGGCTTAATACCAAGAAACACAAATATCTAAATAAAAAATATAAGTAATGAATGCTAAATTACAAAACAAAATAAGTAGAAAATGATACCTAGCAAAAATACAAATATATAAATTTTAACACACTAAAGTATAAACCAAAATTAATTTATACACAAACATGAGATAAAAATTTAAACTAATGCAAGAAAAATCCCAATAAAAAGGGGATTTAAGTAATTGGTATAATGGGACATTGATCGTGGTGAACTGACATAAGCAGTTGATGTTAATGTGTGATGGTTCATATAAAATAATTGATCTCAAGTCCAGGATATTTGGTTCTAAGGCGCTTGAATCAGGTAAGAGGAGAAAAATTAGAATTACTGTATCAATACGAGATCATGAATTAAGTGGTTTCTAGTCCGACATTGTATAAGGATGTGAAGATTTACAATTTGAAGCAGTTCCGAGTAGACGAGAATTGTAGTGTTTCATATTTGTTTGATTGCGAGATATCTGTCGACAAAGGGTAGTATACTGTGCACAATGAAAACGTGTATTACATATTTTACACAGAAAAACGAAAGTTAAAGGAGTTTTGTATTTACTTTGAGATGTAATGAACAATCCAACTGCAGTTTTAGATAAGAGAAAAACAATGAGCGCATTTCTGAAAGTATAGAATACAAAGCGCTATGAATATATTGAAGAGATCTGAAGTAAAATTAAGTTTGTGAGAGGAATGAAGAAAATGAAATATTCTGTTTCTCTTTCTTACAATTCTGAAGGCTGAATGAGTAAACAATATTATGCGTCAGGATAGGGTTTTCTGCAGAATTTACTCTGTAAGTAGGGACGACGTTCTCCTGGTCGGGTTAGCTTTGTTGTAACGCTTACTTACAACGTGGTTGTCAAAACACCGTAAATACGTAAGCCAATCAATCCCTACCATTGGATTGCATCAATTCAATTGGAAGTTGCTCCAAACGCTTGTTTATTGGCTTACCTCGCGCATATACCGTTAGAGCCTATGTTAACGTTAAGTTCGTGAGGATGATAAACGATTTAAAATACACTAGAACCCAAATTATTATACATTGACCGACAGCGTTGGCTCGAGTGTTAAGCACGCAACTCTGATCCAGGAGGTCCCGGGTTCAAATCCCGTCGAGACCGGCAATCCTGACTGAAATTGTTTCCAAGGTTTTCCTCAGTCGTTAATGCGATTGCAAGGGATTGAATTTTCTTGAACAACCCTAGGACATCTTTTCACAATTTGTCCTATCCGCAACATACCTAGTTAGACACCTGAAAACGGGCATGAATTGCACCATGGGCAGGCTTCCCACGAAAAATTCTTTATAATATATTTTTCCGCAAACGGTGTGGATAAATCAAAACTCGAAATTAACACCTGGTTGACGTACATTCCAATAAAAGAATACTTAATGTGGGAAAATTTAAATTTATAAGTAAGAATTATTTTAATTTTATGTAGTGGTGTGCAGGTACCCGAAATTTCGGGTAGATTGGGTATTTGGGGGCCGACCCGATTCTAAAAAAAATGTACCCGAAAATGTAACGCAGATTTTTTTTAGGTTTTTGGTGGAGGTGCCGGTCCAGACAATTTTTATTTATATCGTATACAAAATGCCATTTAATGAAAATCCAGACAATAAAAAATGAATTGGGATAAAACAGAACGTAAGATTCCTCCAAGTAAAATTCGTTATCCATTTGAATAATATGTAGCATTAAAACAGCCCTAATTTTATCATGTTATACATTTCTACTCCATTGTATGGTATGAGGACGTACCTAGCCACGATAATGATAAATATTTGTTAATAGCGTTACTATCAAGTTTTCAAAACTAGAAAATGTTTTTTTTGCGTTTCCACAATATGAGTAGATTGAAGATTCTGCTAAAAAAAAACAGGAATAACGTTACGGTTGCAGGCAGTACTAGAATAGGCAGTACAAGAATGCACCGTAGTCGTTGATGGAACGAACGAATCGTATAATGCAACTTGATGAAATCTTATTAAGCCACGGAGCATTCGAGTGTAACAACCCCCCACATCTCCCACTGAGACTCTTACCACGAAGAATATCGAGTTGAGGGACAACCAGATTATAACGGATGACTTCCAAATCGAATCATGTTCATAACACATTAAATTGCATTTGAAATACGAATTTATCTGCTCCAAGCGCACATCTTGACTTAAATCGCATCAAGTGCGGGCGATTAGGGCACCACGTCATCCCTGTAGGGCTACTATTCTCTGGGCTACGGGATTGTCAACGAGAGTTCTAGTGAGTTTTCGAACTTCTTAGTACACACTTTCGGCTAACAGTTTCGGAGGGAAGAATTTTCAATCCCCGAACACAGACAGTGTAGTCCTTTGGTGGGTCTATTCCTCAATATATTATGCGGTTCAATTCCCTATTGTGCTCAGTGTATTCATGAGTGCGGTGAACGTAATAATGATAAAAACCGAAATGGAAGGCAATTAGAAACAAGCGTGCTTCATGAGGGAATCGAAGATGGAACCCTCCACGTTTGTGTCCATGCGGTTAATACACAAGAGTTTATTTGGTTAAGGGCGCGCCAACTGTAGGGTCACTCTCTTGTTGTTAATCTGGATTAAGGGCGCACCTACCGATTGGTCATTATGCGCCACTCTAGCCTTGGGGATGTGGGGAGGAAAGTTTCATGCTGGACAGAATTAGCCACGAGCAGAGAGAGGAAAGAGGGATAGGGGTGAAGGGAAATTCTTATTTTGTGGTTGTTATAGTCTTTGTCGTCGTTTTTGTTGTCATTGTCGTCGTCGTCTTCAGGTAGGTCGTCATTCGTCAAGGAGAGGGGGAGGAGTCCCCGACGACGACGACAGCCAGAGTTCGTCTCTGGTTTCGGAGATTATACTCCTAGTTGTAATTACTCTATTGTATACACTGCACTTTTAAATAAATAACAAGATTTTAAACATATTTCGACGACTTATCAGTCTTCTTCTATGGGTTTTATTGACAGGTAGCCTAAAGGTAGCTTTCAGAAACATACTAACAAAACCTAAGATTGACGTTCAATTATCTAAGAACGCGGCTTACTGTGGCGTCCCTTGCATAGGTGAGACCTAGATTGAATGATTGATTGATTCAGGTCTTTATTTCAAGGCGGGATTAAGGCTAGTAAAACCTTTAACAAAAAAATTAGAGTGAGACAACTAGAGGTTAGGTTGAAAGAACACAAGACAAATGTAGCACAGCATATGGTTTGCTCCTCTAGACTAGCGGAACATGTGTTTGAGAACTATCCATGTAAATTGGTAGGACTCGTCTATCATTCTCCATGAAACTTATCCTCATAAACGCAGGTTGAAAGAGGCTGCCATTATACCTGTAACTTACACTGTTATAAGTAATCCCAGTATTGATTTTCCTGCTATTTGTGAAGTGTTTATAACCTAACCAGCCATTGTTAAAAAAGGTTATTTTGTTGTTTTGTTTTTAATAATTGACTACGACTCTGTTATAATTTTTGGCAAGTTTTGCAAGCATTTTCTATTTACGAACAGTAGACAGTTTACGAACAGTTTACACATTGAGATGGCAGTATTTATTTTGTTTCTCTTTCTTGCACTGTTAATGTTATAGGCTATCTGTCAATAAAACCCATGAAAGACGTCTGATAAATTGTCAAAATCTTTTTTTAAATCTTCTTCTTTATTTATTTATTAAAGTGCAGTGTATAGTGCAATAGAGTCATTCAAACTAAACCTCACCTGCTCTAAAAGATCCATCAAATTAATATAACTAGCTGATGTTTGCGAGATGGACTTTACCCCTTTTCTCGCCATTTACGATCAAAGCTGCTATATCTGTTCCAAATCCTACGCTGAAACCCTGTGGGGGCACAAACGAAGAGACAATAATATTTCGTTGGTTTCTTATTTATTAAGCTCAAAGAAATAGAATTGTAATGTGTAATATGGAGTGTGGCTACAGAGCCCTGGGAACTACATGGAAGATAGAGCAGTAGGACCTCATTTGTTTAACTAAACACATTCCCCCAGTGATGTGATTGATGATGGATGGTCTGAAGCTTTCCTCGTAGTTTGTGAGGATTGATTCTCTGAGAGTGTGTCTAGTGTGTATGTGTGCGTGCGTGTGTGTGTGGCGGGAGGAGTGGGCCTTGGGGAACCATTTGCATTGTAATGGAGCAGAAACAGTTGACTGCTGTACACTCTGGTGTCGACGAGCCTCGTAGTGCAGGCCACCCCCGCCCCCGCGCTGTGCCACCCCCCACCCCCGCCCCCGCCAGCGAGGGTACACGATACAGCTTCCTCTCTTCTGTCACCCCAGCGACAGGGCGACAAGACAAATGCAATTCGACTTCTGCTGCACTTTACTCCGAGACAACTGCTGTTAGGAAACTCCAGCACCAATTTAGCAAATAGCATCAAATAGGCATTGAGTTTATAGCCAAGTTAGCCTCTAGGCAACCAACGGGGTTTCTAATTTTACAGAAGCTAGAAGCCAAGCTTATAGCTGGTGTCTCCTCGTGTTAGAAGGCGCGGGTTGGACGAGTATCAGAAGGGAGAGACCCTAAGAAGGGTTTGGGATAAACAGATAATACTAAAATCCAGAACTCCCCTAACGAACAACAAAAGTCCATTTTGTATAATGTGATAAACTAATAGCATACCCCCATGTTATACATACTTTGTAAATTCTTTTCTTTTGAAAAAAGCCATCCCCGGGTTAGGCACCCCATAATAATAACTTCGTTAAAACACAGTCGTGATTGGATTTAGAACTTAATATAATTCACAGATAAATTTCAGCCGTAGATACAAAGTAAGATAGCTTCACGTTGACAATATTGTAGTTGGGATAACAAAATAAATATAATTACTTTTAAACAGCAGATACTGGCTATATCTTGTATTCGTGCCAGCTTTATAATAATTCATTCAGAAACAAACATACATAACGCAGTTATTAGGAAAAAGCGAGCAACCTTTGCTTTTCTGTCCGTCCGTCTGTGCGAGTGTCACGTCTCACGATAATAACACAACATGACCTCTGATAACATGCGTTATTTTGTTGACATTATCCTTGAACAAGGATGAGGGATTCACGGGGCCAGCCACACTCAAAGATGGGAGTATAGTACACGGCACCTCCACCAACATTGGTGAACTCAATCCCTTGTTCTACACCCCGTAACCGTGCTTGCTGTGAACATGTAGCTCTAACATGCTGATGTGTAGCCATCAATCATCGATTGATCCATCAATGTATAAGCTCAATAGGCATGAGAATTGTTTAGCGGTCACTTTGAATATCACATGCTTTCGATCCACCAAATGCTCATAATTCATAATCATTATCTCGTTATTTTATCTAAATCACCTGAGTGTTTCTTTCCATGTTATACCATGTTATGTGTTGTCAAAGCATTATTTCATAGGGTTAAAAACAATTAATGTAGATTAATGTGATGTGAGAACGCGCATAAATATGATGAACAAAACCTCAATGCTAATTACTAAGGTACATAAGTGAGTCTTCCTACGTTATTTCCATCAATGTGGTGGCTTCTTCATTGAGGGGAAGGATTTTCTAGTTGAATGCAAGTGGGACTTGTCTATTAAGAGTTAGCTACGTCAGCAATTAGCGTGAGTATATCACTTGTTCCGCTACTCAGTACTTAATGCGTGAAACGGGGGCAAGTCTTCGTCGTTCTCTGAAAGCTCTCAACATAGTTAAGTCTCACGGGAACAAGAACAAAACATCTATGCAACACAGTCAGTCGGATTACTATTGAGAGAGACTAGATTTCTCATCATTAGTTGTCACCGTAAACAATAATCTTCTTTGTTGGCGATCACTATTCACCTGTACTTAACTTTCGAGAACAAGATCGAGTATGAAAAGTATGACACTTTTGTGTGGGCAATAAATGCGGGAGTCATTGAAGAGTAATACGGAAATGAAATGTGGATGCACTTAACCGAGAAACGATATCACTCAAGTGTAATGTTTGCAATTACGATGATGGTGCAAATATGACAAGTGAAATACATTTACGTGACGGAAATGCATATATTTTGAAACGAAGACGTCACAAATATAAGGTGTAACTCCAAAAAGGAAAAGATAAGGATTTAAATCAATCATCTTTAATCTTATTTTAAATGAATGGTTTAGTTGAATTTTCCTAAAATATAATTCAGATTTCACATTAAATGAAGCAATATCATAAATAAAATTTAGGTATAATGAGATAAGTTTGTGAATTAAACGGTAATTTGCAAAAAGATAAAAATCGTTTCATCAAACAAATACTGAATATTAATTCAAAATTTGCTCCCCTCTCTAAATAATTTGCTAAATTTGCTATACAGCCTGCAAAATAAATATCCCTGTTTGCATGAGGTACTTACGGAATGTATAAAGATTCCCAAAAAATCGTATACGATCGCCATTTTGGAAACCTCTGCTCTAGGTACATATTTCATACTTCTAACCCAGACACATCAGCACCATGCATTTAATCTTCGAAATTGTTTTTGAAAGTAATACGCCTGAATGTCCATTGTTGTGGCATGCGCTATTGTAGGCGCACATGCAGACTGTGGTTACAACACAATGGTGTCGTCGGGAGTTGGGCACCACGTAATCATCTTAATGGACGCTCGAGGGAGGAATCACAGAACTGCCGAGACGCGTGCGTTAGGCAAATGATATTCTTTCACTCCATTCCCAGCGGATTAGGCAAACAATCTTTAGACTTCATATTCCGTGCGAAAACATCCTCATGAAAAGATTTGTGTGTTGTTTTAGTGCAAGATGGAGGAGACGGATTGATTATAAGAATATTATTGTAAAAACACAGGAACGCAGATCAATTCGAAAAACAGTATCAACCAGAAGTTGCATTTTGATACAAATATGTTCGCTGAAAGTTTTAATAGATCATTTTGGACAGAAATAAATTTACAACTAAATATATTTAAAAAGCTATTTAGTAATTAGTGTACGTTGAAAGTGTTAGGATACATTCATATGTCAAATAATATGCCCATTTCAAATTTCTACACACAAAATCTATACAACCGGTTTTCACGAATGTCACAATGATTTGCTAAATTAAAACATTGATTTTACTTGAATTATACAAAATTCATAACTAATTTCCGACATCAAAATTACAAACATAAAACTTGCATAAAATTAAAAAATAGTCGCAATATTTGTATGATTGTTTGTGTATACGGTACAGGCTGTAAGTTAGCAATACGCAAGTTAAAAGTATTTCTTATGGACAATATCTGTAAGTAACTAGAAAGTGTAAGTAGAAATTAGCTGCAAGTGGAACTGAAAAAGCTCTCTAAATGAAAGTTCTAGCTCGGTGGAAGGAACGCTGCGCTAGGGGGAATGCGGAAGAATTGAATGGCCCGCCGTTGATAGTATCTCTTAGTTTGGTGGTCGTCTTTGTCCCGGCATCGGAAATGAAGCCCCTAAGAAGAGAAGAAAAGATATCCCCACTGACCCTTCGTCATATGAATGAGGTTTAAAAGAATCAGGATCAAACAAGGATCAAGATAAACCAAGGATTGAAGCGTTTCAAAAGAATGGATTGCTTCGAAGTTTACGCCATTGCAATAGCATTGGCCCATTTTCTTCCGTTGCCACAACCAATAACGTTGATAATGGCGTTGCCATCAAGAGGGGTTTGTGTAGATGCTGTGTATAGCTAGGAGCTGAAATCAAGAGTTCAGCCATAAACATCAAGTCGAGTGTATAGCTAGGAGCTGAAATCAAGAGTTCAGCCATAAACATCAAGTCGTGTGTATAGCTAGGAGCTGAAATCAAGAGTTCAGCCATAAACATCAAGTCGTGTGTATAGCTAGGAGCTGAAATCAAGAGTTCAGCCATAAACATCAAGTCGTGTGTATAGCTAGGAGCTGAAATCAAGAGTTCAGCCATAAACATCAAGTGTGTATAGCTAGGAGATGAATCAAAGTTTCACAAACATCAGTCGTTGTATACTAGAGATTGAATCAAGAGTTCAGCCATAAATCAACGTGTGTATAGCTAGGACTGAAATCAGAGTTCAGTGCCACAAACATCAAGTCTGTGTATAGCTAGAGCTGAAATCAAGAGTTCAGTCATAAACATAGTCAGAAACAACGCTAGTCACCAAGAGTTTTTATCAATTTGCGTCTACATCTAAAAAATATAAAATTTTGTTACTATGTTAATGATAATATATGTTGATATGTTGTTAATATTAAGTTATTTATTTAGATTCGATACTGTATAATATAACCATCCGAAAAACAGTACGTACATGATTAAAGGTTAAATAATTTTAATAAAATGCCTGTTTCCATTTGAGAAATATTAGTGCAACACACTTGTTGAAAATGATCAAAAATTTCTATCTACATTAAATCAAATCTCAATATTTAGACTACCGAGTTGCAAAAGTTGCAATTTTTTTTTTATCGTTACCGTGCAAGATCACCGAACGCGGGTGTAGAGCTACTAGAGGATCAACATGTTTGTCACATATCCTGGTGTTTGCATAGCTTAGTGGGACATAGCGTCAACTGGTAACCAACATTTACAGCACGCACGGTACCATATTTGTTTTGCTCTCGTATAGCTTTAAAGCACTGCACTTAGTTGCTATACAAATGGATAGGGAATAATATTGGTTTTGCTAAATGATGTTTGATTATACAGAGCACGAATTGGGATCAGTTGGATAATCCTAGACCTAATTCGCCATCACGTACACCACAAACTTATAAAAAAACTATTGTTATAATGCTTAAATAAAGAAAAAGAGGCATATGCTACACGCAAAATGTGTCAGTAATCATTTCATTACATGTATACATATTTGATCAAACCACAAACATTCATTTATAGTTTTGTGGGATCTGGGAATGTCTGCAGTTGTAAATAAATACTCCCGGACTACTAGATATTCATTGCATATTTATCCAATAAAAACATTGAAGAAATTATTAATTTGATATTGAGAAATTGGAAATAAGACATGTCCTACTGTAACGATGGTCGCAACTATCAACTCAAGGGCTTTAATTACAAAGATGTCTAGGTGACATCACATCGGAGACCAGCAGCAGGCTTGCACAACGAGCTACACCAACACACATTTGATGACGCGTATCCTAGCTGTCACCCCCCCCCCCTTACTCCCGCAGTGTCGGGCGGCGATGATGACGCGTACCCTAGCAGTACAATAAACCTCCGTGGCTGTCACCCCCTAACTCCCGCAGTGTCGGGCGGCGATGATGACGCGTACCCTAGCAGTACAATAAACCCCCGTGGCTGTCACCCCCTAACTCCCGCAGTGTCGGGCGGCGATGATGACGCGTACCCTAGCAGTACAATAAACCTCCGTGGCCGTCACCCCCCAACTCCCGCAGTGTCGGGCGGCGATGATGACGCGTACCCTAGCAGTACAATAAACCTCCGTGGCTGTCACCCCCCTAACTCCCGCATTTCATCTTGCTTCTGTTTGAGCCTGTAAGGACCCTATATTAAAGCTTGGGAACCTGAGAGCTCTAACAAACATCAGACAGATCAATAAACCGAACTATTAAGGGGGCGGTTAAAGAGGGGCTGATACTGAAATCAACAATACTTGGGGTAAGCCCTGAATGGGGGGCTTCCGATCACCACACGAAGATGACACCAAATACTCGAACTACGATATTGCATATATCCCCCTTTTTCTTTCTTTGACTTTGTCAAGAGTTAGTCGTCCCATCTTTCACGCCGTGATAATCTTGTTGAGAACAACACCGGTCAGAAAGAGTTTGCTTTAAACTCTTCAATAGTTTCCATTTTCAACGTAGCATTTCCTGGGTGAAAGCTTCAAGTTCAAAACAATATTATCTTGTCATAACATAAATACCCTCAAGCTCAGATGTCATGCTATAATGCTTACCTGAGACTGACGAAACGCTGACCTTCTATGATATTAAGAAATTCCCTAACGAAAGTTTGTATAAAATTGTAAAACATACATTTTGTCATAGGGTATCTTTAAAGAGGAGAGCTTGTGCATAACCTACATCAGTTGGTTTTGCAATTTCTCCCAAATGTGTAATTACTTGCTTCTAGCTCTCTATGCTGGACTAGTTACGAAGCAATGCCACTTAATACGCAAATAGACGAAGAATAACACACAAATACAATATTACAAAGGTGAAACAATTTTAGAGTAGGTCTGGTTTAAGATCATGATGTTTTTTGGACTATACACTACTCAAAATAAATATCGTAATCTTTGTTTTATTTTGAGTAGTGTATAGTCCAAAAAACATCATGATCTTACACCAATACAACTTGCAATGAATTATTTGGTGGAGGTGCCGGGTAAGAAAAATAAACATTTTCCTAGCGCCGCCTTCTCGTCACCAAGGTCACTTAATCATGCTGTATCATCCTTGTTGAAGAGGAGTGAATCGTAGTAAATGTTTTATCGTGAGTTTGGACAGACGGACGATCAGAAAAGTAATCCTTACATGGAAGATTCTCGGCTTGAAAATCAAATCTGAGGGGACGCTGAGCTTGGCCCAACTTAAATGCGCGCACTCAGGTGTAGATGATTTCTGCTGAACGGTTGGTAATATCATTACCAAATTTTGCATGAATGTTAATAGAGTACTTTTATATTGATATCCGCAATTGGTTTAAAAAATTAGCCTTAAAGATCCATTGCGAGACATAAGTCCAAAACGAAAAAATGGGAAATCCAAAACATGGATTTTAATTCTGGAAATTCCCACCAAACCATTTATCTAACGTTAAAACCTAATTAACCTGCGCGTTCATATTGATTTAAATGTTGATATCCAGTAGGCAAATTTTAGTTTAAAATAATGTACACTTGGAATAAATTCCCGAAAATGAGGTGGACAAAATGGAGTAAACTTCGATGATTTCACTTTTTTTAATTCAAAATCAATGAATTAATTTAGGAATCCGCGTACTGCATAGCATAGATGTATTCTTTATTAAGTTTTGTGTGAAATTTGATAACGGTGTTCTAAACAGTTTACCCGGATTAAACAGAAAGCTGAGCGCCTAAACTCGTCTCCGCGCCAGCCTCAGCGACTCCTCTTAAGGCACTTTCCACAGCAACTAACAATCGGAATTCAAGATTATTATAAATTACAAGAAAACTGGTATAAGGGAAAGCATAATTTTCTAAGATTAACTGAACTTGGAAGATTGTTTGTGTTTGGAAAGAATGGATCCAATTTCCAATATCAAAATTTCTTTAAAAAAATCTATTATTTAAGATTTTTCTGCGAAAAACACATTTTACAACTATTTTATAAGTGAGAAAGCTAGTATTCGGCGAAATGCTCACTTAGAAAGCATATAATAAAATAAAATAAAAATGATTCGGTTAACGTAATACGACGATCCCGTTTGATCTGCCAAAAATCTCCGCAGGTTTGATGCGTTGTTTTGCAAGTGCGTATCCGCGCCTGCACGCATGCAGACACGCACTCACTCTGCATTCACACTCTGAGCGACCAATCAGGTCGATATCGCCGAGGCGAGACCGCGACCGAACGGCTTTTAAGTTAATTTCAACTCAAGTAAAGGGGGGCGTTTTATTTGCCAGATGCTCTTCTATACGTTTCACCTGTTGATTTACAAGCCGAGAACGTTCTCGGCCTCGGCACTGAATCTCACTTAAGAGTTAATACGTCTTAGAGTGTGAACACTGAACAGCTAATCTGTGTTCTCATTGTAAACTGCTTTGAATACAGAGTAGACTTGTTCATTGGGTGGGGGGGTAATATTCATGCGAAGACACGTTTTCGGGCTCAACTTCTAAAAGAAGTCGGCAAAGACCCGCGAAGGACTCTCCAAGCATTTATAACTACGGTAAAAACTCACATTTATGGTTCAAGTTTATGCGTTCCCCTTCGTTATAAAGCGGACCTATCAAAGTTTTCTTTGCAATATGTTGGGTTTTGTAAACGAATTGATGACATCATAAACATCACTTTACATTATTTACCATGCATGCAAATAATGAAATATCTCCCAAGATATTACAGTTGTTAGGTTTTATTACACTTAGCAGTGTAACTTCGTTAAAATTCAGTGGGCTCACTCAACGAGGCGTAAGTAGCAAAAACCTTAATTTTACTTTACTCAACAAATAATTACTTAAGTGTTGTTATTACTTTGTTCTGCGTTTTGATTTCTTTCGAACGCACAAATTTTCAAAACAATTAAATAAATATTTGTCACGAAAACCCCAGATAGAAGTCTGTGTCTTTTTTCTTCGAGTTTTCATGAAAATTGTTCGTTTCTTTTGCTACTACACGACGAACGAGTTTACCGATGTTAAGTAAAATTTTACCAGTAGCAGTCCAACTCTAAAAAAATCCAGAAAATTCGTACGATAAATAAAAAAATAGGAAAAGTGAGTTTTCGTGAGAAATATTCTTTCGACCGTGCCCAGAAACATTGATTGTCGAAGTTCAGAAATTTGTAAAATTATTTCAAAATGTTATTACGATCGGAGTAGCCGCTTGTCCGGTACAGAGTAGTAGTGTTTATCGTTCTTTTCCCCACTATCCTCATAATGTTTACCTTGTTAGCCAGAGTAAATAACCTACTTGAACGGAACGTCAAACAAAATTCCCAGGGCACCTATATAGAAAGCTTCGGCTGAACGGTTCGCCTAGTTGTCCCCGGGTGTCCGAACTCACACTCGTCATGGTGTTCTGTCACCACAGCAAGTATATTACTTACTATAAGTCTAGATATTAGTTTATGATATTTCACTAATACAAAAAAGAGTTCTCTTCATAAAGATAAATTTATTTCATCCAGTGAGTGTTCAAAGGAACACGGTATAGATCTCCAGCATATTCCAACCCAAAATCCAAAATCCAACATCAAGAATCAAGAATGAAACAAAATGTGCTTATATTATTAACACGACTACCGTTTGGTTCCTGACTCTCGGCCATACACAGCCCAGGAAGCAACTTCCTCAAGTCGTAGTATACAGTTCGTAACTTCTTGTTATGGTGGGTTTTAGCACCAAGTTGGTCGTGACCTAAGGTGCTCATCTTAATTAACCCACATTGCTCGCCTTCCTGGGATGTGCTCTTTAGTGTTCGCAGCTGGAATGTGACCCAAGTTACTACAGCTTTAAGTTGGTCTAGTTACAAGAATCTGTTTCACTGTCTTTCTTCTAGGCGGACAAGTAAACTAGACGGTTACAGAACTTGACTCGGAAAACAAAGTTCATTTAAAAGGCTATTGTACCACCTCTGGCCGATAATTTGAAAGTCGGAGAAACATGTCTGAAAAGTTTGCTGAATGAAAGAAGGCCTTTAAAATAACAGAAAAAAAATTGTGAATTTTTTTGGGCGGGACATAACCTCACTTTTGGAAATTAGATTTAGATTTTTGGACAAAAGTGTAATATACAAGACTAGTTCAAAATTAAATTTTGAGGATCGGTTTTCTGGACATAGTTTCTAAACACCTTTAGCTATTACTTGACTATAGCTAAAATAGTTTTCTGAAAATAACAATTGGCGTACGAATTTTTTTGTCAAACGGTACAAAACTCGTATTTGTACCGTTTGAGAAAAAAATTCGTACACCAACTGCTATTTTCAGAAAACTATTTTAGCTATAGTCAAGTTATAGCTAAAGATGTTTAGAAACTATGTCCAGAAAACCGATTATCAAAATTTAATTTTGAACTAGATTTGTAGTGTACACTTTTGTCCAAAAATCTAAATCTAATTTCCAAAAGTGAGGTTATGTCCAGCCCAATTTTTTTTTTTTTTCCTGTTATTTTAAAGGCCTTCTTTCATTCAGCAAACTTTTCAGACATGTTTCTTCGACTTTCAAATTATCGGCCAGAGGTGGTACAATAGCGGCTCAGCGCGGCAAAAGAAGCGACAAATAAAATATAAGCATCACTTTTCTGTTCGTCCGTATGTATGTGAGCGTGTCACGTTGCATGATTAAAACTGAACACGACGTCCGGTTAGCACGTGAATGTTTTTATTATCATTGCCCCTCAACACGGATCATACAGAATGTTTTTGGTGACCTTGGGGATACGGGGGAGTGACTAGTCCATCAGAAAAATAAACATTCATTACTGTACGCGCGAACGGGCAACAATTCTCTTCCACAATCTGTAGATTAAGCACCTATCCGCATCCCCCGTATTTTTATTATAGCTAAATAAGTTTTGCAGTGAGTTCCAAATTTCGCAGGTTCATTCATTCGTTATTTAGTAAGTTGTTACTAATAATTTTTGTTTCTTGTTTCGTGTAAAAAAATCAAAAAAATCACAAACGATTTTTCAAAGTAAATTGCTCCACTCTTAACTCTTATTTGTAGTTGTAGCTACGATAACCTACTTCGTTATCAGCTCTGTCCGGCCATGGCGCCTAATCTTGTTCCTTCTCATCGTCTGCAACTGCTCTGTATTCCACAGGGTCGGGCGGCGCGATCACCATCCTTCTTGGGGCGTCGCGACGCCTCCCATGATTTACACCGACCCCACTTCTTGTTAACAAAACGACGTTCATTGTCAGATCGTAGAGCACGTTGTTAGCGAGATATATTGGAACCGAATCCTTGAAATATAACACTTGCAATATTCTCGGATATCTATGTTGTTACGCGTAATGATAGGGGGTGATGTTTAAAAAATGTCACGGGAAATCGATTCTTTCCGTTTTTGACAGAGACTTTAGATTCTCTTGTCCCATCAACTATGTTGATATTTAACATCCACTTGTTGTTTTAAACCGAAGGTCACATCAACCAGGAATTCAAACTCATCTTCTATTACTCATGACGTCAGTACTAATGGACGGACTTCTTGGAGGATAGTAAGCTTATCATGTAAAACCAGCATTTCTTTCCAGGCAAATGAATAATTTACTAGCTACTCCTTCTTCCACTAGGATTTCTTCAATCGTGTAGTAGAATAACATTATTTTCTAAACAAATCTGTGCCACGGGTATCCCAAGAAAAATTCAAATACGTATCTAAGTTGTATATTATTATTTCATGCAGTGGAAAAAGTACCCAAGCAAATTAGTTTGTAGTTTTAAGTTTTACTCCTAAATTGGACAGGACTGCAATGTTGCTATTGACATAAAAAGGGGGTAAATTTCCCTTTTTATTTCCCCAAAAATTAATAACTATACTAACAAGTAAAGAGAGACAGTAAAAATCATCTAATAATTATCAAATTAAGTGTTTTAAACATGTAATAGCAGATTTTGTTAGCAATACACTCTCAGTAATAGTTATAAATTAACTATAAATTGATTTATGCCTCAATTTATTTATAATATTTACAATTGACACTTTCGTCATATATATAGATACAATATGTAGCCCTTACACGAGTAAAATGCATGTCTTGATATGACTTCAATATTTTAATCTGAATCAACAAAATATGTGCGAAGCATCATTTTGTGTTAATCAATACAAACACACACATTCATTGCAATAGCAAAAAAATCCTTGTATGTAGCAATTAAGATGAAGACATACGTGGTTTACACCCCTCGCCCTCTTGAGTGATGCCCCAGTGACTCTATGACCCGGTTCAGCCCCTAATAGAATTGATTCCCGTCCGAGGTGATGTTATGTCTAAGACCTTGCACTAAGGGTGCACGCCGCGTGTAACGGGGCACTAAGAGGGGCCCAGGGGAGTAAACACCGACGACAAATTGCCTGTTAAAAGAGATTGTCGCAATCAATGGAGAGAGTAGCCAAGCCGGAGATACTTCGAGTTCGCGCTCGAAATTATTAAGACAAAATGTTTAGGATTTTGTTTTTGTTTTAAATACGCAAATATGCAAGGATATCACTTCATACAAACACAATCTGTTCTTTACTTAATGTTGTAAATAAATAACATATGTCTGGGTCGAACATATCTTTAGCCTCAATAAACACCATTCTCCGAACGCATTCTCGATTCTGAATAAAAATATCTCTCCTTGTCTTAAAACATTTATAAATTAAAATGAAAATTCGAGAAAATTCGTAATTGATATAATTATACTTGAACTAAATAGTACTCTTCTACTTTGGGTTTAGAAAGATGATGCAGAGAGTTCATTACCCTGAGCAAGATGAATAGTGCAGAGTTGTTTGGAGGCAACGTTATGCCCGGTCTATGGTAATACATGGAATTACTAATATGTAAACAGTATTGTGGTAATATTATGTACTAATATGTAAACAGTATTGTGGTAATATTATGTAATATTGAGTAGCTCTGGCCAAACACGTACTGATGTTTACTAGGATTTGCTTTGTGCCGCTAGCGTAGTGGTCTGCTAAATTATCGCCCTTCGTTCCCATTGAGCACCAAGGCAGAGAGGAAGAGATCTAATTAGCAAATACGCGACAGCAATAATACATAACTGAAAATCAGACTGTTTCTGCTTAAGTCGTAATGTGATCGATAGAAAATTGAATCAACAATACACTCCACATTGAACTGTAATATTATATATTTGTGTTAGTAACATTGCTCTTTAGGTTATAAATCGCACTAATCATACTTTTATACGAATTGATTACCATTTTTTGTTTAAATTTATCACAGAAAGATACTCATTAGTTCATACTGAGAGAGCTATGTATGTATTTGTAGAGATGAATCAGTAAAGAACTAACTGTTAAGTAGTGTGATTTCCGAAATAAGAGGATGACTTTTTCCGAGGACGAAGTGTTGAAATTTATACCTTGAAATAGAATTGAAAAGAGCATGAAATTCTGGACTTTTTCTCGCAAATAACGAATTTTACTAGTTTTGTAAGATACGTCTCAGTATTTAATTGAGTCGTGTAAATGCTAAAATTGTCCTCTTTATTAACGACAACTTACTTAAATCGAAATGTTCATTGAATTCAAGTTTTGGCAACTCTCCTGTTCAGCCAGCCGTTCATATAGCGCATAATGAAGATAAGTTGGAATTCAACCAATTCTGAACATTTGACTTATGACCATTAAAGGCTGTAACCTAAACGAATTTTTATCTTCTTCATTAAATTCCGCAGTCTGCCTTGGGAGTTCCTCAGTCAATCAAACCATCCCACGTAATTAATCTAAATTATTAATTATCTCCTCTTAATTAGCGTGCTATTCACATGGGAAGGGTGTTGGCTAGACGGTGAGATTGCAGCCAGACCTGTGCTTGCGACGGGAGTAATTTAAAACTGTGCGATTGGTCGGTGTTAATGGAGTTGTATAGGTGGCTTCCTGGTCTTGACAAGAGCCACTTAAGAGCAAGCGTCCCCATCATATTCCTGCCTTTTGTGACGCTCACGATCAAGATAGAGCCACTTACGACGTGCGACGTCGCGACGCCGCGTAACACAGCACGCGACGAGAGAGATCATGAGTGGTTGATGACGCTACCCGAGAACCCATGAGTGGTTGGTGACGCTACCCGAGAACCCATGAGTGGTTGGTGACGCTACCCGAGAACCCATGAGTGGTTGGTGACGCTACCCGAGAACCCATGAGTGGTTGATGACGCTACCCGAGAACCCATGAGTGGTTGATGACGCTACCCGAGAACCCATGAGTGGTTGATGACGCTACCCGAGAACCCATGAGTGGTTGATGACGCTACCCGAGAACCCATGAGTGGTTGATGACGCTACCCGAGAACCCATGAGTGGTTGATGACGCTACCCGAGAACCCATGAGTGGTTGGTGACGCTACCCGAGAACCCATGAGTGGTTGATGACGCTACCCGAGAACCCATGAGTGGTTGGTGACGCTACCCGAGAACCCATGAGTGGTTGATGACGCTACCCGAGAACCCATGAGTGGTTGATGACGCTACCCGAGAACCCATGAGTGGTTGATGACGCTACCCGAGAACCCATGAGTGGTTGATGACGCAACCCGAGAACCCATGAGTGGTTGGTGACGCTACCCGAGAACCCATGAGTGGTTGATGACGCTACCCGAGAACCCATGAGTGCTAGATGACGCAACCCGTGATTCGAACCCAAGGCCCTGGTTTCTCACAGATTTTTATCCCGGGATCAAACGAATGGTTTTCCATAAAACATGTTAACTTTGATCAATTAGTCAATAAAAAACATAGCAATCAATTCTAAATATGTGTTAATATGTGTGAGCAGCTTTAATATGCTACCTAATCTTTTGTAAGAATTCATATTTTTATTCACTTGATCTCTACCATATTGTCATGTTTGGGGTAGTTTCTACCCTTTATAATGGTCTTACATGGTCTGTTTCTTATGCCAAGTGATTTGCGGTCTTTTGTTGACAATGGTGATTGACACACTTCTTAAATAAGTTGGATTATGACAACAATGAATTGGAATGTGCCGCATAGGCAGTTACATAACTTAATTGGAACAAAACAGTTGTCGTTTAATTTAGGAAATAATGCAGACCTTTCAATAACATAAGATTGCCGAGTAGTGGTGACGAGGTTGAGGGGAAGGGACTTAGGCCCTAGAGACGTACAGACTGGAGCCCTGGAGGGGAAAAAGTCGGGAAGAGTCTAGGGGAAGCTTCTTGGTGGGCGATGTGCGATCGGATCGGGAGTGACATTCTGACCAGCAAACACACAAGTTGTCTCCGGGGAAGAGTTAAATGTGTTTCCGACAAGGGCATTAATAACGTTGGGTAACAAATGGAGATGGACAAAGACCTGAAGGAAGAACAATAAGAGAGCGAGTCCAGGAGTGCCAGGAGTCCGGGCGAGACCGAGAGGCGGCAGCCGACCCAAGTGGCGAAGAGAGAAGATCTGGGGCGAGTCATCCAGGGATCCGGGTTTCGAGACATCGTCACTGACAAAACCAGGGTCCAAATGGAATAGTGTAAGCTAATGATTTCATTACAGTAAGGGACGTAAAGTCAGGGGACACGAACTCACGTTCAGTCGGGTAAGATGCATGCACCCAGCTGATAGGTAAGATTAGGTTATCAAATTGTTAAATACATGTGCTCCTTCTTTTGTTGAAACCATTTTCTTGTTCATGTTAAACCTCCTAATACATGTCCTAGAAGTCTCACCCCGTTTATCCCTATCGATCTCGGTCCCGTTGGGAAGATTAGCCTGTGTAACAAATAACAGCTACTTCCCCAAAACAACATTTACTTTGGTGAATACATCCATACCAAAGGGCTAATCAACCTCTCAACGTGACATGGTGGATTTGGCGCCTAGGTTGTATATGTTTAGAGCATTTATATAAAAGGTATTAAATGGTTTTGATGGGTTTTCTGACGTGTGTTAGAGGGGGTTTTTTAAAAAAGTGGGTTCGCATTAAACATAATTAGTTATGTTTTATGATTATATTGAGTCGTTATGTGCTTAAAACTCAGTTTCATAATGTTTGTATCTGTATGTGATAGCAAACATAATTGGTTTATTTTTGCCCAAACATAAATCGTTTTATAGCAGATGTGGCAAGGTTGCACTGTTTGTTCGTGGCAGACTTGCTATCGCCGTTAAATGCTGACTAGTGTGTATCAGTTTCAAGGTCCGTGTCTTAGCATGCTTTTGGGTCCGAGAGCGATGAAAAATTGTTTCCACTAGTCGAGATTGTTACTATTTGTTACTATGCGTCTCAATACCTGGGGGGGGCAATATTATCTTGCCTTGGGGTGCTATGGTTTTTTTTATTTTTGTGTATAAAACAAAGTTATTTTGAGGTCAAAAATTTACCAGAAAGTTTGTGTTTGTTCGTTCTAATTTTTCTTGTTTTGTAGTAAACAAAGATTTAGGAATAATTTAAATTCCTCCTGTTAATGTCGCAATGTTTATCTTTTTTGGCCGATACAATTGAGTATTGTTTTATGAGTGGGGCACCCATACCTAGTGATAGGTCGCTGAGAGCTCTTTACGTGGTCTCAAGCAGCCGAACAAAAAGACCTCTAGATCTACGCCTTTTGAACGTTTATTACAGTGGCAAGGGAAAAAGAGTCGGGATTGAGACTAGATGAGGCAGTAGGCGTGCCTTTGCCGGTTGTAAGTGATAGTGACAGTTCTAGCGAGGACAGTTCGGACAGTGACAGTTGTCTGTAGTAGTTCTATGGCTGGGGACGATAGTTCGCCTGTTTCTAAAGGCAATATGTCATCAATGATGCCTCATGGGTTTTTAGGCGTGGCAAGGACGACGCGGAGCAGTGGATGGGAGACGTATCAATGGCCGCGACGTCGAACGGGTGGACGGAGGAAAAGAAGGTAAATAGTTTGGGGATGTTTTTAGAAAGTGGTCAACTTCCATTGGTATTTATCTGTGAGGTCTCGTCATCAATTAACGCCGCTTGGGGCCGATGGGAAAACGACCTAAGTTGGAATGGAAGAGTTTGAAAGCTCATTTTATTCAAATTGGGGTGTTAGTCTGGATGATAGTCAGCATTGGACAGCTGTGATGATCTCTAGAGTTCAGCGAGAGGGAGAACCGGCAGCGGAGTATGCGTATGAAAGAGATATTCTTTGTACTAAGATTAATCCAGTAATGCCGATAGAAAAAAGGGGTTTAAAAGGGGTGATAAAAGGATTAAGACAAGTTTGGCAGTGGGACTAGGCAATTAAAAATTTTGAAAATTTGGGACGATTTGTTGAAGGAGCTTAGACGTATTGAGGAACTGGGGGTAAGGGCGGCCGGGTCTGAGAAGAGCATTTAGTTGCTTCAGTGAGGTCAGAGGCTAAGAAAAAGGAGAAGGAAGTAAGATCTGCCGATTTTTGATATATTGGTTGAGATGGTAGCGTCTATGTCTCGTGAGTTTCGGGAGTTAAGGGCAAACAAGGGACGGGGGAACAGCTACACAGTACTGTAGGGAAACAGGCTTCTTTGTTTAGGTCCACAGAACGCTAATTTCAGTCAACAGGGGGGTTTCCAACATAATCCACAAATACCACAGGTAGCTATTTCCTCGGCTCTTCCCCCTTGCTATTCCATTACAACAGGTAATTTTCAAGTCCAGTCAGATGGTTTTGGTATAATCAGGGAAGGTATGGCCCCTAATAGGGGTGGTTATATGAGATATAATCAACAGTCCAATAAACGTTCTGGTAATCGTAGGGTTTTTGTTTCTTTTGTCGTAAGCCAGGTCATGGAATTAGAGATTGTCAAAAACTGAAAGCTTTGCAGGAAAGGGATGGAATTTAAAAATGGAACTGAGAATCAGGGTCAGTCTAGGACCGGGCATTAACATCTGGTGATGACTCGGAAAACTTATAGGGTTTTCCCAAAATTTTTCGAGACGGGTTTTCGGTAACTGAAATGTAGTCTCGTTCCAAAATAGCAGTGTTAAAATGATTCGTCGGAGGTGCATAGAACCAAATTTGGGGGTGTATGTTTTTTTGTGTTTCCGCGTCGGACACAAGAAGCCGGCTGTGGGGTTTTCTTAAGAAAGCACTTGTTTATAGCGTAAATATTTACGTGGATTTGCGAATATTTTCACTGTTATTATGCAAACGGTATTCCAAATGAACGGAGGGTATTTTCCGAATCAGAAAATTCACAGGACGTACGTACGGTTTCGGAGAGCACAGGTAATAATGTTTCAACAAGTTTGCTGACGAATCACAAACAGGGTTAAATGGGGTTATGGATGTTGTAGTAGTGCCTCCCGGAGGTATTTTTGAAAATTCCGATTAGTCTGGGATGGGGTAGGTTTTCAAGCTTTAGTGGACATGGGGCTGGATTTTTCTTGCATTAGAGATGATCTAGTAAGTCACTTGGAGTGCCGCCCAGTTAAAGGATTGTTGTTAAAAACAGCAAATAACTCAATGTTCAAGTTGTGGGCCAGGTTTGTGATGTAGAACTGTTGATTCAAAGGTCTGGGGTTTTCAGTAATCTAATTGTTGTGAAGGCTCTTTCAGTCGACTGTCTGTTAGGAAACGATTTCTGCCGAAATCATGGTGAAAATTATTATTATAGAGAAAGTATGTACAGATCTTTTCATCAGGCGAGGGGGTTACGTTTCTTTTGGCAATCCTGATAATAATAATGATCAGGAGAAACAGTTCATGGAAACAATTTTTCAATGTGAATAATGATCATGAACTTTGGCTGAACTAATATAGTTCAAGGCAGTGTTGTTCAGGAGCATATGGATGAACATAATATAGTTCAAGACAGTGTTGTTCAGGAGCATATAGCTGAACAATTATAGTTCATGAAGATATTGTTTATGAGCACGGGGTTTGAACAGGACGTGTTCAGGAGAAATATTGTTGCTCTTGAAAATGTACAGAACAACTTTTGTTGAACCTGCTGGCGTTCTAGGCGACATTGCTAACCATAAGTTCAAAAAAAACTTGACTGATTCTCAAAACTATTTGTTTTAACATCGATTTGGAGGAAGACGAAAAAATTTGGGCAATTAGTTGCTAAAAAGGAAATAACAATTGCACCTGGAAAAAGGGGCCATGGTTTCGTTTACAGTTAAAGGAGGACTTTTACCTGAGGTTACTGTGTTCGAGCCCAGGGAAGCTTGGTTTAGACAGAAGGGAGTTTTAATTTTACCAATGGCAATTGGAAATTGTCGACAGTGGCTTATTGCCGGTGCATAATATGTCAATTCAGCCAGTCTGTTTTACAATGGCTCGTTGCTAGGCAACATGGTAGACGCTACTGTGATTTGTGATGATGTGTTATCTTGAGTCTGGTGCTCAGTGCGTGCGGCCATTATGAATTCCTGTACTACGTCGGAAAGACACACAGGCTACTACGAGTGCAAGTGTCAACATACCTGAATGTGATGATTATGCAGAGCTATTAAAAGGACGAGATATTCAAGGGGACTTGCCTCATTGAATGTAAATATTGATATGCCACCAGACGCAAGAAAGGTTTTAATTGATTTACTTACAGAATTTCACGATGTTTTCGCCTGGACTAAGGATATGCTGGGAAGAGCAACCACTGGTGAATGTGTTTATTGAATTAATAGATAATGCTAAGCCAGTGCATATTCAACCATATCGGTTTCTGAAGGCGAAGATTAGCTATCCAACAACACGTGCCCGGACATGTTAAAAACGGGTGTGATACGGCATTCTAAGTCGCAAGGGTTGTAGCCCGACGCTACTTGTTAAGAAAAAGGATGGGACTCATCGATTGGTCGTTTGATTTTCGTAAGGTTAATGCACTGATTAAACCAGATAGGTACCCTGCAGCTAACGCGGGGGAAACGTGTTGAGCAGTTTGAACGGCCGGACGGTGTTTTCCACGGTTTGATTTATTCTCGGGGTTCTTTCAGCTACCCTTAACACCTCGGCACACAGGAGATATGCTCATTTGCGACCTATGAGGGCCTCTATTCGATGCGGAAACTGCCCTTTGGCATTAATAATAGTCTGGCCTTGTTTCAACGTGCTAGGGACAAAATTTTGGCTGGTCTTAAGTATAAGCATTGTTTGGTTTACTTAGATACGTGTTGATACCTGGGAAAGACTATGCTGACCATTGGATTGGGTTGAGACTAGTGCTCGAAAGATTTAGACAGTCAGGATGACATTAAAGCCATCTAAGTGTTTCTTTGGCTTTAGCCAGTCAAGATTTTGGGGCATATTGTAAGCGCTGAAGGAATTTCTCCAAATCCGGATACTATCAAAAGCGTTAAGAAATTTCCTGTTCCTTCCAATCTAAAAAAACTACGGTCGTTCATTGGTCTGTTTTTTCCTATTATCGTAAATTCATTCAAGGATTCTCGGAATTGGCCTCGATCTGACCGCCCTGACTAAGAAAAATGAAAAATTTGTATGGACGGAAACGGGAAAACAGCATTTAGAACATTGCAACATAAATTGATGACTACTCCTGTTCTTAGACTTATTCAGTTGAAGCGCCCAAAACAACTACGAACGGATGCTTCAAGGGGGGGTCTTGGTGCGATTATTTTACAACAATTCGAGGGAGACGGCACCCCATTGCTTATGCTAGCAGAAAGTTGACAAATCCCTGAATATAATTATGGAGTTAGTGAATTGGAACTTTTTATTGTGGTGTTTGGTATCAAACGGTTTAGACATTTTATTTGGGGTCGGAAATTTCAGGTTGTTAGCGATCATCATTCTCTTTGCTTTCTGAAACGAGATGGTGGGAGTAGAACAGGGCTTTGGCGAGAGGGGGTTTTTTTCCTGTTGGACTTTGACATGGAGATAATATATAAAAGGGGGGAAGCTTCATTTAGATGCAGATTGTTTTATCCGTTTTGCTCCCGGAAGATGCAGTGAACCGATTGAAGATTTGAAGATCAAAAGGAGTGTATGACGACAGCTGTGGGAAATTGAAGATATTGCAAAAGCACAGAGTGAAGATGCAAAGCTTTCCCGAATTAATTAGTGCTTTGAAGGATCCCAATTCGGCAACGTCCCCAGGTAGCTAGACATCAAGAAGTTATATCTTGGAAGATGACGTTTTTGTATAAAAAGTGTTATAGCCCAAGTGGTGTAAACTAAACTTCTTGTTATTCCCGAAGTCTCAAGAGGGAAATTAAATTTTTAATTTTCCATGATGCACCTGTAGGTGGGGGACACTTAGGACCCTAAGACGTTGGGGAAGATTAAAACAAGATTCTTCTGGCCTAATTTGTTAAGCGGGTTGCATACTATGTGAAAAGTTGCATCGGCTGTCAAGAAAAGAATGTTCTAAACTCAAACCACCTGGGTTGCTTCATCCAATTCCAATGGGGGCATTGGGACCTAATTTCTATCGATTTTGTTAGGACCCCTTGTCTTAACTTTCAGGTGGTAATCGATATATTGTGGTTGCCACTGAATATGCCACTCGGTATGCGTGGGCTAAAGGCCTTGCCACAGCCACGGCTGTGACTGTGGCCGACTTCATAGTCAAAGATATAATACTCCGATGGGGGGTTTCCGTGTACTGTTGTCGGATCGGGGAACACAATTCAGAAGTAAATTGGTGCTGAGATTTTAAAGGACTAGGGGTGGAATCGTATTTGCTGGTTCATACAACCCGAAGGTACTTGGTCTTACGGAAAGACTAAACGGGACTTTGGCCCAAATGCTGGCGATATATACGAACGATAAGCATACAGACTGGGACCTGTTTGTTGGCCCATGTTTTTTTTCATATAATGTGTCTGTACAGGCTTCAACGCAGCATACGCCATATGAGCTCATGTTTGGCAGGGAACCCCACATTGCCTCTTGACGTAGGGTTAAACCCTCAACTGCAATTAGGGGAGGATGCAGCTGTACGTGTTTGCTCGTATACGTGACGCGAGGGAGAAAGTACAGGAGATTATGAAACAAGTCCAGGGAAACAGAAACTAGATATGATAAGACTCATAGACACGTCACTTATAAGGGGGGAGACTATGTAATGGTCTACACCCCTACCAGAAGGGTAGGTCTGTCGGATAAGTTGATTTCTCGATTTAATGGCCCTTTTAAGATAACTAAGGTCATCAACAATCTTGTTTACAGGGTTAGATTGAAGTTAAATAATGTGTGGACCGAAGATGATTTTCGTGTGTCTAGGCTCAGCCTTATTTTGATCCAGAGTCATGGGTATTCCCCTTTTGGGGGCAGTTGAAGTCCAGAGTGTGAATATAATAGAGATATAAATGCATTATATTATGTATAATGTATGTATCTACGAGAGGAACAGGATGACGTTTTTTAAATGGGTATATATTATAAACGGAGTGACGGAAACATTAACATGTGCTGGGGAATTTAAGTACGAGTATGCTGTATTTTAGTTGACAGAATCGGTCAAGTGGGTTTAGATTCTACACGGGAATATGTAAGAGTTTCGCGCCACCGGACTGTTTGTGACTGTTTTGTCGGGTCTGGAGTCGAGCGAGTTACAAGTTTCACGCTGTAAGTGTAAAGGGAGGGTGCTTCGGGATCTTCCGGGCCGAGCCGAGTGACTGTCACGGTCGCTCGCTGCTCGCGTCGACTGTGGTGTTATCTAGCGGTCGACCTTGGGGGCTCTGCACGTGCTGTGGTATCGCGTGTGGCTGCGCGTAGTCCCCGGGGGTGCGAGCGATGAACATTTCGATGTTAACTCAAGACGTCCCGGGGCAACTGGACATCGTGCAATAATAAATGTTTAGAAACACAGACAGGAATCGATCGTATTTTTGCAAAATTGATTTCCAGCCAAAGTATGGGGATGTCAATCTCAGGAACGTGGAAGGACCACTGGCTCGTTGATTTTTGATATAAGATCCATTCTCTGTGGTTTGCTCAAGTTTTTCCCTCTTTTTTTTTTTATCATAGGTGTATATAATATTTGATATATTAATAAATATAATTAAAAAGATAGTTATTAAGTTTACTTTGTATAAATAAAAATAACTTTTTTTTTAAGATTTCATTAGTAGTGTGATAGTATAAAGTATGCTACATGTAGTTTATCATTTCTTTTGATGTCTTTCAAGAGTTGTAGGCATTGTAATAATATGAGTATTTGTTTAATGTGTAAATTATAATGACGATGGGTCAAGGTTGGAGCGCCCATCGCCTGTAAATAGTAAAAGGATAGTTTGTACATTGTTATGCATTGTGTTGTACAGTATAAGTTAGTGATTCTACATCTAGGGCGTTTCTATATTCTTAGAGCGATAATGTTATTATGTACTTTGAAATATTAGTTATGTTTTCAGAACATATTAGTGTACAAGGGGCCTAGGTGGGCAGCTTGAGTTTGTTCTTGTGCGTTGATACGTTTCTCCTGAAAATGTATTGGTCAGCAATTGATAATTTTTTGGGTTTTCTGTATCCGGTCTCACGGTGCAGTAAGGTTTTAGCGCGACGTTTAGCGTGCGTTGTTGTTTATATTTATAAGATGATGTTTTTTAATTATGTTTGGCCTGATATTGAGATAGTAGATTCATCACAATTATTAGGGGGTTTGTAATTATAGATGGTCATTTAGTCAGGTGGCTATATAGTATTATGTTGTTTTTCTTTTGATTTGTTTTTATCAAAATAGGAATTGGTTTCTAAATTATTTATACATGGTATAAATAATATGATTAAGGTTGATAGACGTAAGTCCTCTTGGCCGTCGGACTGTGCTGTGTTTAGTTTGTTGCTCACTAGAGATAATATATTTATATTATAATTTGTTTGTTTATATTGGGTAAAAACATAGGGGGGGTAGGGACTTGCGATGGTATTTGCCGAGTTTTCGGTGGTTTTATGGTGTCCCGCGGTCTCATTTGTCATTTCATAGCTTGGAAGCTGTGTGATGGTATTGTTGATTATTGACTCATCGATTGGGTGGTCTATTTATTTGATTCTTGCATGGTGCAATTAAGAAAAATGTGTTTGCTAAACAACATAAAGAAGTATTGCAAGAGTTTTTTTTTTTATTACTCTCTTGTGGTTGTATCAAGGTCCCTGGGTTCGATGCTTTGCTGTGTTTTTCGCACGTAAAGGCGGTCTCGGGGATGTATAGAACATACGCGTTTCTTATGCGGCGCCTACGGGGCTTGCACTGCATATAGGTGACGTCAGCGCTTTGCATTTCCGTTGTTGACGGTCGGTGCGCGGAGACAGGGTCAAAGTAGGGTACCACTGGGGGAGTACTACCTGGTGGTGTCTTGAAAGGGGTGGTATCTTTGGGGTTGAAATGATAGGGGTGTCCCGATGGTTAGATTTACGGTATAGGTTTATTTCACTTTATTATAAGTACAGCCTTCAGCTGCAGAGGTATACCATTGAAAATTAGGTTTATTTTTGTACCGTCACAAGTACACATAATTTTAAGGTAGGCTTAGTGAGTATAGGACATCCCCATATTTGGTTTTCTTTTGGATATATTAAGTTGTATCGCATCGTTCTGGTAAAATATTTGTAGGTATTTCTCTGTTTCTTGTGTATCGATTTTTAGCAATGGAGTTGCTAAGTTGTATGTACTTTGCTAGGTATGTTGGCTTAGAACACAGCTGTGGTGTAATGTGATACAATACCTAGAACTTTGGGTTTTGGTCCCGTTTTACAAAATGGTGAAATCGGTGCACTAAATTAATTTATAAATTTAATGTTTTCTGTTTTGACATTAAGTATACATGGGTAATTATGGTATTATGTAAATCAATGTGTTTTGGAATAACTGTCATTGTAAATGTAATTTTATTTTCACTTTCTACCTGATATTTGTTGAATATTTTCTTGATAAAGTTTTCAAATGATTGTTTTGTTTTTCATAATTCAAATTTGTTCTGTTAAGAATGTAGTAAATCAAATTAATCACTTTCATTTTTTTTTATTATTTCGGCAAATTGCTGAATGTGTTACTGTTGCACTAAGCAGTCAGTTTTACATAACAGTGGAATTCGAGGTTGCTGTGATTGCATTTTTCAATTCGGTCAAGGGTGTATACGTTCGTCAGCAGTTTTTGCATGTTTGGTTTGTTTACTATTTAAGCGCGTGGTGTGGTGAAGATATGTTGGCTGGCCGAATTTTATTTATGTTTTAGTGGGTCTGACTTCATACCTTGTGCGGGTCCAGTGAGATGGGACATTGCGAGTCTTAAGGAATGCCCGTAAACCCACCTGCAGTACATCGGCGGGCTTCCAGGAATCTGTCTGGACAAGCTACGTCAAATTTTCGGAGGAAACACATCAATGTTTAAAAATTAGGTTAAGGAACTTTACCAGGGGTTCCGAATTAATTTATTCAGGGAATTTTGAGACAGTAATTCTTAAATATGTTTTTTTTTTATTATTTTATGCACAAGCAATAATAATTTTTTTTGTTTGTTTTATGTTTTTGGTTATGTTTAGATTGCTTGTGTTTTGATTAAATATAGGGCCTTTCAGATCAATTTATTTAGTGGTCTAATTCGCAGGAATTAGAGTGGTTTATAGGATGGATTACTGTCATTCGAGGCAAACTTTTTATATTAGGTTCCTGGCTTGTATTCCTGGAGGTGGGGTTTTGCATTTGGTCTGGATTGAACGTGAGGATCGTTTTTTGGGGGGTTTTTTTTTCAATTTTGATTTTCAGTTATATGGTTTCTGGTATGGTATGATGATGTTTCGACTTGATTGCGGGAAGAAGAGGAACGAAGAACGGGGAGAAGATGTCAAGTTTGAGGAAGATGTAAAGATTTGAAAGGAAAATGGAGATACATCAAGAGGGTGATGGGGGGGGATCTGGGAAACAGGTTGATTATAGAACAGTACTGATATATGGAGGAACTCTTAATCCTGAAGGGCAGTCAATCTTCCTGTATTTGTGATGTCTATGAGGAGATCTTGTACAAGATTCGGGTCGAATCTTCCCAGGGGGGTGCGAGATGTCATGTTTGGGGTAGTTTCTACCCTTTATAATGGTCCCTTTCATGGTCTGTTTTTTTATTCCAAGTGATTTGCGGTCTTTTGTTGACAATGGTGATTGACACACTTCTTAAATAAGTTGGATTATGACAACAATGAATTGGAATGTGCCGCATAGGCAGTTACATAACTTAATTGGAACAAAACAGTTTTTTTTGTTTAATTTAGGAAATAATGCAGACCTTTCAAAAACTAAGATTGCCGAGTAGTGGGGACGAGGTTGAGGGGAAAGGGGCTTAGGCCCCAGAGACGTACAGACTGGAGCCCTGGAGGGGGAAAATCGGGAAGAGTCTAGGGGAAGCTTTTTTGGTGGGCGATGTGCGATCGGGTCGGGGGGAGTGACATTCTGACGCAGCAAACACACAAGTTGTTTTCCGGGGAAGATTAAATTTTTCCGACAAGGGCAAATTAATAAAGTTTGGGGACAAATGAGATGGCAAAGACCTGAAGGAAGAACATAAGAGAGCGAGTCCAGGAGTGCCAGAGTCCGGGCGAGACCGAGAGGCGGCAGCCCCGACCCAAGTGGCGGAGAGAAGACCTGGGGCGAGTCTCCAGGGGTCCGGGTTCGAGACATCGTCACTGACATAAACCCGGGTCCAAATGGAATGTGTAAGCTAAATGATTTCATTACAGTAATGACAGTAAAGTCAGGGACACGGGAACTCACGTTCAGTCGGGTAAGATGCATGCACCCAGCTGATAGGGAAGATTAGGTTATCAATTGTTAAATACATTTTGGGTCCTTCTTTTGTTTTAAAACCCTGTTCTTGTTCTGTTAACCTCCTAATACATGTCCTAGAAGTCATCACCCCGTTTATACCTATCGATCTCGGTCACCGTTGGGAAGATTAGCCTGTGTAACAAATAACAGCTACGTTCCCCAAAACAACAGTTACTTTGGTGAATAACATCCATACCAAAGGGCTAATCAACCTCTCAACGTGACAATATACAGTTAGTAAGGACATCACTAAGGGGGAAAAGGAAAGTGTTTATACAGATCCCATTCTAACACAGCAGGAAATATTTTGATGGTATCGACAAGTATTTTTTCACCATTAAGTACTAATTACTTATTTCGACCCGGTTAGAGTATGAATCGATATTTGGTGACATCCCCTCATCACTTAATTCTACTGTATGTATGGAAAAACACTCATTCATGACGTTTCGATGGTGGCATTAAAAGGTTCTATTTCTATTCTTAGGAATCACCTTTATGGTCTAAACATGTAATTTTTTAATTGTATTATTATTACTCATTTTTGTATTTGTATTTAAATTTTAAACCTTTTTCTTAATTGTTGTTAATCAATGTATGTTATTTTTATTCTGTGTCCTTTGGCAATTGTATTTGTACAACAGAGTTTTGCTTTACTGAAAAATATAAGTTCTCTCTCTCTTGGATCAGTGAGATATCGGAAAATTTTAGAGCAATAATTAATATTTACTGATATCATGAAAACGATTTAACCAAAAGCTTATGCAGGGATTGTAATAACAAAAATGCGAAATGCGCTTAGAGTATAGAGTGCAGCAAAAGAGAAAATACCGTTAAATGATTCCACATGTTTGAAACATCTGCTAAATAAAGCCGATAGTATTGTGGCGAACTCGAAAATGTTTATTTATCGTGCACATATGAAGGTAAAGTGATTAAAGCTCAGATCATATGTGCTCAATGATAGGTCAATCATGATGTAGAATGCCAGTTAATTGTTTCAAATTTACTTAAATAACTTTGTGTGTCCGTAGCTTTTAATTAAACTTACTTTCAATAACTTTATTCCCTGAAAATTACGTGCCATTCGCGAAAACGCCATTTCGTTTCCTCGACGTTGTTGTAAGATTCAAGTTTATTTTATTGTTGCTTCGTTGCTTCTCGAATTCATTTTTTTAGAATTGAATATTGAATTTGTAAAAGAAAATGTTTCAATTTGATTCTGAGCTGAGATAAATTGGGTTTGAAGAAATCTCTCTCAAGAATCCATTTATTTAAGTAGAAACCATAATATTTTATCGGCATTGTAGAAACCAAGTGTATTTCAGATCAGTTTTAATTTATTTTATTTTAAGGGAAATTAAATATTTGTTATACCCAGTAAACTATTACACGCAACTCACAAACATTCAGTGGGAGAAATGGGCACTGATAAATCTACTGTTGAGTGCCCTAAAACAACACTTACTAACTAACTAAACTAAATAAAGCATAAAGATATCAAATTGAATTTTAAACACTGAAATCGTTCGTTTAAATACTTAAAACAACTGTGCTTACCAAGAACTTTGATTGTTAATATTATTATAAAATATTCCGAAGTAAACCTGAAACTAGATTTTCAAAAATAAAACAATTCTATATTATGAAAACGCATTGGACATATTTATTTCATTTAAACAGTATATTTCCATAGAGGATTTCTTTTTTACAAAAATACAAAGTGGATCTCTCCACGAAAGATGTGTATGTGAAAGTTTTGATAGCGTGGGTAGTCGAATGATTGAATGATCAGCATTTTACACAAATGTTCATATTGAAGCTCAAGCAATTAGTATCAGTTTGTTTTCTTAGGCACGTTTGAGGAAAGCACAATTATTATTGAACAGTGTTTAAATGGATATAGAATCTTACAAACCTTCTCTTTGTAAAACTTGTTCCGCATCGTTTGAATTACCTCATCAATCAAATCGATTAATATAACGCAAACAAAGAGAAGTGTGTGGCAATGATGTTTGGAGATATCTCTCTTCAAATTCCTGATTAACAATATTTTCAGAGCGTTTTTCCCTGATTACTCCCCACCGAGGGGGTGGGGGTAGGGGGTGGTATGACAGGGGGAACCGCGTGAAGGTTTTAATGGAGAAATATTAATTGGCCTAATTGGGTTGTTTGATAGACATAAACTGTCATTGCAGTTGATTTATGTGTAAGACTTTCTCTTATTCTCTAATTAGTGTTCACCTCCCCCAGTGAAAACGTCGCTTTGGGGCTGTTAGCTAACAACAAACTTCAAGGTTGTGAAATCAATAACTATTGTGGTTGGCGCCGACGATATTATACCTACGCTTTGATGTCATGTTTTGGTTTTCTGATAATGGAAGCGAATCTATCTTGAAATTGTGTGTGAAGGTGTTTGTTTATGTTCACCCTATACGGCCGAGACTAACATAGGCCTATAACCGTAAATTTCGCAGATATCATGGGAACAAAATTAAATACATAACATCATTTAAATTTACTTTCTTTAACGCTCAACAAATCAATTACATAGATAATTTTGTGATTGGCTAAAATACCACTGGATAATCAACCATTTATCCTTGCGTAACAACAACGCAATTGTTTACTCCCTGGCTCTTGGAATAAGCTTGCATAAAAGTTATACCAAATGTCTTCTGCCTCCTCATCTACACACTTATTAATTTATTACTAATTTACTTAAAATGTTAAGTATTTACAACATATGGCTTGGTTTCATTTAACCTAGGGGGTGTGTAGGTAGAATACATGCTCGACGTTCGATTGATTTATTTCGTTTCTATTATTATTAAGAGGGGGGGGGCCTTCTTTCCATGAATTTATTTGTAGAATTTTGATGTGAAAAATTACTTTCATATAGCTTTTCGTATTCCATATTCTTATTTATTACGTATCTTGTTTTTAATAGTGTGGCTATAATTTTCCGTTAAATGTAAACAAAGAGCACTTTTTGTCGTTTCCATTATAAACTTGAAACATTGGAGTCTCGTTAGAACTGCGCCTATTGTTGTGTTGATTTGAAATTTGCATCTGACAGCAAATGCTTTTCATTGCTTAATTCCGTCTTATAAGAAATTGTTATTTAGTAACTTTAAAAAAAAATAAATTATTATTATTTCATGCCTGAACCTGCAGGTTATAAGTGGCTAATGCAATATTGATTGGTTGTGACTCATCTTGATTATGTCCTCAAAGAGCTTCCGACCCTCCTTCGAACAAGTAACTTGCTCCTCTACAACTCGCCAATTATGATCCGCTTATAACTCTAATATCCATAACAATCAAAGTGCTCCATTAGCAAAATAGTGATTCGAGTTCCATCGAGTCCACTTCTGTCACCCCTCGTGTCCTTGTCGCTACCCCTAGCACACACGCCCCTGCTTGCATTCGACCATAATAACACGCAGCATGACAAATAGCAAAATGGAAATCGTTTTTGCGCCGTTCCGTTTATTACACAGAATATTGTTAAACTGTTTATGTTTCTATTAAAATTATGTTATAAATACAAAGGTCGAGAATATTTGGTATTTGTGCGTCTCATCTTTTGGCAACAAAGACAATTTGAAGAATCAATGCAACTTGAAACCCAACTTCGTATCTTTTTCCTCACCAAGGATCGAACCGGAAACTTATATTCATGGTTTATCATGCCGAGGCCACTGACTTTTTACAAATGTTGTGAAGATAATATCATAATAATATGTATTTTCATACCCAACAAACAAATTATAATGTTTTCAACGCAAGCTACCAGAGTAACTAAAAGATGCAATTGACTTACATAACGAACGTAAAAGCATTCTGATTTGAAAAAATCAACTACAGTTTTACCTATTTTTTAAGGTATTCATAAGAAGATAGAAACTAAAAAGTTGCGACACATTTTAAGTGGAAACATAATCTCAAAAATATTATGCCAAGGAGTAGGACACTTAAGCACATATCTTTGTATCAACTGTTATTTAATCTAAAGGTGGACACAACATACAGATCAACCTTAAGGCTATTGTACCACCTCTGGCCGATAATTTGAAAGTCGAAGAAACATGTCTGAAAAGTTTGCTGAATGAAAGAAGGCCTTTCAAATAACAGAAAAAAAATTGTGAATTTTTTTGGGCGGGACATAACCTCACTTTTGGAAATTAGATTTAGATTTTTGGACAAAAGTGTAATATACAAGACTAGTTCAAAATTAAATTTTGAGAATCGGTTTTCTGGACATAGTTCCTAAACCTTTAGCTATACTTGACTATAGCTAAAAATGTTTCTAAAAATTCCTACACCAACTGTTATCTTCAGACAACTTTTTTTAGCTATATTCAGGTTCTAGATGAAGGTGTTTAGATACTATGTCCAGAAAACCGATTCTCAAAATTTAATTTTAAACTAGTCTTGTATATTACACTTTTGTCCAAAAATCTAAATCTAATTTCCAAAAGTGGGGTTATGTCCCGCCAAAAAAATTCACATTTTTTTTCTGTTATTTTAAAGGCCTTCTTTCATTCAGCAAACTTTTCAGACATGTTTCTTCGACTTTCAAATTATCGGCCAGAGGTGGTACAATAGCCTTAAGGTAATATTGAAGCTGCACATTTCATAATGGATAGTCTACATCGAGAATATTATCAATGGTGATGCACGCTTGCTACCGGTGCAGTTAAGCCCTGCACAGATTGGCTTAGGCGGATAGTAATGACATTAGAGTGGCGATCACTGACCCAGTCCCAGGGTGTAATGCAATATACCCCTAATGCTGTTATCAGGTGGGTACATTTACACTTCCACAGATTATGTGTTTAGTGGTGTAATGCAATATGGCTGACAGTGTAACTATTCTGTTTTAGAAACCAGCGATATGAGGAGTTTGAGATGCCGGCGTCGAAAGTCAAAGACACAACCAACATTGGGTGAGTCTCACGCATATCGTTCCACTTCGTGTTTGTGAAGTTTTATATTGATGGGTAGCTTCAGTTCAGTTAGTGTTGTTCTTTCGTCCAAGTCCTGAACGACAACTTATTTCTTTATTATATGCAATGTGAATTTAAATTTAAGAACCGTAATCGATAAACTTATTTGAACACTCTGTACACAATTTGCCTCCAAAAATTGGGAAAAATACCAGATCGTGGACTATATATTTCAATCAAAACACTGTGCATACAAATAAAAATGGATGAACACAGAAGTTTAAAGTGCGTTGCTTAACTAATGAGTAATCGTTAATTATTTGGAAATCAAAATCCAGTAAATTTCTAATAAACCATAAGTTAATTAATAGTGCAACTCAAAAACAAAACACTTAAGGAGTGAGCAACAAATTAAAACTTCTTTTCGAAGAACACATTACACTAATTGTATCATCACGTAATGCCACTGCAAGTTATCACTTGTAATTGGGGATTCTATCGTGCTGCGACAAAGTCCTCTTCTACATTCTCTGTAATAAATCTTACTCAAACGTTTTCATTATTCAAACGGCAAGTCATTTGGTCGGCGAGGAGCGCTGAAATGACTGCACGAAGGCAGGAAAGACTTGATTACTACAAGTGATGCTCTCACAAACTTCATTAATTACGAAGGTATCTTAAACGGGTGCTACTTAAAAAAAAGAAAAAACTTGTTAACGAAACGGTTGTAAAATGCTTTTGTCTGTTTTCTGTGATTTTATTTCCGCCTCTGCCTCGCGAAGGTAATCAGCGCGGCTCATGAATAAAGAAGGTGGGTTTATTTCACGCGTGTATTTTTAGAAGAGGGAGCGAAGCGACTGAGTCTTATCATTCAACTTAGAAGAGACTTTGGTTCTGTGTGTGAGTGAGTGAGTGAGTGAGTGAGTGAGTGAGTGAGTGAGTGAGTGAGTGAGTGAGTGAGTGAGTGGCACACTACAAATAAATACGATCAACACCTTAATAGAATGCCAATGTGCCAATGCCAATGTTATATAATTTGTTTCTTGATTCAACTAATTGTCTCGAATGTGTTTAAACAAATTTTAAAATTAAATTCTCTTTCATTCATCTCTTCATTCATCAAGTTTCATACACTCAAAGTTCTTTTACATTGGTTTAGTTAAGTTTTATAATAGTTTCAATGCATAAACATTTTATAATGTCTATATATTAAGTAAATAGTGACTTAGGAATGATCATACTGTGAGTCATTTCATGAAACTGTGTTATGGTTTAATAGTCGAGTAAGCCTATTGCTAAAGAGAAAAGAAAAATCATTATTTCACGCTCGTCCATATGAGGATGGGACATGGTCGCGAAACATGAAAAAAAAACTTTTTGAGGTTTAACGAAGAAGTAAGCAAAATCAAATATTGAGTTCGCGTGCGTGCGTGCGCGTTTGGTAAGGAAACAATTAAAGTGATTAATTGTACATCTTTAACGGCTTTCCCAAACCGTCGTATACGTGTGTTCATACCCAATTGTCACACCTTTCAAACTTTGGCCACAACGGAATCCTCGAACTATGTTAACCGTAACTTCTTGTAAGTTTAAGTTCTGTGTTTTGTTATTTTTATCCCCCTTTCCATCACGAGGAAATCCCTGCAAACATCAACAACTGAACGCACGTCCCAAGCAGCGCTCTTTATAAAGGGGATGGCATCAGACCACCTAGGTACCCCATGTTCATATAAGTCTATTGAATCTTTGACAATATCTTGTTCCGAGTTATGCCCTTTAGCATTTCGATAAATATTAGAACTCAATAGAAAAATGTTTCAGAATTTTGATTCAATCTAAAACTTTTAAGCAGTGGTATAATGCAGCAATAGGCCTATTTCGACTTAGTAAGATACTCACATTAAATTATAATTAGATACATAGTTACTATTACTTTGCACGTACTTGTTCTAAGATTCGTTATGATACAACACTTTTACATTCATTTCAAATAATCGCAAAATACATACCAATCATAGAATTAAAATATATGTTAATAAATTAAGTTGAATCACTATACCTTTCAAATTGTCTCGTGTTGAGACGTAAAAATCATTTTATTACAAATAATCAATATATTCATTGAAAAATAAAAATAGAAGGAACAAATACTCATTACTTCCTGTTGGTGTAGAATATATAAAACACCATTCTCAATAAAATATTCAGTCTATATTTTTGGTTGAGTCGGAAGAACATGAACAGTGGATATCTGAATTTAGTCAAGCATTGGTAATCTCGGTTTAAAGTAGTTCCGAAGTAAGTTTTCAGATGGTGAGGTCACCGATGACCGCATGAGGTTCAGGAAAATGGTCAATCAGTGTCTGGTATTATTTCAAGTAAAAATCCTCTCTGATAGTTTGGGCCCGGTGGAATCGATTTTAACGAATTACTCATCGCTGATATTGGAACAACTTCACAAGTATTTGAAGACCTCCAGTGCACTGTTGTTCTGTTGTTTAGGTACACGATGGCCGAGGACTCTAAGGTACCCGTCGGCGAGGACGGATACCACACTCCTGACTCCCTGCCCGAGCCCGAGCGGCCCCCACTACGTCACATAGACAAGTACATCAAGCCCGAGTGCCCTTGCCTCACGAAGCGGTACACCGTCGCCCTCCTCACCTGCATTGGCTTCATCATCTCTTTCGGTATGAGGTGTAACATGGGGATGGCGAAACTACAGCAAGAACATGGTCATGGGGTAAGATATGTACATTCGCATTCGCTAGGCTTCCTTATAGAACCAGACTGACCGAAGTCAGTTCGTGGTATGTTGTAAAGAGAGATTAATTTTCATAAACCACCTCGTGTATATCATCTCAACCCTCCAAGCAAGGGACACTCCATTAGTACTACCCCGTATACAAGGGGGGTCCCCTCCTTTAAGTGAACGACATTTATTGCGATTTTCTCCAACAAACTTTTTTGTCCCTTTTCATTTCATTGTTAACACAATTTTGCCTCATATAACAATTTTTCCTGCGTATTTTTATATCCACCCCCTCACACTAGAACTAAGCTCGGTTTGGTTGTGGGTAGGGGGACTGAATGGAATACGAATTACAAACGGTCTCTCGCTCGAACGCCTCCAGTAGCCGAACAAAGCATGGGGGATCCCCGTGGCCTTGATTTCGCTCAATAGACGCAGCAGTCTGCATTACGTCATGCTTCCTGTTGCTCAGTAGCTGCTGATGCTCATTCAACTTTCTCGTGATTTGCTCTTTGGAAATGGCTCGTTAATTTCCACCCTATTCACTTTGCGTCGAACCCTTTTTGTTTTCTGTATTTCGTGTTGCTCGTTGGCGTACGTTTTGTCCCTGCAGCTAAATGGTTTACTCTTCAACGATGTAACACTTAAATGATGTCTTCTTCAGATATGAGAATTTCGCCTGAGAATGGCTGATAAGTGATAGTCATGCTTGCTTTAGGATAGTATATGTCTCCACATTGGACTTCTAAGAAGAATCAACCTGCATGTTTTACAAAGACAGTCAGACAACAACATGAAATGTAATATTTAATATACCATCAATAAACTTGTGACTTTCGACTTTTATTCAAAATATTCTTCTCGTTACCCAAATTCTGTATAACATAACAACATTTCTTGAGTAATTATTGATTCCAGTAATTGTAAAGAACATTTTTAATATGATATCTCCAGAGTTGTATGATCATATATGTTATTCAAATTTGATTGTAACTTGTAACGCGTTTCAAAGTACGAATTATTAAATTAAAACATTCATACTTTTTTATTAAACTTTCTGAAACTGAACTAAAATTTGAAATATAATATACTTGCTAAAACCACCAATAATATTAATTCTTGAACCAAACTCGTGTACTACCCTACATTTTAATTTGCTAGAACACTTTGTCATTGTTTCCTAGGGTTTTCACTTCAACTGGACTGTGGCGGTGGAGAGCGCGGTGGACTCCTCGTTCTTCTGGGGTTACTTAGTGACGCAGATCCCCGGAGGGTTCCTGGCCTCCATGTATCCAGCTAACACGTACGTTACTTCATTCGTTTCCAGCAGAGACCTAGAATTAGGTTCTCTTACCGAATAATCCACATAATTGTTTATATGTTGTTGTACACTAAAACGGTGAAATTAATTATCACAATTACATTATGCAAAACAACGCTTATTATTTACTTAGCTGCTAATACCTTTTGTATACCCCGTTCATAATGTATTATAGTATATAAACTATTTGTAATTGTAATGCGGAGATTTTGAATAATATCTCAACATAAATTATTAGATTTAAGTTTTTAAAGAGTGTGTATAAGATCACAGTCCCTTGGACGTTGCTAAATGTTGTACAAAAGTCGTTGTCAACGTCACATTATTGACCATGAAATGCCTACTACCGAACTTTAAACCTAAAAATCATGAACCTCTCATAGCCGATGGCGTCAGTGCCAAAACGGTTGGCATAGATTAAAGTCAACCGCCGAAAATCTCTTATTCCACTGAGTGAGTAGACTCTGAATACTAGTTTATTTACGTATTTAAAATAAATGTTTGTATGCACGTATTGTATGTTTTGGAGATTAATAAATGCAAATATACTTTTAGTTTCGTCAAAGCGCAAAAGGGGTGTATGCGTGTACTCCATCTTTGATAAAAAATCATTTTTATTGCAAGGTAATCAATTATTGTTGTATTTGTTTAGAATATTTGGTACAGCGATTGCGATATCGTCGTTCCTGAATCTTCTCGTTCCGGGAGCCACAGAACTCAGCCCCACAGCAGTGATCTTCGTCAGGGTCTGCCAGGGGCTGGTCGAGGTAAGTCCTCATTGACACTCGTATGTGTTAGAATACTTGCTCGAGGAGAAGGGAGAAAGCTCTTCGTTTCAACATATGATCTCAGAAAATCACTGGTGTCTCAAACAAGGCTGGATCTAAAGTGTTACGCTCATTTTTCTTCGGTAGTGGATGAGCCGCTTTTCAGGCGATCCCGCGCGTGTCGGTCTTTGAGTGGGGGGGGGGGGGGGGGGGGGAGATTCATCGCGCTCGAGAGCAGATACAATATCAGTGAGCGAGAGGCTTTGCAAGGAAATCTTCCAAATCTTTATTCGTCTTTCATCGTGCCTTGCACGAATAACTTCGGAAATAGAGAGGGAAGACCACCGAGAATAACTAGCTTGGATACAACACTCAATTCAGGGATAAACTCGATATAAAAAGACAACTTCATTGTGATAAATTGAATCAAATCAACGAAACGTGTTGCTGAAAGAAATTTTTAAACTCAAAAGAAATGTAAGAAAATTGTTAAACTAGGTAAACGAGTTGCCATAAGTACTCGCAGAATGGAAGTAGAATGGTTCCATCCAGTTTATAAAACTTTACAATTAGGCTTTCCGAACTATATAATTTCGTTATTAACACCAATGTGTTGATAAGGTAATTGCATGTGTGATCATGTTAAATTAAATGTAGATATCGGTCTTCATAGAGGTTTGCATTGCACATATTATTTATTATTTTAGATTTGATGGAGGTGCCGGTTCCTATGTACATTCATATCCGAGATACATTGTAAATAACATTTAATCTGTCCCTCACTCTAATAGAGGGTTTAGACTATTACACATACAATTATATGTCTATGTACATTCTTTTAATAAGTGCGTAATAAGTTTAGTCACAACAAAATCATTTCAAATGTATGAGCTAGTTTTTTAAAACCCCTGTGGACACATTTCTCCCTGACCCAAGTGTAGAGAAGTATCTAAATTATTAACACGACACATTAAAACATTCAACTTTTGGATAGTATTGCAACCAAGTAAAACAAAAATTGCAACCAATGTTTCAAAACATATTATTTGAATATTAAAAGGTAGAACCTTTTGACGTTTCACACTTTAGCTTCTATTAATGACACCACACACATTCTAAACTTAGAACACGTGTTGGATTTAGTGCGAGCGTTGAAACGACGAACAGTCACTCGTACAAAAATTGACTTTGTTGGATTTCTTTTTGGATTTACAATGACAGTTATGTGAAAGCCTCAAAACAATGATTAGTTCCATAACCGAATCTTCAAGCTAGTTTCTCAGGTTTTAAATCTTTGATATGATTGGTTGTAGATTATTACGTCCATATATGATGCATTTATGCCTTTGTTTCAGCCCGGATGATATATGCCCTCTAACGAAACACTGTTTTATGAGCAGTTCGTTTGGAAGTAGTAAGTGGAATTAACTGAAAATCAGCTCAGCTTAATCTCCATACTCCAAGATAAATGGTCGTTCATTTCAGATAATACCTTCTAGTCTGCAGTTGAAGTATAGATTGTCTCTTGCATTGTTTAGGGGGTGACGTACCCGGCTTGCCATGGTATCTGGAGGTTCTGGGCCCCGCCACTCGAGCGCTCTCGTCTAGCAACACTAGCATTCTGTGGCTCTTACGCCGGCATCGTCCTAGGCATGCCGTTATCAGGACTTCTCACCGGATACATCAGCTGGCAAGCGCCATTCTACTTCTACGGTAAGCACGACATCACTTTAGTGAAACAAATCAGGGATGCTCAGACATTTACCCGCGGAATTATGTTATCTAAGACGCTAGATAAAATTAAGAATAGTATATCTCACCTAACGTTGATTCTAGTTTTAGGGATCCCAATAATGTATCCTAAAATTACAAGGAAAGTATTTAAGCAGCTATGTTTTTAAATTACCCATTAACCCACTTAAGGCTAACTTTAAGGACAAACTTCAACTAAAAATCAAATATTTTCTCTTTATTCAATAAAATCAACAGTCCAGGAAATATAAAATTTCATTGGATGAGCGTAGCGAGCGTAGCGAGCGAAGCGAAGATTCCCTTTCACTACACTGGAGAAAAAAATCCGGAATGTTTTTTTTTTTTTTTTCTTTTTTTTTTTGTATTTTTGTGTGTTTGTTAACACGATTCCGGCTAAACCGATACTCCGATTGCGATGAAATTTTATGGAGGCCTTCGAAATCTCTGAACTTAGAACTGCCACGTTTTTGAGCGCAATCGGGAAAATTTTTCTTATAAAAAACGCAATTTTACGATTTTTTTCGATTTTTAAAAAATTCTTCGACTTATAACACTTACATGCTTTATCCGATTGTAATGATTTTTTAACAGAACCTTAATTTTATGAATTAAGATATTCGTGTGAAATTTGAGCTTAATCGAAAAATTATTTCTCATGAAAATCGAAATTTTACGGGTTTTTTCTTTTTTAAAACAATTCTTTGACATATAACACCTACATGCTTTATCCTATTGTAATGATTTTTTTATAGAACCTTAATTTCATGAATTAATATACTCGTGTAAAATTTGAGCGCAATTGAATAATTATTTCTTATGAAAATTGCAGTTTTACGATTTTTTTTTTTTTTTTAATTACGTAAAAATATACGATTTATTAAAAAAATTAAGTTAATTTTTAATTTAATTTAATTTAATTTAAAAAAATCTTCGAATAAGTAATGATTTTTTCACAGAACAACAGAAAATCCGCGTAACTCAATGCAGCTCAATGCACCAATTACGCTCATCCAACAACGCGGCGGGACTTAAGCGTTTTCCTAGTATTATAAACATTAATACCGAAACATTAATATTAACGCAATATTTAATTAGAAATTAAATGACCTGTCAACAGGAGTCATAGGTGTATTCTGGTACGGGTTCTGGATGTGGCTAACCTTCGAGAAACCTGCCAAGCACCCAACGATATCAGCCAAGGAGCTAATGTACATCGAGCAATCGTTGGGTCAGTCTACACAGGTCGCGATGCCCACAGTGGCCACGGCTCCTTGGCGCTGTTTCTTCACTTCCATGCCCGTCTACGCCATCATCGTGGCCAACTTCTGCAGATCGTGGAACTTTTACTTGCTGGTTCTCTTCCAAGCCGCGTATCTACAGAGAACATTCAAATTCAAAATTGAAGAGGTGAGAACTGTTTACGATGCTGGTTTTGAAACGTTTTGTAAAAAAAGTAAAAATATATTTGTGATAGTTTATAATATGTAAACTTAACTATAACATAATAAATGAAATGAAGTAGTATTGCATTTTCAAATCGATAATTTATGGAAATATTACTAATTGTGAATAGTCCGAGCGTTGTATTTTATATGTTTCACGTTATACTCAAGACATCAACATCAAAATATTGTTTAAATGTGTGGTTATTCTAAAATAAGAACTCATTTGTTCAATGGCAAAAAATTAATGAAAACATTAGTAAGAACAATATTCTCAAATATTATATTTGATTGATTTTATCACCGGGAAACAAATTAATGTCTGTAATGCATGGTAGAGCCCCAGCCCATTTTTATTAGAGATCGCGAGTCGAATATTGCTCATTTTGTTGTCGAGGGGTTGGCAACCACCTCATGAAATATTCATAGGATCTATGATCCAGCGTCCAGTGGCCCCCTTCCCTCCTCGCCTCTTCGCCAGCTCTTCCACGCTCCACCGCCGCCTTCACGCAGCGTGCCCAAAGTTAGTTCGACTCCAAAGAGTACCATTTAAATTCTTCGCTGGTAACAGAGTGGCTTTCATATTACGGAATGAGTTCTAGGGTGAGTGTCGCGTCCGGCACTCGAAGTAAGATTGAATGGAATATGCTCAGCTGGAAACTATAGATCGTTGGATTTAATCGTGTCGAACTTATTGATAGAGATGACGATTGAGATGACGTAGCTATCCTGAAACGTATGTTTTATGTGGAAGCTGGAAGCGGTTAACATTGATAATGTTTTAATAAATCCTGATTGGCGCTGAAGAAAAATCTTTTACTTCGTTCTAAGCTTCACAATCAGTGTATGTGACGGGCGTCTCCAGAAGATGTTGTGTCCTTAGAGAGAAAAATATAAAGTCAGCGGTTCACCAAATTTGAAAGAAATGTAGAGTTTATGGAATGACAAACATCCTTGCCTCATGTGCCTTTATAAATGGTGGAGGTGCCGGGTACATGAATATTTCCTAGCTCTCAGGTTAACCAAAACCATTCTGTGTCGTCCTTGTTGAAAGGTAATGTCCACGGACGTCGTGCTTGGTTTTCATCGTGAGACTAAGACGACAGAAAAGTGATGGCTTGCTTCTTGTAATCATAACAATGTGTATGCACGCAGACGGGGTTCGTGGGCGCACTGCCTCACCTGCTGATGACGGTGATAGTGCCGTGCGGAGGCTTATTGGCGGACCACGTCCGGAAGATGGGCATCTTGTCAACGACCAACGTCCGCAAGGTGTTCAACTGCGGAGGTTTTGGCCTCGAGGCGCTCTTCTTCATCGTAGTCGCATACGCTCAAACGGCTGTGACGGCGACCACTGCTCTCACATTCGGAGTCGCTTTTAGTGGCTTTGCCATATCTGGTAAGAATCCATCTCAGTTTTAAAGTGGACACCACCGTCATATCTGAAACAAAGACCTTAATATTTTCAGGAAACTCTTGAAATATCACCAAATGCTTTAACTTCATATGCAAAGTCAAAGGATTCGTGAAAACTGCAATATTATTACCTGGACAATAATTAAATCATGAGCATGTTTGTTTTAAGTGGATACACATCGTCTATTAGTGTTGGTTATAATGAAGGTAATATACATACAAGATCGAGCATCCTTGCTATTGAGTTATTGCTGATGATATCATTAAATCACAACCAGTATTTCAGTCTCTTGATTCTTCTCATTGCTTGCTGGAATACAAAACATAATTTGATACTTTATTTCTGCAATCTAGTAAGACAACAAAAGAGATATAATATAATATAATTCGTTCGTATTCGTTTACAATTCACTTACCTAAAAGTAAAGATATTAAATACCATTCATGCAATACATTTAATCATATTCTATGGTTGATAGTTTATACATGCTTTTGTATGTCTGCAAGTAATATGAATCATAATTTCAATTTATTAATTCAGTTTTTATTGGTGTCAATTGAAAGTAATGTACTTTTTAATTAGTTTTTCAATTTACCTACCTTAACATACATAAGGGTATCATTGAATCGTGCAATAACATTTCGTTTTCGTCTACCTATATGTACTTTTCTGTGATTATCTAAGTAGGCTTACGTTTATAATGTATTCGTAAAGTATAAAGATGCAATATCCACAGATAGTTCAACATCTTGAACTACTGCTAATTACATGTTTCCAGCAAAAGTCGGGTCAGATAGTTGCTATAAACCTGTTTTCTTAGCACAGAAAGTTTACTGACATCGGCTTGCCAGGCCAGTCATGTTCTCTTCTCATGAATATTGTAAATAAAAAATACAAGCATTTATGTTGGTAATGTAAAACGCTATTCAACGACTTATTATCTTAGGGACCGAACACCACAATGTGATTCGACTAGGATAAATAATTATTATATTAAGAAACCATCATTTCAAAATATTATCTCATTTAGTTTGGTGGCTTTTAGTATTTTTTGTTCGCATACTAAGGGGATTGATCCAGCAATTTCTTCACTGTTAATTAAAACCTCTGCCTTTTAGTCTATTGGTTTAAATTCTAATTAATGTGTGAAGCATTGATGTAAAACATCACAGGAAATAAAAATATGGAAAAACTCACCAGGTGATAGTTTTATTAACTAGACAATTGATGTTAAACTGAACATGATCTTTGCATGGAGATTTTCGACACTATAAGAGTGTGGGAAATCAATAATGACTAGTTAGTTAGTTAGTGTTGTTTTACGGCACTCAACAGTAGAGTTATCAGTGCCCAAATAATAACTTATAATACTTTAAACACAATTGGCCTGACAATATGCTTTACTCTTTCGGTCAATACTTGTAACCTGATATAATCCACATATTGTTTGTTAGTAACAATCAATCATAATGATAGTAATACACTAAATGTTTTCAGGATACAACGTCAATCATTTGGACATCGCGCCAAGATACGCCAGTATTCTCATGGGGTTGTCCAACGGTATCGGTACCGTCGCTGGTCTCATCTGCCCCATAGTAGTCGACCATATCACCGAGAACGATGTAAGTACCCCAACCAACTAGAAGAGCAAGCGGTGATACTTGTTACAGGCATCATGTTTAATTCATCTGTTTACGGTTTAACGGTTTGTTGACTAGCTGGCGTCAGACTTAGTCCTCCCCTATTTGGATTGTTTGGGTTTCATTTCTGTCTCGCTCGCTCGCGAGAGAGTTTCTGTGAACAATACTAGAACGCGGCGCGGTGCTGACAGGCGGAATGGTTCCGAAGCTGAGACAAAGCAACCGTGCGCGAAACGTTAGATAACGCTACGCTTCTTCTGGGGCGTAGAGTCAGGGTGCGCGGGAAACTCAAGGGGGGGGGGAATTATCACAACAAGACAAGTCTACGGATTCGATTAAATAGTTCATCAAGTACTTGGCTAAGTACTCTTACCGATGCCAGGACCAGATAGCGGCATTGTGTTGTACTCATTTCAACACTGCACGGGATGCAAGAAGAATTGATTCACTTTAATTGAATTCTCAGACGGAATTGATTAAGTCTGTGAACTGGGTTGGCGTTAAGAGTGCGGCGAAGTCGCTTCCCTCTGCAGCCCTATCTTACCAACGCTAGTTATGTATAAACATAGGCCTACCCCCACGGACGATAATCATTAGAGAACACGCGTTATATCTTACTCATTTATTGAAATTGTCTACACTAACGTGTTAAATATGGAAATAATAATTTTGTGGAAATTTGACTTTCAAATTTACTGAAATTTAAACTACTAAAGCCAACTTGCTTTAACCTTTTGCCAACAATGAGGCTTGTAGCCAATGAACAAGTAAGTGTACACAGCTCTGAGTTAACTGATTTACTTTCCTATTTACTAGAATGGGACGTTTTAGGGCTTTCCACGTATTTCAATAATAAAAATGAAACAAATAATGAACATATGATTCAAAAAATAGGTATGGTGCTAGTGTTTACAGTTTTATGCAATGTTGTACTCCACACTATAACAGCATCAATTTCAACTAAATAATATGTCATGTATGATGATAGTAATTTTTGTGGGAAGCCTGCCCCGGGTACAATTCATGTCCCTCTTCAGGTGTATATACTATAGGTGTGTTGCGGATAGGACAGTTGTGAAGGCTACGAGGGCTGTTTAGAAGGACTCAATCCCTTGCATTCGCATTAACGACTGAGGAAAACCTCGGAAAAAACCTTCAATCAGAATTGCCGGTCTCGAAGGGATTTGAACCCGGGACCTCCCGAATCAGAGCCACGCGCTTAACGCTCGAGCCAACACTGTCGGGATATCGTGTATGAACAATGCAGTGTAACTTGTTTCTTCCGTAGAGACCTGGATGCTGGAAGAAGGTGTTTCTAATGGCTGCCTGCGTCCACTTCGTCGGCGTGACATTCTACGGCGTGTTTGCTTCCGGCGAGCTGCAGTCCTGGGCTGAACCGAGCACCGAGGAGCAACAGTCGTGGACGACCAAGGAAGACACCAAGCACCCACCTCTAGGGGGTCCGCCGCCTTTACCGCCGCCGCCCATGTTCACGGTAAGTATAAGTATATACATCGTACTGCCACAATGTCTGACTAGTAGTGGTGTGGGGGAACCAAAATTGGTGAGGGCTGACGCCATAGTCAAAAAGTCATAATTTTTTTAAAGTGATGGTGGAGGTGCCGGACCACACAATTAATAATTTTTATGTTTTTATAAATTTTGGGTCGAGTATTTGGGGGCTGACGCCATAGTCAAAAAGACGCACCTGATTTTCGGGTAAAAGATGGATCTTTTTTAAAGGGATGGTGGAGGTGCCGGTCCAGACAATTTATACTTTTATACGTTATTAGTTATTAATATTAAACAAAATGCAATTCAATAAAAATACAGGGACACGATAATGAATTGAGAGAAAGTGGTAATGTAAGATTCTTCACAAGTTCAATTAAATTTTTATTTTTTTATTTTCCGGCCGTCTTTTCCCTGCCAGACCTGACAAGAAAACCCTTAGAAGTTTAGTACCCGACTCGACTGTCAAAACTTCTATCCGCACAGTCCTAATGCCTCGTAGTGGAATATTTTAAGTACCTTACTTGAATCAAAAGAGGCGGATGATACTCACTACTAAAATAAATGTCGCTAAATCCAGCTTATAGCTGGGGGACACATTGACAGACGCGCACGGTAACTTTGCCTCAATGTACAAAAGTTAACCCTAAAAGGAAGACTATACAACTTGTTTTCTGTTATGAATATTGTTCTAAGGTGTCGTGTTTTTATATTGGGGAAGTTCCGTCCAACAAGCGGAACACCCGACCTCAATAATAACAAAGTCGAGTAAGATTTGTTAATTAATAGATTGTATTTAATAAATATTATCAATTCCATCTATGGCAGGGTTTAACTTGAAGTTACAGAGATGGTTAAGTAAGAATTTCATAGCTAGCAAAGTTGACTAGTTTGAGTTATATTCTATCGTGTTTATTTAGGAATATATTTTATTGGCATAACTGATTTATGAATAAAAAAATTTGAGTTGCTAATTCTGCACCAAACGCGCTTCTTGCTCAGAAATCAAAACCATCTATCTCTGAAGTATATCACCATCAGTTTTACGCAAGTACTTTCGCATTGAATTAAAGTATTGAATAACACGTTGATTTTAAATGTTTATGTTTCTCTGTACATCGGTATTTCCGTTTTTAAATTACATATTTTTCAAACTAATTGCTGAAATAATTGGATGAGCGAAGCGAAGACTTCAATTTCACTGACCCCCCAAAAAATTTAGCTCGGGTTTTTTTTTTTTTTTTGTTTGTTTGTTTTTTTTCCGTCTGTTTGTTCGCTCTCTACCGGGCAAACGGCATATGCGATCTTGATGAAAATTTGACACGACCTTCGAAATCTCTGAACTTAGACTTGCTACATTTTTGGGTACAATCGAAGAAATATTTCTCATGAATATCGTACTTTTACGATTTTTTTCGATTTTTAGTGCGATATTTTCGTGACATTTGGGCCGATTTTGACCAAACGGGTGGGGCTACAACGTTCATATTTCACATGGACATTAAGGTAATGGTGATGTATTGCTTTCTGAAAGAAAAAGTTGAAAAATTTTGCCAGAATCTATAGAAATAAAGCTTTTAATATAAGTTTTTTATTTTTTGTGCGATATTTTCGTGCCATTTGGGCCAATTCTGACCAAACGGGTGGGGCTACAACGTTCATATTATACATGTACATTAAGGTTATGGTGATGTAGTACCTTTTGAAAGAACAAGTTGAAAAAGTTAGCCAGAATCCATAGAAATAAAGCTTTTAATAAAAGTTTTTCACAGTAAATAATACCAATTGACAAGAAACAAAAGAAACTTGACAACATTCACCTACAATGCGTAGGCAGCAAAACAAAGCACTTGCAAAAGTTAAGATATTCCACGCAAACTAAAAACTTTAAAAAGCTCATCCATCAACGCGGCGGGACTTTAGCGTTTTCCTAGTTTTTAATTATTCTACAAATGTTGAAAGACGGAGTATTTCTAATTTTCACCAGCTCGCAATATTTTCTGAATCAAACACAGTTTAGTTTTTGTTAAAAGCAAATTATATTTTGTGGCGTTAATATTTGAATCAATAGGAACGTGGCTGTGCTATATTTTTTATATTTACCAAGTATCCGGAAACAGTAAAAAGCTGCTTTAGAATGGAGTTACAGTTGCATATAATTTTGTTCTCCACATTAGGTGTATAAATGAATGTTTTGTTTTAACAGGAGGCCGACCCTACGCTCCAAACCCAGCTAAACAGCAGGCAAATAGGGTACGGTTCTGTGGAGGACAACATACCAGGTCAACCGCCATCATATTCCTCGACGAACCCGTTCAACCCGTTCACGAACCACGTCGAGGCCGTACAGCCGCCGGACAAGGACGGCTACTACAAACAATACGGCACGACAGACGAGAACGCTTTCTAAGGGATGGAAAATCGAAATTCAACCACTTAGAAACTTTTGCTCTTGCCTCGATACGTTGGATCACAAAAATTACTGTGATTTTAACGAAATAGTATGCTTATTTCTTTGCCATCACAGATATTTTAGTGAATTTACTCTGATTTCATTTTCCACCACAAATTACGTTTTAATTTATTCGACTAATTTACACGACAAATATCATTCCATATTTTTTCTGGTATTTTTTTATCTTTCATAATATTTAAAAATCGACATTATAGCAGTAATTTTGTAAATCATGTATAAAGATCTAAAAACGTCAACGCGGATTGATATTTCTAAGGTATATAATATAACATCTTCGTCTGATGTATGATACTAAGACACGAGGTTACTTGTCGGAGCTGGTAGGAGCGCGTAAGACGAAAGTTCATGCTATAGGTAGAGAATAGTATGGAATGCTATCCAGGGTGTAGTAGTAAGTAACTTTAATTCCCACCTTTCTCCCCCTCAACCCCCCGCCATCAAGGGATACCAGTTTCATTCCAAATTCGGCAATTTTGATATGTTAACTGGCAATATGTAGTCTTGAGCTATTTATGCTTTTTTGTTAAAGATGTGTATATTAGTAAAGAAATAAGGTTATATTTATTGAAGTTTATAATTCTTGATTGAGCTATATGAATCACACAAACCTGGATTTGATTCTGTATGTGTGATGGCAATGAACTGAACACCCTCTTAACCCCTACTACTACCACCCCCTCCCCCCTCCTCCTAACCGAAGCGTTTCTCCAACCGTTCCACATTTTGTTGGTAATTCCTATACTGTTGTGCATTACACTGCACATATTTAATTGTATTCTTTATTATGGACTTATAATATCAATACGCCGCTAATACGGGAACTACACTTAGAAAGTAATCCGTATTTATATGAGTTTAAACATCTACATGTCTATAGAATATTATCATGTCATTGTAAATTTAAATGTATAAATATCTTCGTTTTTATTTTGAATAGTTTATTACATATTATACAAGACAAATTATTAAGGATCCGAACTCGACAACCTATGTGATGTTACTTATATTATATGTTATAAATATACACAATCTAGTGTTTCAAGTAAATCTACCATGTTAATACATAAAATACGTATTATGAAGATATTTATTTGACAAAAGGGAATTATTCTATAAATGTACTGTAAAACTCATATCTATAATAGTTATTATACTTGTGTAGGGACAACCCTATAAGTGTTTTCCATGATTGCTAGCGACCATTGTATGAACGAGTGAATTGAACGAATGTGTTAGGTAACGTGTAATGTGTGGTGATGACATGAGGTGGTTTATATATACTCCAAATATGTTGCATTGTGTTATCTTATCTTTCTACTCAGTAATATTAAATTAACAAAATATTTGGCAATTTGGTTTAATTATTACGATAGTTAAAATATGTGGAAATAAATACTTATATATGCTACTCACTATATAACACATCACATTATACATCTATAGCCAACATAATAGGGTTACAAAATACCATATTTGTGAATGATCTTAACATTTAATCAACAAATCGGACAACTAAACTAGGTTAATTACCCAGATACCTCACTCAGTACTCGCTCAATTGGCGTTACAAATAAAATTGTTTTAACTGTTAATGCATACCTTTATTTTACCGTTCTTCTTCATTCAAAATATATTGCTGACAGTGACACTGGAGTTGCGAATAGATGATTATGCAACGTAAAAAAATAAAGGAAAATATAAAAAAGCACAAGCACACGCACGCGCACTCAAAACACACTTTCGCACGGGCACTCATTATTCAGAAACAGCTTTGCTCATCGTCATTTAACCAACTAACTCAGCATGCACCCATGTTAATGCTTACAAATACCCACATGCACGCATATATTCGCACATTTGCACCCACATGCACATGCTCACGCACTCATATGTATGAGCATTACCCTCCACAGCTAATATTCACTCGCAAGCTCATTGCACCACGCCCGACCTAGCTTGCCCTCCATGCACTTTCCAGTCGCTTGCACTCATCGGCCCCACACAATCAAACACACATAATATGCACAATCATAAGAACTCACTCGCGCACGCACGTATCATGCACAATCATAAGAACTCTCGCACGCACGTAGTATGCACAATCATAAGAACTCTCGCACGCACGTAGTATGCACAATCATAAGAACTCTCGCACGCACATATTATGCACAATTATAAGAATTCTCGCACGCACATATTATGCACAATCATAAGAACTCTCGCACGCACGTATTATGCACAATCATAAGAACTCACTCTCGCACGCACTTATTATGCACAATTATAAGAACTCTCACACGCACGTATTATGCACTTGCAATGCACAAGCACACGTCGTTCAAATAAAAAAAGCACTGCTTTTGCAAATACTAAAATGTAGGAACTAGAATTTTTGCCGGTTTTAAATTTAAATTATCTACTTATTGTTAATTTGTGAGTAGAACACAATATATATTAGTTATATGTGAGTAAGTGAAAAGAGTTTGTTTTATTGTATTAAGTCAAATTCACCATTGAATCTCTAAATGCGAAAAAGTTATTTGTTTATTTTATTTATTATGAGTTATTTATTGTGTTATATATTAGTTGTAGTTGAATTAATTGACTTGTCATATTCCATTTCCTTCATTGTAATACAATGTAAGACTATACGTGATATTCATTATACATAAAGAATTAATTTCCCGTTTATTCAGTATCAATAAGGATCTCAATGCGCATGCATCCCTTCTTTATCACTTATCACGATCTGTGAGTTCATAACATAATGTTTCCGATAGTCTACTCTAGCTAGAGTAAAGAATGAAATAAACGCAATAGTCTGCGATGTCCTGACATATTAAGTAAGATATCACGAAGTCTGATTGAGAAAGATGTTTGGAGTTGCAATAGCCCACCTCATGTTACATCCGTGGGCATAGGTTTTATGTGTTGTATTATGATAACGGTGTGGTGAGCCTACAAGCTCACCTATGTACATATGTGTATATTTTAAAGATGGGATATAATTCTTTATACATTATTATATAAATAATTAAATAATCAATTTATATTTGGATTTATCAAAATTCTTCCAAACCAATTTGAAGCAAGGTGTGTGTATATTTGATGAGTTGCTATTTACATGAGCTACGGAAAAAGTAACTAAAATCTTCTGGTGAGATTATGAACGCCTGTTCTCTGTTCTCCTTAGCTAAAATGTTTGGTAAACCCAAATGTTGTTGGTGTTGTAATTAACGATAAATATAAGGCTGGTAAAATATATATTTAAGTAAGTGTATCGCGAGATGTAACTCTCAAAGGCTGTGTTGACAATAATTTATGTCAGGTTCAAATAAAACTGATCCTGCATAAACAAATAATGTGCATAATATTAGAATTGCTGTAGGTGGATAATTGGAGGTAATTTCTGTGTGAGCTTGTTGTAGATGTAGTACGGTGACATGATTAATGCGGTCTAACTTTGAGAGTGTAATGTGGGTTGGTGGCCTAATAACTATGAGAATGAACAACCCGATCACATAACTGGCTCCGTAGCACCACCGATATTTTGGTATCACCCCCTATCCACCGATATTTATGTATCCGTATGTCTTTATTTTGTTAGAAGCAAACCAATCGTGCTTGCTTTTGACATGAAGAAAAGTGTGATTTCTTCGATGGTTTTGTGAAATTTGATGCCTCAATCAAAATATCTCCATAACTATTGTTCCCACTTGATTTTTGATTATCTACTCTATTGCTTGAAAGTCATTCCTCTGATTACTGCTTCTCTAAACGATGTAATTGTAAAGAACGGAATCTTTATTATTCACTTTGAATCACTGTGCACTGATGTTTTCTCCTGAAAACTATAGCTAACCAACGAATAACTGAAAGTATGCGACCAACATAGCGAAATATACGCACAATCATTTAGTAGGGTTCCCTGTGTGATCGGGTTAGACCACATTACACGTCTGTCAGTCATGTATCGTTGTATTAAGTTGGTGAAAACAATATGAATATAATATTATTATTTGAAACCGTGAACAAATCGTAATTAATATGTGAGTATAAAATGTTTTAAGATGTATAAAAGTTAAATATTATCTAGGAGTTAGTGAATATAATCGTTGAACAAATTCTGTGATGTTAATTTACCAAGCTGTTTTCCGTTATCGTGCCTAAACTTATATTATATGTACGTGGCGAAATTATAATGTGCACATAAACTTAGTAGTAGCTTAGACCTTAGCCCTTAATGTACAGTGAACACGACGAATATTATTCTCCATTTTTTAAATAGAATATCCGTCCCGCTTGTCCCTTATCCCAACTGATCCATAATAGACCAATACTCCGTTGTTTTCATTAAACCATGATGTCATGGCTATCGCTGAAAGGTCATTAACTAGTAATAATTAAACTTAAGTGGTACCGGAGAATGGGCCTTTAACTTAACTTGTTCGTCTCGGAAGGTGTCATCAAATGATACTTCTTAGTGTTCAGTAAGATTTAGAAGTAACCAGAGATATATATGGTGAGGCAACAAGATCATGTCTAGTGTACGTGTAGAAACAGATGTACTCATAATTTGCTGTTAGAGGTTTTACTCTTGTTGATTTACTATAAGGATATTCTCATCCTACTTAGCCGGGCGATGTGCAATTACAACGAGTGTGTGTTTGTGTTTATCTGTAGCAAGCATTGCCCCACAGACACGAGTGTTTTTCAACGGGCGTTACATAACAGAAGGCTACAACATGCTTGAAGTTGGAATGCTCAAGCATTTATTCGAATCCCATTGATTCAACTTAAAATAAGACAACAACTTCGTTATTTTGTGTGTTTTCAGAGTGTACATAATATTTTGTGTAAGCAAAGTTTGAATGACAAGATTTGATGTGTTTGAATCGAGAGGAGGCGAGAATCAGCGAGATGGCACTCATGTTTTGTCCTTCACCACAGTCGAATAACTCATTGTCTTCGTGTTTGAAAATAATATATTGTACCCTACGATATTTCATTAGAACTCTTGCCAGATGAGGCAGAACCGGAAGATCGGGGATGTTAGACACGACACGAGTGCCGCGCGAGCCTGGTGCTCCAGCCTTGAACCAAACGCGAGTGAGCTTGGCCTTCATAACGTTTGGCCGGGGAGGTGTATGTACATAGTCACAGGGGACATTATTTCAGAAAATAGCAATAATCTGTCAGATGTGTGATAGCTTATTATATTATCACTTTCATTTATATTTTCTAGTGTATATATGTTTATAGTTAATGCATCCTATAAATTATTGTGTACACAAGAAAATATTAAATACATTTTACAGGTTTGAACATAAATATATATATATATGATAATCACTCAATTTAAGTTAAACATGTACAAAATTTCAGTTAAAACCCATTCTTGGACACGGTGATACAATATTGGCAATGTTTCTGTAGAACAGTGGTTCGTCTTTCCAATTCCAATATAATTTGTAAACAGACTGCAATAAATGAAATATAGTTTTCGTTGTCACGTCATTCCATATTATCACAAACAAACAACATGGATTCTATTAAATATGAGGATTATTTTACTGATCGCAGTTTCAATGCGATTTAATTACATTCAGATCGACCAACTACTGTCTTCTTTGATTGATTCTGGTTACATTTGTGCATCACTGATACTCAACACTATAGGCTCTCTCGTAAGTGTTTTAAAACTAATGATTCCACACAATCGCAATCGTATATATTATTATATATTACATTTCGTCACTAACACTGTGCCCAATTGTGCAGAAAAAACCCTTTATTCTATTATCACGGACAAGAATGGGTTTAGTTATTATGACAATATATTGAACGACATGAGAAAATCATAATTAATTTTCTCTGCAATAATCAATTTGAATCCATTCGCATGAGCCTCGTAAGAGTCATTGCTGTATGCCAGCAATAAATATAACATACATTACTACATATTATAATACATACAATACATATATAGAAATATGGTTCGTTTCTTCGTGAAATCTAATTGTCAATTGCAGGTGGTTAGTTGTTTGTCCATCTGATCTATGTTTGTTAACTCTCTTTCTCTAAGTCTAACCTATTTGGTGTGCAACATATTACACACGTGTAATGGCCCTGGTTCATATTCATGTATGTCATTCTAACTGGCTGTATTGGAAAAGAATGAATGTTAATTATGTTTCCTTTCAACATATCTATCAGACTGTTTAAGAATTATGTTTACATTCAAGATTTGCCCAATCAACAACTTACATTATAATAAATGTTCCTTCTTGTACATATAGAAGATAGTTTAGTCCCATATGTAATGATATCGGTGTAGATCTAATAGTATTCAATAACTGTAACCAACTTGCTTGTGTGTGACTATGTAAAAACATTTCAACTATTTATGTATAGGAACACTTGTTTTGTTTAAGCACACGAGTTATCAGGAGATGTGGTAGTTTAAAGTTCAATGAATTATTCAAAGTTTCAATGTTGTAGAGAAGCATCTAGGGTAGATTATAGATGGATGTAATGAAATATTATAATACAATGTAATAATTTAACCAACAACAGATAAGTATATCTGTTTGGAATTAAAATATTTCTTTGTTTAAAAGTGGCTATGCTCTTTATCTATCCCGATGCCTGATCAACAAATACCCTCATTTAATAAACACTTTTAAATTGCTATAAAGAGTAGGCCTATTTTTTAAGAGCGAAATAACGGTTCACACAACAATTTAATAGGATCATTGTCTACCTTTGATTGCAGCCATCGTTCACTGTCAAGTGATAAATAGAAGCGCTCACAGTAGATTATGCAAACAAAATGTTTAGCGTTAACAGTTTGGTACCAATGAGAACTTGATCAAGCAAGAAAAAAACACAACTCGTTTGTTATGAAAAGTGACGGTAATGGCTAATGAGATGATGTCAACATCTGAAATAAGAAATAAAAATGTGTCCACTTTTCTGAGTGAGGAAGTTGAAAAAAATAACAAAATTTCGTTGGCATTTTCGTGAAGGTCTACTATGTGCAAAGGGGGAAAATATTCTAGCCTCATTCATGATAATATCTTGATCTAATATATTACACTAAAATTACATAAATTGGGCAAGTGTTTAGATTACTCAAAATACAGATTGTCTATAATAGTAGCTTCAAAGCAATGGTATAATCTCCCAGAGGCAGAACAAGGTTCTAGAATCGAGAAAGAGTCGAACGTGAGCGCAAGATAGAGATTTCAATGCGTGGACAAAAATGTAGGTGGATTTGGTGATTTCGGCAATAAGAAAGTTGCCTCAATCTACTCGAGACATATAAATCAAAAGATGCGATTTAGGACGTCCACACTAACAACAATTCATTTCATCACATATCACATTTTGAACCTTTACAAACATATTAAAAATTTTACAATTAATTGTATTTTATTTAATGACCAGCACTATGTTTGGATGTTATTCCAAGATTAATAAAAACGTGTGCATTTTCCTATTTGTAAGTACAAAGGATTTAAAATATACATTTTTGGTTTAATCAATACAAATTATATTACCTCTAGAAAGTCACACTAATGAATATTCAGATGACTTTCGTTACTACAAAAATAGAAAAATATATTAATGATCCGATTACTTAAACAACGTCATGATGGCGTAAACATTAAACAGTGTCTTAAAAAAAGGTTTAACCTTGAAGCCATAATGTCACGATTTAAGCTATCAGGGTTAAGATATTAGGTCCTCGCTTGTCTAGCTACCGTACTATTTCTAGTTGGCCGACTACGCTGACTACGCGTCGAGTTGCGAAGGTTGTTCCGAACTAGGTTGGTTCGGAGGTTGCGCGAAGAGGATGGGGTCCGCGTCGGCGCGGGGCGATTCCCTCTAGTGTTGCGGCGCTGTTGCAATTCATTCGTACGCTGGGGGATCCCCTTGGCGTACGGCTTCTTCGCATTGGTGCTCAGGTAGAAGAGACCTCGGGCACTGGAAGGCAAGAGTAGAACGACACTTAGAAGACTACTAGTGGATTGACAGGGTTTATTACCTTAGAATGTTAGTTTCGTATGCTTACGAGAAACTTGAATAAATCTGCGAATCAATACCTTGTGGTGGGACATTGTCAACCTTACAATCAAACAAAGTATTACAACTATTTCAGGTTGATACCTCGTCAGGGTCAACGAACCAGCAACAAAGGAAACAAGAACAGGTCACCGAATGGAGACATGGAGCCAGACCAACAAGCAATCGAGGCTAAACTCAAACTACTAATGTTGGCCAATTTTTCCTTATTACTTTCTATATTTTTGTTCCAGACTTGTATTTTGTTTTGTTGTGGCGTGTTTGTTATTGTTTATATCTTCAGTTTGAAAGAAAATCTCTTGATGATTATTTCCCGTGCAGCTCTGAAACATTGGGTAGACAATCAAATCAAGAAGTGGCATCTACAACAGTGAGTGTTAAGTATTCAATAGATTAATCAGTATTAAACCGGAATTTCTGCTGTTCGAACAGATGCTCTCGCAAACAGAGCAATGAAAACATCAGAATATATTCTCTCTATATATTATTATATAGTTGTATTTATGGCATATATATATATCGTACTAGGAAGCTTCGCAAACGCTTTTTCAGGCGCGTTGTTGGATGAGCGTAATTGTTTAAAAACGAAAAAAGCGTAAAATTGCGATTTTCATAAGAAATAATTATTCAATTACGCTAAAATTTCACGCGAATATATAAATTCATAAAATTAAGGTTCTGTGAAAAAATTATTACAATCGGATAAAGCATGTAGATGTTATAAGTCGAAGAAATTTTAAAAATAAAAATAAAATCGTAAAATTGCCATCATCACGAGAAAAGATTTTTTGATTGAGCTCTAATTTCACACGAATATATTAATTCATAAAATTAAGGTTCTGTAAAAAAATCATAGGTGTAATAAGTCGAGGAAATTTAAAAAATCGGAAAAAATCGTAAAATTGCGATTTTCATAAAAAATAATTTTTCGATTGCGCTCAAATTTCACACGAATATATTAATTCATAAAATTAAGGTTCTGTGAAAAAATCATAACATTCGAATGTATCATGTAGGTGTTATAAGTCGAAGAAATTTTTTAAAAATCGAAAAAAATCGTAAAATTGCGATTTTCATAATAAATAATTTTTTGATTGCGCTCAAAAACGTGGCAATTCTAAGTTCAGAGATTTCGAAGGTCTCCAGAAAATTTAATTGCAATTGGAGCATCGGTTTAGCCGGAATCGTGCTAACAGACAGACAAAAATACAAAAAGAAAAAAAAAATCCGGATTTTTTTCTCCAGTGAAATGAAATCTTCGCTACGCTCATCCAATAATATACAGAATTATTAGATTTTTTAGGTTAAACACTTATCCGTCTTAAGCACACAACACAATTTAACACAATTTGTCACAACGAGTAGAAAGCAAAAGTCTATATTTATATTACTGCCAAGGCTCAAAGATGTATTTTAAAAAGGTTTCGAGAAAAAAAACACTTTTGCAGGTGCAATAATTGTGCGTAGCCACTATTCTAGTTTCTGGTGCTAATTGATCGCGTCTCATGGGCTCGTAAGACGGTGGCTTGACAACGCAGTTCTAGTTATCGACGCTAGGTCGCTGCACCGTACGGTACGCCTGCAGTGTGACGCGCAGGCAGCCCGCTGTACAGCACACGAAGTCAGGACGTTAATTATTCACAAATAAATCGCTCCAGCCGAAAGTATGAGTCATTAAGGCAAACGTTTTAACAAGCTGAAAGCAAGAACGTTTATTCATATTACTGCCACGGCTGAAAAATGTATCTTGAATAGGTACCTAGCTGGAGCCATTTTTGTAGGTGCATTCTTACTTTTTTTTTGCAATATTCTGGGGGGAAAAGAAAAAAAGTCAAAATTGAGCATTGAAATTCCTTCCAACAATCCTCATAGACTTATCCAACTTAAAACACGCAGAAATTATTGTTTATTAATGATACGTGACGTTTTGATAGCAAAAAAGTTATCATTGTCAAAGCAGAAATTAATTACATCAAAACTTAAATGTAATCACAAAACAAAACATTTCAACAGATTATGAACTTAAAACAACACATGAATCAAGTAAGCAAATAATATGATACCAGTGCAATGCCAAATAAGTTGTGTACGTAGGTATCCACAATCTATAAATACTTAAGAATAATAGTAGAGAACTTTTCGTCTAGCTAGGAGATAATACTACCGCCAATTAGTTCTGGTGACTTGTCTTGAAACTGATTGCGTCTTAGCTTGGATTCTAGTTGTTGTGCGTTGTCTTGTGACGGGTGAGGGAACACAGTATCTTACGTGAGAGGAGCGTCTTCGCCCATGAGAACGTACTCTTCGTCTTTTACTACGCACAGGCCCAGGAAGAACATGAACTGGTTGGGACAAGGCACCGACCAGAAGCCACTCTTGCTGTTGATCGACTCGATGAAGTACGGGGTTACTTTGGTATGGTCACAAGACAGCGTCTCTGAAATATGCGTTCAAACACACGTCAGAACAAAACTACTCAATTACATTAGTAGAAAATAAGTACATGCTCTAATGTTATAAGACGTTTTAGAGTTTGATGACCCGCAGATGAGGGAGGGAGGGAGGGAAAGCAGGCAGCCGTTGTTGCGAAGTCCACTGGCGACGACTTACTGAGGAGGGTGCTGTGCTGACACCCGGGCTGGCTGGACCCTCCGTTGACATAAAAGTCAGCGTGTCCGCTGGGCCCCCACTGACCCAGGACGCCGGCTCCAGTGTGGATCACGTCCACGAAGTGAGCGTCGGACGCGTCAAGGTCACGTGACTTGTTCTGGCCCATGTAGAAGATGATCGTAGGGTCCAACCCTGCAACTCGATATCCACCACATGAGTATTGCAATAGATGAAGAAAAATCATGATAATTTACTTGGGATTTGCGTTGTCATATTTGAACCTAAGCTTGGATTCTCGACGATGGTAAACCGGGAATCGAAGCATCTTCTAGAGTGCTAGGACCATGACCATGAATAGATCACTGACACTACAACGGACACAAAGCTTTATAACATAGTACAAACCTCCGCCGCGATCGCGGTCCCTTACTAAAATGCTGGTTTGTGATTGAACTTTTACGTCATTCGGCGTTAAATAATAACATGTCCTAAAAGTGGGATTAAGCTTACACATTAAAAAATTATGATATGCTTTGTTGCTGTTGTTAGAGTAAGAAAGGTTCCCGAGGGATTGGTTTACTTTAGCTCCTAAGACCTTATAACCTAGTTAGTCACCTGTAAAGGGTCACACCGGGAGAAATTGATGTGTACCCCACATAAGGCTTCTTTACGAAAACAAAAATTCAGGACGGGATCAAGTTTATCCAAATGTGATCGAATTCCTACCAGTGATTCTCCCCACTTTAGTGGTGGGCATTTAGGTTGGCAACGAGTTCCACATAACCCCTTAACGAAAACAAATTTAGACGGGATCAAGTTTATCCAAATGTGATCGAATTCCTACCAGTGATTCTCCCCACTTTAGTGGCGGGCAGATAGTTGGCAACGAGTCCTGCGATGTGTGCGCCCACGCTGTATCCCAGGAGGTGCAGGTTCTTTGGTTGTGTGCCCCGGGGATTAGCGGCAAGGTACGCGATCAGCTGCGCAATGCACTGTGCGCAGAAGCGCGGCCCCCACTCGATCTGACTGAGGCAAGGCTCCTTCACGAGCGAGCCGTAGTCCACGATGATGATGTTGAAGTCACCGCGTGTGAAGTAGGCTGGAAACACATAGCTACGGTCATTTCTAATGCACATTGTTGCGTGTTGTTATATCATAAGCTGTATGCATGCAATATACATAATAGAAACAAATAGGCATACATCGAAATAAATTAGCAGTAATTTCTTCACGGTCTAATCGCACACAATATATTATAAATTATAAAGATGGCGGGTTAGATTCCCATGTCCGTCATTTTCACTGAAGCGAATTTTCAGGGGAAATATATTATATGATATTTTAAAATAAAGTAAGAAGAATGCGTAGCCTTCGCCAAAACTGAGGAAAACACTGTTCAATATTTTTTGGTGGGAATGAAAACAAGTGCATTCAGTTGAGTTCACAGTAATGCTGAGCCAACATCATAGGACAATGAATAATATTTCACGAGTCCATTGTTGAAACCTTATAGACACTTTGCATACAAGAATAAATAAACTGTATTGTCTTCAGCCTTGGCCTCGAACCTGAGGCCTTCCGAGTGTTATGCCTCCCATCTTCTCTCGGGCGCACGCTCTAACCTGTTTGGGATGTCTTCCAATTACCACGTGTTGCATGTCAAGTTTTACATGACCACTTTCCCTCTCGAAACTGACCATTACAACATTTTAAATCTCTCGCCTTGTACCTTCAAGATCAGACCAGGCGTTTAGAAGCTCTTTGTACACTCATTAACACAGAGTCACTCCGGAGACTTGAAAAGTTTATCCATTAACCTCCATCAGTCTGAGTCACTGGTTCCTGTATCATACGGATCAATGGTGGTATTTCGTGCCGCCATCACCATCAAGCCATCAAACCCACGCAACTAGCGCCAACTTTCACTCTCATCAATTACACGCATTTTTTAAATTACGGAAGATATATTAAAGACGAGTTCCGTTATTATTATATTATTGTGAATAGTTTTTATTCGCTTGGTTAACTTCTTCCGGCAGGGGAAATTATTCCACTGCGTGACCTTAATTAAAGGTGATTCGTTTCATATATTTACAGTGTACAGAGGTGTCGAGTTCTAGAAGAGAATAGACGTAAGGGAGAAATGACCTTCCGATCCAAACACCTCTTTAAAGATAGTGAAAGTGGGTTACAGAGTCGCATCTTAGAAAATAACACATGACACAACTGGCAGGCGTTGCAAAAACTTGTCATACATTAACGAGTAGTGAGATGGACAGACATTTCATGATGATTGGGCATTTGTCTTCCTCGTACGAGAAACGTAGATGATGTGTTGAGTCATATTTTCTCTGATGTGTTACAAGATGTTATTTATAGCTTATTGTGTTAACCGATGACATAAGGACGCTCAAATGAACTAATGAATTATGGGAAAAGTTGTGCAATTAAAGCAAAATAAATTATAAGTATGTAATTAAACAATTAATTATGAATGAAAAACATTAAATCTGTTTATAATTATGAAAATAGCAATCTTCATTAATTTTACATTATCCCCCCCCCCCAAAAAAAAAACAAAACAAAACAAAACAAAACAATATATAAACATTTCGAGATGATACGATAAACTTTCTACATTTGCAAGTTTAACTTTAAACGAAATATTAATGTTTTAACTAAATTGAACGGTAGTTATATCGAATATTATATCAAATTAATTATAGAGAGTGGATTAACAACTATTAATTAGTTATAAATTGTTTTGTAAGTAGCAAACCACTTAAACGACGCTCTTAGTAATGTCTACCTTTCGAATTTGTCACACACGGCTAAGAAAGCCAATCGGGTCAATGATTTGTGAAGTCTAGCAAATAAAGTAGGTGATGATTAGGTAAAAACATAATATCTGGTAGAAACTCTATCGTCTTTTACATTCTGGGGGCTACTTAAAAATAAGATATTATTTAAATACTAGTGTATTGACCTAAAGTGAAATGAAATTAGTTAGAATAGAGTTACTCTAATGTTGCTAGGTCCAGAAAAAGGTTGTTTTTAATAGATGTGGTAAGTCTCGCTTTAAACGGTTGATTCAACCATGGAAGTAATTGTAATACAATGCAGTGTCGATTCCAAACCCAGTATAGGCTAGGTTACCTATACCTAGTGTATGACATAAATATATCTTCATTGACGATTGTAGACGTGCCACCATTTTATTATTCTTTAATTAAAGAATGTGCATTTTAATTTATCGTAGATCGGGCATTTAAAGAACAGCTGATCAGACATTGTTGACGTTGACGCTTACTCTGTAATTTAAGAGCTCTAAGAGCCAAGATTTTGATTCTGTAACGCTCCGTGATAAAAACAGCTGAACACACTTTTTGAATAAAGCTCGAGAAACATATACGGTTGTTTCAGGATCAAACAGAACATTTTATGTAATATTACGAAACCTCTGCTGTCAGGTGATGTAATTACGCTGCGTTGTCTGAATTATTTCAGTCAGATCTGTATTTGTGGACTTATTCGTAAGTGATAGTTAGAGCATGATCTTCCTGCAGAGAAAGGGAGTGAAACTCATGTCATATGAACGCAATATTTCTTGGACGAATAATGCATGCACAGTTTCTCTTGCGGTGAATGTGAACGCATCAACACCTACGCCAGATCAACTATCTGCTAATACTGAGATCAAGATAAAGATCATGTGTCAAGTTTGATAGTTTTCTTGGCATTGAATATTGTTTATTTCTTATTTATAAAGAGTATTTCCTTACCGGATTACCAACTTAATTTTTAAGAGTTGGATGTTGTATTACATTATTACTAGAGATGCACACGATAATCGATATTATCGATCGATAATCAATAATGGATATGATTTCGATAATCGATAACCAAAATTCATTATCGATTATCGAAATATCAAAAATAATTCGTCAATAGTGGCACGAACACCTAACAACTCTAACGTTGTGCCATGCACTGGCTGGGCTGATGGTGTCACACTCGAGATTTATGTTTGGAAATGAGCTATCAGTCGATAACGGAAGCAAATACGCCAGTAAACGGAACGTGTTATTGTTTGTTTTGACTTACACTTGCCGCACGAGGTTCCACATATAGGTTGGAGCAGGCTTTATTAGTGATATCGATATTATCGATAATATCGATTCGATAATGGCATGTCCATTTTGATAATCGATAATGAAAAAAGTGTATCCCTAATTAATACAGTGTAAGATGTAATGGGTTTTATCCAAAGTGTAATTATGTACTCGAGAACAAAAGTAAATCAATAGTAGAACAAAACCTTACGAATTATTTTGCAGATATATTTTTACACTCATACAATTTTGTTACTCTACAGTATACTAGAACAATCTTTATATTTCCAATTGGATTGTTACAAGAAAACATTAGAGGCGCATGGGTGCAATGCCCTTAGCATTTATTTTCTTCTTTTCACGGGTATACCTCACATTTGTTATCACAGTCCGGGAAATAAGTATAGCACACGCAATATTGCATAATATCAGAAAAGTAAATAAATAAATAAATGAATAAATTGTATTTAGAGTGTACTCACTCAGTTATATAACTGATTTTCAGTAGGGGACAGTAAACCAAAGCGACCAAGCCAACCCTGTAGGCCTACTAACACATTTCGTTATGGACAACATGTCATTATTATACCTTACTTGTGGGGTACTTACCAAGATAATGTGAACCACCCACCTTTCCTGATGTCAGTGCTGGGTACGAGGTTCCTCCCTCCCCCGAAGCCGTGGATCACGATCTTGGTGGGGTGCGCGGCGTTGAACCGGGAGTTGTAGAGGGACACGTGGTTGCGGGTGTCCAGGAGTAGGGGGTCGTCCTGGGTAGCGCGGGTGTAGAGGAAGAACTGGATGCGGGGGTTGGGACAGTTGTAGGGGGGCTGGAGACAGGAGGTCGTGTTGTACAGGTCGGTGATGGAAGCCGGCCTCTTAGGGAGGTCGTCTTCTTGGCCCCATGCGCCTGGCAACACGGAACATGCTCATTACACTTATACGAATTCAATTGGTGAACACTACACGCATAAAACGTAATTTGTATTTTAGAATATATCATTGGCTTCAGAGAAATATTTTTATGAAACACACTCTAGAACCCTCGTTATTGAAGTGTTGCAAATAGGATAAATTACAAACGGCTAGATGATATTGATTTTTGAATTATATCTAAGATTCACATAAATTCATTTAAAATAATCATTGTTAATGGAATAAATAAATAAATAAATAAATAAATTCGTAATTAGAGTCTACCCACTCAGTCATATGACTGATTTTCAGTGGGGGACAGTAAACCAAAGCGACCAAGCCAACCCTGTAGGCCCCGACGCAATCAACGAGTGAGCGATAACCAACCAAAGATCGATATGTTTTTAATAGGAAATATAGCATTGTCATTTATCGTAAATTCAGTTGCAATCTTATAAGAAATTATCACTAAAATTTGTGTCGGAGTCAAATATAGACTCTCGCAATTCAAGAAAGTAACTGACTGCCACACGCAGAACAGAACGTAGGGAAGGGACCCAGATGATGCCCTCCCATTTGAAGAACGGTAATACTTGCATTGACTCCCATGTGAACTCAACCCCTAGCATTCGTATTAGCGAGTGAAGAAAATCTCGGGAAAAGTCAGTCAGGATAGCCGGCAGCTGGCTTTGAACTGGGGACCTGCCGTATCCGGTCTCGCGCCTTACACTTGAGCCACAACTCTCGGTCTTACGACGAACGTATGTTAATGTATTGTTTACACAAACGACAGTTTATTTTTACATTGCCCTTGTCCGCAATACGAGAAGAACATAATATTTATCATCGTCCTGTGTAATATCCTAGGCTTCGATGCACAGAAGATTGTGATGCAACAACGGCAACCGATGTATTAAAGAACAGATCATGCGTCGGTGACAATATACTTGTCTGCTGTTGCAAGACGGCCGGTACTGACCCAAATGATTAACAATCAGTAATAGGTCACTGTCAGTAGCTGAAGGTTTCTCTATAGCTACCGCAAAAAGTGCAAATAGTTGTGTTCCATTTGAGAAGTTAAGCGATACGAAACACTGTTGACTTTTTATACCTTATTTTAAATAGCGAAATAATGAATAAAGTTTTTTAAAAATCAATTAATGTTTACAAAAGGCATCAATGCAATATTTGCAATTCATATGTGTCGACATAATAATTTAAGCTGTGTGTGTGTCGCATTGCGTAATTACAGCATAAATCAGTTCTTAAATATTGAACTTATAATGAAATACATTTTCTTTGGAATTATATATAATTTTGTCTTTAAAGAAATTTCACTTTTAGTAAGAAAATATTGAAGTATGTTAACAGTAAGAAATACAAAATTAATTAATATTTTGATAAACACGGGAACAAGTTATCACGTCACGTTTATTCTTGGAAATACTTTCCAAGGTGAGAACACAATAAAATCTTATACAAGTTCGGAAGTGCCTAAAACAATGTTTAATTACAGTGAACTGTATAAGGTTTTTGGTAAGTTGATCTCTTATTGCGTAAGTGCGACCTTACAACCCGAGATGTCACACGACGGACGTCCTACTCACATTTGTTTCGAGGACATAATACGCGATGAAACTTCGTAGGGTAATCTAGAAACTACGAATAACAACGCTTTGTGAACAGCTAATTACCTCAGGTGCTTCATAAAAAAGAGATATTAGCACACTCATTACATGTGCAGCTCTCCGCAATACTGCTGTTCAATGCGTTACGAAATCAATTGTGCGCACAACAATATTATTGACGATGAAGAATTGCTGGAATCCAGTCAACTGCAAAATGCAATTTAAAATTTGTTTTCGTCTTTCCTCGCTTTATGTGGCCTCAGATGTTTCGTAAACATGTTCACAAATAGCCTGTATGGTGCAGAGGCGTGCAGACTATGGTTCCGCGGCGCGAGCCGCGCCGGTGCCAAAGCCAAGGGGTGTACCCACCCCCTGGCTTTGGGTGACCCACCCCCACTCACCTCTAAAAAATATAACATGTTCAGGTAATACAAGATAAATTGTTATTAGTTATAACTTCACTGGTTTGCAAGCTGGATGTAATGGTGTATAGTTGTCAGTGTTGGGTAGGAACGGAACTAAACAGTTCCAGTTCCTAGGAAATAGTTCCATTTTAAGGAACTAAGGGAGGAACTAGTTCCTTTTTCCAGACAGGAACTAAGGGAGGAACTAGTTCCAATTTTCCAGGAACTGTAACTTATTTCATAAGTTCCTTTTTTATAACTTGACTGTACAAATTTAAGGAATGAAAGAGTCAAATCATAGTTTACTTACAAAATGAAGGGATTGTAAAATACTCCATTTCCAGGAAATCTAAAATTCGACTCTATTGTTCTAAATTCTTGTCATACCCCCATCCCTATTCCTACACTCAGTGGTCAACCCCCATCCCCCATGGGTTTCTCACCATTATTAGTCGCATTGCCAGCTAAATTTCACCCTTGAGTTTTGAATGATCTTTTGGGTTGTTGCGTTGTGTCGTGTTCACCACCCTTGTTGGTTGCGAAACGTGGAGCAGTGCATCATCAACCCAAAGATCATTCAAAATTTATTCACAAGTCGTGAAAGCCTACATACTCATCCATATATTTAATTCCTCCAAAATTTCAAACAGAGTTTATGCATTCTTTGCAAATATTTGGTTTTAAGTAGAAATTTGGATACCTACATTGACCCTCTCGAGAAGATCTAAAGAAAAATGGTTATTTATAAAAAAGGAACTTTTTAGGAACTTAGTTCCATTTGGAAAGGAACTTAGGAACGCCCTATAGTTCCTTTTATTTTAGAGGAACTTGGAACTGGAAAGAGTTCCTTTTTCTTATGAGGAACTTGTAACTGTAACTAGTTCCATTTTTTAAGGAACTTACCCAACTCTGATAGTTGTATAGCAATATCTTGGTAGTTATGTTTATAAAATATCGCTCACTTATCGTTTGGAGAGGCTCGGCCGATCGTAAGTGTACGCGACCAAGAATTGCGTTCAATTACATTCTGTGTTCTAATTACCTTATGATCAAACAGACCATATTTCGAAATTGTATATCCACATAATGATTTTCTCAGTATATTTTAAACATATCCACAAATTGAAAATGATAATTGGTAAATTTCGTATTAAAATTGAAATAAATAAAAAATATAGCATATATAGCAAATCCTTGGAAAGTTTCCTATAAAATATTGCAAATTTGCAATTAGTAATTTAGTGCCCTCCGTGTCTCAGATCGCACTACAAGCTATCTTAAGGGAAAAAAGGACCAAAAATTTTTCGCCTCCGGCGGCTGGGGCTTCGCCCCAGACCCCGTGTGGCCGCCGGAAATACATTCAGGGGGTGGGTGTACCCACCAGTATGATCGCGCTCGCGCCGGTCCCTATCAAACCTCTGCACGCCACTGGTATGGTGTAGGGTGTACAGGCAGTAACTCACGAATCTCGAGGCTGCACGTGGGCGTGGATGTGAAGCAAACAATTCAAGTCGAAATCTTCCTTCATGCATGCATACATAAATACAACATGCATAGACCTACGTGCATATCCGTTACGTTAAATTGCTTCAAGAGGGCTTAGACTAAACGCCATCTTCACAAGATAATTGAAAAGTGCAGTGTTAGTAACTTTTTCTGGTGCCAAGGTGAAATGGAAGAACGTCAAGATTTCGTTGCGATATGCTCTAGTGCATCTACGAAATTACTCCGAGCATTTAAGCATAAAATCACGTGTGTTTCTACAACGTTACTCCGCTCACTTTTCTATGGTATGTTGTGTTACGCTTTGATGGAATACATTGTTGCCTCAAGTGACTCTGATTCGGTACGTCCCGGGTTCAAATCCCGTAGAGACCGGCAATCCTGACTGAAGGTTTTATCCGAGGTTTTCCTCAGTCGTTAATGCGAATGCAAGGGATTGAGTTATCTTAAACAGCCCTCGGACATCCCTTCACATTGACCTTTTCGCAACATACCTTGTTAGACACCTGAAGAGGGGCATAAATTGCACCCTGGGCAGGCTTTCCACAAAAGTTATTATTTTTTTTTTTATTATCATTATCATTATCATTATCATTATCATTATCATTATCTTTGTCGTTGTCGTTGTCGTTGTCGTTGGCGTTGGCGTTGTTGTTGTTGTTGTTGTTTTATTATTATTATTATTTGTATTATTATTTTTATTATTATTATTCGCTAGAATCATGAACATCGTGCAAGACGCGACTGATGATCAGTGTTGTGACTTATCTCGATAAAATCCGTTATCTATTATCTTATCTATAGATAAGCTTTTTTGGTATTATCTTTTTCTATTATTTAGATAAAATAAAATTTATCTTTTCTAAGCTTTTAAGGCTTTTAAATAATATTTAATCACGTTTTTAAATGAAAAATTATTCTACTAGTTTTTTTTAGTTTACATGTAATCGTAGTCGTATTTCCGCATATTTGAAAATTCTTCTAGATTGGCTTGTCAACTTGTCAAGTCTGACAAATATTACGATTGACATGAAAACTGTTGTTGGGAAAAAATAATATTAGTAAAAAAATACGTCAATTTCAATAATAATTATCTTTTATCTAAACAAAATTATGTAGTTAACTATTTTATCTCTTATCTTTTATCGGAATAATTTTCTACACTTTATATTTTATCTTATCTAGATAATGTTTTAAAAAATTATCTTTAAATATCTTTATCTAGACAAAAAATAAATTATCTAGTCACAACACTGCCGTAGATAGGTCGAGGGATAAATTAAGAACATTCAAAAGTCTGTTTTTTTATTGTTCTTTCTTTGGGTTTTGTGTTTATTAAATACAAGTTTTAAATTTAAATAGTTATTGCTAGAATAGATAATATAAAAAAAGGTTTTTACACGTAAGTTAGTGAGTTTGTAGAGTGGTGATGCATGAGGATACACATATCGTATGTGGAATTCCAGCCACAGTGGACGGCTGGTTGACATTTTAAACTATATTTTATGTCGAGTGAAGGCTTAGCGTAATTTTTAAAATAGTATTTAAAATGATCAGATTGAGGTAAGGTACAGTAATTTAAGTTAAAAATATATGTTTTCTTTCTTTGTATCATCCCAGTCCCCCAAACACGATTTCGCATGTTAACCCCATTTGAGATACGATAAATTGAACTTTAAATTAAAATTTGAGATTATGGCAATGTATTTTGTATTTTAAACAGCGAATACTATTTTTTAGATTTGTATCTATTGTCTTTCGATTGGATTGTTTTATATGGGAGGTCTATGACTAAAAATGTTAAGACTAAAGAAAGCTCGTTTTTTATCCAATTTATTGAAAATAACAGTTGTATAATACATAAATCTCGTCCCTATGAAATTTTGTATTTCCAGCCTGGTTTTTATTTTTATATATTTGAGATACGAGTAAAAATCCTCAAATGCCATTTCGTCTTAGAATAATTATAATTATATTGACAACTTGTACTGCAGGCAGGCCCTATCCTACAGAAGGTAGCATTTATCAAATATAATTTGATTTTATTGCAAGCAACTGTAAACTGTGCAGCATTTAGGGTTTAACTACTACTAGCCGAATTTCAATCTACTCACATTTGTTTCCTTTGCTAGTGATATTTAGGATAGAAATGAGCTAATTTCAATATGATGCCGGTGAGTAAGAGGCCATGCGTTATATGATTTCTCTTTTCACCGCTCTCATGCGCACCGCCTGCGTTAGAGCCCACATCTCAACAAACTATCTAAACTAATACTTTTGTGCTTAGACGTCTTATGACTACATGTTTAGTATTTTAAGCGATGCATGGACTATGATGCCCTTTTATTTTTGGAACTTCAGTCCATAGCCCCCTTGGTGCCATAATCTTGTCACATTGCCACAGCCATTTCTTAATGAGTAAAACTTCATTATAATTAATAAAACTATCGAGAAAAACCCAAAGAATTACACAAATAGTAACAGTCAACAATAATCTCATAATGGAAACAGGAAACGAATGAACTGTATCACTGAAAACAGCATTACTGATCTTGAAATAATAGTGGCGATCTTGGATAAAGAAATAAAGAGTCATATGTTTGTTTGGTTTCTTAATGGTATCATCTCCAGTTCGTTTCTCTTGCCACATAAAGCGAGTGGAGCACGTGAACTGAAGACAAGATGTTATCGGTTCAGTCCCCGACGCCGGCAATCTTGCTGGCTATCGGGCACATCAATACTCCAAACGTCTTGATTGGGTGGTCAGAATTATATTATGAAAGTGTGCAAATTCTCAGCAGTATTTACTTATTATGATATACTTTTCAAAAATATAGAATTAAAATCACATACAAGAAAATCAGAGAGGAAAATATGAAATACATAAAGATTTATGCTAAGTATTATATTTAATTCGAAGTGAAATTAATGAAGCATTTAAAACGCACGTGACAACAATGCATCACAAACATTTTCGAACTATAATTTAATAATGGAGGTGTAAATAAAAATAGTCACTTTGAAATTTTAAAATTAAAACCCAGTGTAAAATCTTTGAAGGCATGCTCACCTGAGCTTGCGTAGACCAGCAGGAATATGCTGTAGATGAGTATCCCATCATGCGCCGGTAATCCACTCGTTACGTGCACGCGTCGCATCTTGCTGGCATACCGCACTGACGCCGGCCACAAACTAACTGGTAATTCCTCGGTGTCTTGTACGGTCGGCGAGCTTCGAGCTCCAAGTGAAGGAGGATCGGGTGAAAGTGACGGCGACGGGGACGTCACTCTCGCTGATATAGAGGAGGGGAGCGCCAAAGAGGATTTATCTGTTATTACTACTCGGTGCATTTATAGAAAGTGTTTTGTTGCGTTGAAAACGGGTTTGTGGGACAGCGCCCCCCTCGTTTTCATGGTCGGATATGACACTTCAATGCTCCATTAAACAAACAGATAATTTGAAAGATCTCGTTTCGTGACCTTAACCTCCAGTTGAAAAACCTCTTTCGTTTTAATGAGTGTAACGTGCAAGAAACTTAATTTTACATTATGCAATTCAGATTTCAAACCAGTTTTGCGTCTGCATATGTATTCAACCATGTGGTCAGAGAAAATTGGTTTTGTATTTCATTATGATGCATCTATTGTGTTGCAACAATAAAAGCCAAAACAATGGAACAAAATAAAAACATAATTATTGTGTTATATGAACTATTTATTTAAGGTCAGTCGAACACATGGTGTACCAATAACATTAAGATACACATATTTCAACAAACAACTTATTAAATTATTAAACTATAAAATTATTGCATAAAGCTGGTGGAATGTTAAAATTTCATCACTTTTAGCCAACAGAAATAAGAAATTCAATATTTATTAAGCTAACAGGTCTAGCACCAAACAGGCAAGCAAATAGCAACTTAAGTTAAAGTACAACTTGGATGTTGTTTTACTGCTGAGGAGGGTGTGTATGTTTCAGAATATAAATGCCCAACTTTGGGTTTAGTTTTCACCACCAAGGTCGGCTCGGCTTGAATTTGAAATATAAAACTTTTATTGTAAGCAGTTATAGAATGAATGAAAGAGAAACGTAAAAACAGCATTTTAATTTTCAAATTTCATATTTAGAATTTTTTAATTGAGCATTTGTAGCATTCATTAGCATCTATTTCTCCTTTCCACTAAACCCTAAATGTTTTTTTACTTGCACTTCTAATGGAAAATTATGCTTCTCTAAGAAACATTTCAATTGAATTATAGCTACTGAAAACTAAAGAAAACAATGCTTAACTAATTCTTAATAGGTATCGAAAATCTTTGTTTTTATTGGCACTTTGTAGCTTTTTCTAAAATATATGATGTTCACTTAATTAGCATAAAACAAAAACGGTAAATTTATACACCTCTTAAATTCCACTTCCTGCAACTACCATTGCCCATTCCATTATTTACCACAGTGTATATAAATTTTTAAAAAATATAAATAAATTGAGAAATGGGATAGCAGAGATCTAGGCCTACTTCATAAAAAATTGTGTAAAAGGGTATTTCCAGTCAAAATGAAATAACATTTTTTTAATAAAAACACTTCATAAACATTGATATACTAATGACGAAAGCTGGATTAACAGTCAAAAGAAGCTTAAAGCTTGATCAGAAAAGTATGCTTATAAAGATAACTATACAAAATCCTCTTCAATAGGTATTTTGGCTCAATGATATAATACTTTCTTATCATCAATTCGACATCACACATATCCTTAATTGGCTACGCTTTAGTATTGCAATTATTGTTTATTGGTATTTTCAATATGTTTAATTAACTTAAATAATCTATTCTTCAAGAAAATAATCAGTTATCATAAAACGAACTATCACTGTGTATATTATTGCCTATTGGCAACCCAAATGGTATGTTTTAAAGGAATTTGCAAGTTTTACAGCTTGTAGAAGTTTATCATAATTATGTTTTACCTCAATTGATGTAAAATATCAGCAATGCTGTATTCAATCATGTTTCAATAAAACCGAAAATACAAATAGTTCAGGGTTTGCAATGATAAGTATAATTGTTTACCTTGTATGGCTTGTGCCAACTCCCCATTATCATTGTAAAAAGGTGACATTTAGTATTAGAAAACGCGACGTCAGTAGCCAGATGTCTACCCAACCAAACCACATAGCCTTCAAAACAATTCGCTTAGTAATACAAGGATACCTAAATACTGCGCAATGGATAATAAACGTCTATATTCCAGCTGCATTTAGCCATGACCTTACTTAAAATCTCTACCCACAATAATTAAACATTAAAATATTAATTAAAATTTTAAAATATAAATCACACAAAGTTATTAGACAGCATTTTATTATATCTGCTTTGAGTTAGGAATAATTCCAAGCCATTATCACTGGTTTCAGAAACAATTATTTATATTTAAAGAATAAAACGTCCTGAATCCAAATATCGCGTTTATTTTATGTTAAAAAAATGTTTTGGTATAGATATTGAGGCTTGAAGTGTCCTATTTTGGAACATATTGTGAAACGCGCTGTCATTGGTCATTCCATTATGATGTAATTGGGCACAACACGGGCGATGACACCATTCAAAGACATGATTTTGGCTCGATTTTATCCAAGATTTCACACAACTGCATTGCACTCGGCTGTACAAATCGATTGAATATGGATTCTTACATTAAATGTTATCGTATTCGAAATGACACGATCAATTAATAAACATTATATTTTACTTTTTGAATTAAAACACAAAAACTGGGACCCTGTAAAAGCAAGGCCTCGTGGCCTTAAGCGTGGCCCAGATCTTGTCAAAACTGCGCCACCCCAGCCTGTTATATTGTTGTCGAGAGATAATCCAAAGCCCTTGGTATTCTAAAGATATTATTTTTGCGTTATACTGTACAGTATTAGGAAGACCGTGGCTAATATAGTATCTCAGTACGTCACACTTTGTGCACGAAATTTAAATGTCGTTTTTGAAACGAGATTTTTAAGTATTGTTTATAAAATACATAAGGTTTTCAAATTTTGTTTTGGAACTGTTTATAATATGACTGTGTAGAATCATAAGAGCAACTCAATTAAAATATTAAAATATTTCATGCAAATAGCCTAGCTTCAATAACAGTTGACGGAATAGCTGTGTGTACAGCCAGGCTTATTAGCAACATGACTCATGTATTAACAACTCCTGGTATCCCAAACTTGATAATGATGACAACCAATATACTGGCTACTAATAAATAGTATAACTTATCTGTGTATTGCTATACAGTTGGCGCAACCCACTTAATTGTGGAAATCGAACGTCTTGAATTTCTTTTCTTGAACGTGAAAACGATGTAATCGTCATACTCTCAACCCTTGGACACCGATCTGTGCAACTACTTCTTTTTCATGTAGGCCCTAATGTAATTTGAATAAACAATAATTTATATATTATTTTGTACCATCCTATTCAAGAAAGTGGGCATTAGGTTTATGTAAATCCAATGAGCAGCTTGTTAGTTTTCACTTGTGGGACTAATTGTTTGATTGCTTCTTCTAACAGCTGGAAGTGGCATTTTAGTTGTGTACCGGGGCTGTCTGTTCGAAGTCCTTCGCACTGGTGAGGACAGGAGAGACGAGGCGTTCTTCGTGATACCCTGGGCGTACGGGGGCGTTTTGTTGGTGGTTACAAAGTAGACACCCTGCGCGCTGCAACCATCAGAATACATTATACAAATTCTTACTGGAGTTTGGCTAGATGGGAGGGAATGTTCAAGGCTTTTCAGTCAGGATTATCGGTGGCGGGTGTCGAAGCGGCGACCTCCCGAGCAGTGTCGTGCCAACATACAACAATCACCTCAGGTGTTTAGTTCTAAGGGTAAGTTCAACTTTATTCATAAACCAATTAGGTTGGAATACAATTAAATACGATATCGTGTTCGTGATGTCTATGGCGGTACCAATGATGATTTTAACATCTATAGGCCCTAGTAGGCTAGATCCCCAGTCTCAAATACGTCCGTACAGGCGCGAGCGTAGCAAATTGAAGCGTCAATCTAACCTATTCAAGATGGCGATTTGGCGTTTCAATTTATGCGTATTTTTCTGGTCTGTTTTGATATGGTTTTAGTTTGTGCAGCATGGGAATGCACAAACAGAAACAATATAAGAAGTTATTGCATAAGGGAATTTAGTAATCACCTGTCAACCTGACAGCTATCTTGAAAAATATTTGGGCTACAAATCGCTCCCATCTACTTTAACATGCAAACTGACCTATTTAAGATGGCTTCAAATTGTCACGCCAGTGAACAAATGACTGGGGATCTAGCCTACTATAGATGTTACACATCATTGGACGGTACCGAGGCATTCCTTTTGTCCTCTATACCGAGTTGATGGTAATATTTGTGTTTGCCATATGAATGTGTGTGTGTGTGTGTGTGTGTGTGGGTGGGTGGGGGTGGGTGGGTGTGTGGGTGGGTGGGTGTCCACGCACCTGCGACTAACGTTCTCCCCCATGAGTTCCGGTCGAGTGGTGCCGTCCAACCCGGTACACAGTCCGAAGAAGTAGGTCAAGTAGTTCGGACAGGGGAATCCATAGAAGCCGAGACTCGAGTAGATGGACTCGGCAAAGAGGATGGGCGCTCGCACGTGAGAGCAGCTACTGGGGCCTGGAGAGAAGGAAGCCAATCAGGACCCACATATCAAGCACAACCTTGTAGCCAGGGTGCGAATTGATGGCTTGGCAGTGGGGGGGATGGCCCAGTCTAGTATCTGTATGAACTGAGGGGTCTGGGGCAAAGCCCCAGCCGGCGGAGGAAAGGCAATTTTTTTTTGGGATATTATTGCCCTCGAGATGGCCTTAGAAGCGATTTGAGGATAATTTTTGGGGGTATTGTTGCCCTCGAGATGGCATTAGAATTTAGAAGCGATCTGAGGAAAATGTCTGGGGTATTTTTGCCCTCGAGATGACCTTAGAAGCGATGTGAAGAAAATTTGGGGGTATTATTGCCCTCGAGATGGCATTAGAAGCGATCTGAGGTATTATTTTGAAAGGAATATGTGTAAATTGACGCATTATTTATTAACATTAAACGAGATTGTCACTTGATATGTTATGAGATGAGATGGGAATCCAGAGGTGGGGATTTAGCCATCCCCGGCGGGGATACCTTTCAGTAAAACAGAGCCAGGGATAAAATTACCAGAGGGGGAAATCCCCCCCCCCCCGTCAATTCGCACCCTGCTTGTAGTCAGCAAACAATACAGAGCGACTTTTAGGCCTCAGCTTCCTAAGAATATAAAGTCAATCTTGACGAAACTACTCTTAGGTACATCATGAGCAACACTCTTGCAGCAGGTCACGTTTCTTGGTAAACCATGGAGCTGTGATTCGCATAACACTAGAACAGAACGCACGTGGTCGGTAATTCCTAGTTGGTGTTTCCCCGCGTGTAGACGGATTGTCATGCTGAGCGCGCTCGCCACTCGCCTCTCGCCAGTAGGTCACCCATGCACCCAAGTGGTAATTACCAGACGAGTTTGTTCCGGAAATACTGTCACGGGCTTACGGGCGTGTGTTTCAAGGCGCTTGCTGGCTCACTCAACGATATCACTTTTATGGTCAAGGGACAAATTTGTCACCACTATAGAAAATTCAGTTATACGATTGATGTTTTGGAATTTTTCAGCTTCCTACCTGTTATTTACTTGACAATTACAATTACAATATATGTTGCTTATCCATCTTAGCGCAAATTATTTTTAATGTTTCATGTCGGAAATAGGGGTTGCCTACGTCTACAATTAATATCGTGAGCATACAGCCAAAAGTCACTAACTTCATTTGACGTTACAATTTTTGTGTATTTTATGGACTTTATGGAGTAAGCACGAAACAGGACGATCTGTGAATTCAATGGAATAATGGCCATGAATGAGAAATAATTATTAATTAAGTAAAATGTGGAAGGGTGAAAACAGAACGACAAAATGTTGATTTATATATCCTTCCATTTTAAACTTCCAACTTCATTTTGCTGGGAAGGGAACTTCAGAAATGGAGTTAGTGACTTTTGGTTGTATAGCCCACGATATTTACGATAAGTTATAATTCGCATTATTCGTTATCATAATCTATGGCGCCGATATTGATATTGTCATTTGACTTCAAACGTCTTGCAATTGCAAGAAATGTATCGATTTAATATTCAAGATAAAAATACTCGAATTCTATATACTTATCACTATCACCGTCTTCTGGGTACAGGCCTACTTTAGGGGGAAAAAACAACAAAGTGAAAATGTATCAGTTGACATTTTAAACTTGAAGACAGCTCTCAAATGTGTCTTTTATATGATATGAATTAAGTTGACGATAAAGCCTCAGTGTACTCCAACCAACTTACTATCAACCTCCGGCGCGGTACAGCCCGGCTGATGGGTCCCTCCATTAACGTAGAAGTCCACTTGTCCCAAGGCCTCCACCTTGCCTCGCCTGCCGGCGTTAGTGTGCATCACGTCAACAAAGAGGGCGTCGGTGGCGTCCAGCTTCTGACTGAGGGGGCCGACGAACAAGGGCAGTGCCGGGTCCAGACCTGCATGTAACGTCACACGGGATTAGCTCACTGGTTGCTGGGAGGCGTGGGTTATGAGGGGACGCTGAGCTTGGCCCAACACAAATGCGCGCACTCAGGTGTTGAGGATTTCTGCTGAACGGTTGGTAATATCACTAGGAAAACGCTAAAAGTCATTGTTAGACGAGTGAGTGAGCCATGTGATGAGTACCCGGTAACATTCCCTTTCTTCCCCCTACCTAAGGCCTCCCTAGCCTATAATAGGCTAGAGTGGCACATTATGGCCTTACAATTGACGCGCCTTTATACCAACTAAACTTAAAAACGCTATTATTTATACCCGGCTTATTACACACATGAATCGCTCACTCGTCTAACAACGGCTTTGGCGTTTTCCTTGTCTAGTTGGCAAAGGCGCCCTTATACTCGAAATGTGGGAGACCTGGGTTCAATCCCCTGGTCGGAAAAGATTTTGTAATTTCTGGATTGTATTTAAAAAAAATATTAAACATGTTTTGAAATGCATATAACGCAGTGTAGTCTATCATCTGTGACAATACTATGGAAAACATAGCCAGTACGAAATACGTGTAAAGATTGCAAGGTTTACTCAATCTCCGAGCGGAATTTGGGGGTACCTTGAGCGTGCAAGATTCGATACACCTTGGGCACTGCATTTTCACAAGATGACAAATAACATTAAAAAAATATTTTTTCAAAATCAAAACCATCCCTATTTTTCAATTTGTTATTTCTTGTGGGTTTAAATCGCAATGGATCAAGCTGATTTTGTTAGCAGTTCTCAGTTACTCGTACCGGATGTCTGTTTAAAATTTCAGCGCAATCTGTTCAGCGATTCGGCTGATTTTCGACGTACATACATACGCGTACAGAATCACAGAATAAGAGCCGTTTGACGAGATTGAATTTAATCTTCAGTCGCTCCGCTCCCTCGTCTAATTACCAAATTTGGATGTTAATAAAGTACTTTTATATTGATATCCGCAATTGGTTGCAAAAATTAAGCCTTAAAGATCCATTGCGAGACTTAAGTCCAAAACGTGAAAAAATGGGAAATCCAAAACATGGATTCCAATTCTGGAAATTCCCACCAAACCGTTTATCTTACGATAAAACCAAATTAACCTACGCGTTCACATTGATTTAAACGTTGATATTCAGTATGCAAATTTGAGTTAAAAAATCTGTACACTTGGAATAAATTCCCGAAGTTGACCAAAATGGAGTAAATTTTGGTGATTTCACTATTTTTTAATTCAAAATCAATGATTTAATTTAGGGATATACGTGTACTGGATAGCACAGTTTTATTCTTCATTAACGATAATGTGAAATTTGATAAAGGTATTCTAAGCCGTTTACCCAGAAAAACCAGAAAGCTGAGTGCCTAAACTCGTCTCCGCGCCAGCCTCAGCACCTCAGCACCTCATTTACACAAAATAACATGAAGATATCGACATTCCAAGTCCAGACCAGAAAAATTCCAGACCTCGTTTAGTCGACATGATTAAATCATAACTCAACATACAATTTATCATTGACGTGGTTAGCATTAGTTGGTAGATTAATAAATCATTATTTTGGACAAACAACATAGAGACAGCTAGGCTGCTCCTCTTGAGGTGACTATTACTAGGTATAGGTCGTGAGGATACATTGGAGGGAATGTGAGAGAGCTTTCAATCCCAGCATAGAAAACCTCGGCAAAGCCTTCAGTTGGGGTTGTCGATCTCCCGATCTGTAGCCTATTACTTCCGTGTACCGCACGCGCACGGGCTGCCTCTATTGACCTAGGTAATAAGCATTGAAAAGTAACAGCAGAGAACAATCGTTACCTTCAACACAAAATCTTGATTCCGGTATCAAAACATTTCCTTAAGTCAGCCTAGTGAATATACCTCTTAAAAGCCAAAATCAGTATACAGTCATTTTAAACAAGGTAGTGTGTTTTGAGGCAATGACACAAGAAATCAGAATCCTCTTTCATGTGGCCGACACGGCAACGACGAATGTGTGTAATTACGCTTACATCTTAAGGTATATATTTAAACATTGCCAAATTAGTCATGAAAGAAACAAGGAAATGTCAGAGGTGGCCATGACGAAGAAGCGCCTAAAGCTTCGCCGTATGTATGCTCAAATATTGTTGTCCAGAGTGGAAAACCACTATTCTTGAATATAGCAATAGTCTTGTAATTACATTAATAATATAATTGTCAATTTGTTTTTGCTTTGTACTAACACAATTTTGTGCAAGACCAATGAACCAACCAACCAACCAATTAATTAATTACATGTTGACTCACGTACGTCTTGGGTCTTCCATTACACAAACAAACCAAAAGTGGTATAAAGTAACTAACAATACAATATATTGTGCCTGTGTTGAGTGCTGAACCAACAGATAGGACATGTGAAATTATTTGTATTTAACCTCATTTAGTGCAATTATTCATTTTATAATTTTCAATAATACATGTCGGTTATTTAGAGGGGAGGAGGTGATTATTACTGTGTTGTGATTCTATTGCCATACTGATACGGCTTTTCAGTGCACACAAGTACAATTAAAACGACAAGATAGAAGTGTCGTTATATGTTTCAAGTTTCTCATTTAAATTTATTAAATTACAAACAAAACATAAATTTGAATATTTGTATATATTTATGTTTGTCATAGGCTGTACACTTCAATAATAAGCATTTTTTAAACTTTAAATTCACTCATAACTAAAACATGAACTTACAAAAAAAAATTGAATAGGACAGCATTATAAACAGCAGCATTACAGCAGCATAAATATTTGTTACTTACTTCAAGATGGCCATTATAATGTTCAATCTAGCCCATTAGGCTGGTGAAAACAAAAGTACACATGTTGTGCCCTGAGGTAATTACATCAAACTTGATTTGTCCAAGGTTTTGATTTTCAAAACAAGCTTGTCATATTGTTATGAGTCACAGTCACAGATAGCTCTCTCTGATGTCAATGTCGTTTTTGTCAGCCTCACACACACACAATTCCCATTTTACTGAGAGTCCTATTTAAGCGAGCGAAGCGAGCGTTTCCATTTGACTCTGCCGGAAAAAATAGTCACTGTTTTTTTTTGTTTGTTTCTTTGTTTGTTTGTTTGTATGTCTCGCCATAACGTTCGAACGGAGGCTCGGGTCGAGCTCAAATTTGGATCATCCGCAAGCTTCGTTCTCGATTGAATGCCATTAGATTTGTGGCAAAATCGTTCAAAGAGTTAAAAAGTTACATTAAAGTTTTAATCGAAAGTTTTTTTTAAAACTAAACGGCGACAAAATCTGAGGTGGCCAAATCATTTAGAATGTCCGTCCGGTCACGAATGTGTTATTTTTTTTCGATCCGATAAGTAGTGTAGATGGAAATTACATTTTAACAAAAGTAACGTTACCATGGCAACGAGTTTGTATGTCTCGCCATAACGTTCGAAAGGAGGCTCGGATCGAGTTGAAATTTGGACCATCCGCAAGCTTCGATCTGGATTGAATGCCATTAGTTTTGTGGAAAAGTCGTTCAAAAAGTTACAAAGTTACATTAAAGTTAATTGAAAGTTTTTTTTTCAAAATAAACGGCGACAAAATCTGAGGTAGCCAAATCATTTAGAATGTCCGTCCGGTCACGAATATATTAATTTTATTTTGATCCGATAAGAAGTGTAGATGGAAATTACATTTTAACAAAAGTAACGTTACCATGGCAACGGAAAGTCGCGCGAGGTTGCTGGCCACTATGCACTGCCACCTAGAAGATAATCAAAATACTATCGAGGAAGCAGTGTATTATTTGTTGCCAAAATAGTTAAAATAGTTTTCCTAAAGAAATGATGTCAAGGTCTTTTAGATGACGGTGGATTTTATCCATAAAGTAAAGGTTTACCCACGGGTTTACCCAAATACCTTGCCAATAATAAATAATATTGGGGACATGGCTCCGTGGACAGCGAACGTCGCAAATTTTAAAATATAAAAAAATGTACAATGCGGGTCTAGCTATAGCACGTGCTCGCTTATCAACGCGTCCAACTGAGCGTTTCCTAGTTATTATTATTATTATTATTATTATTATTTATTTTCCACTAAAGCTTAGTAGGAAGGTTGGCAGAAAAGGGCAGTATGCCCCAAGCACAAGGTGTCTGCCAGCCTCTACACAACAAATTGTGATAATAAACAAGCTTATAAAACATAGAATATAGAAACATAAACACATAAACAAAAACATAAAGAAACATAGAAGAGACAAAAACAATAACAATTCAATGAATTCATAATATCAAAAAAGCAATCATAATGTAGAAGACTTAATAGCTCTCTGAAAGGAGACATGCCAAGTCCTTGTATTTCTTCAGATAGGGAGTAGTTCCAAATTCTGGCAGTTCGGCAGTAGAACCCACTTATGTACGCGCTGGTTCGGGCAAATGGTGGCGTGATGGACTGGGCCTGGTGACGTCTTGAATCCCGAAGGTTCCAAGACACCCGATGGAATGGGTCGAGGTCCACACAGCCAGTCAACATCTTTTTGAAGAACAAAACGTCCACTTGCTTCATGAGTTGTTCAATTGTGATAAGGCGACATTGACTACGACGTGTAGAGGCACTAGGCTCTTTGTAACCCATAATATGTCTGGTGGCACGATTTTGAATTCTTTCCAACTTGCACATATTGTCCTTTGTTGTTGGATGCCACGCTGGTAGGCCATGAGTGATAATTGGCCTAACCAGCGCTAAGTATGCGGTGCGAAGGGTTCTTGGCTTGCCACCCTTTAGAGAGCGCGATACAAATCCTAAAGTTTTAGAGGCTCTGTTTCGCACATACTCACAATGTAGATTCCACCGCAGATCACAAGTAACAATTATTCCAAGTAGTTTGACCTTTTGGCAACACGGTATTATATTATATATATAGTTGGTTGACTGGAAGAGTTGAGTTAGTTTAATAAGCAAACAGATACTGAATATGATTATACTGCCAAACTTTTTTTGGGCCAAAAATTTCCGCCACCGGCAATCCTGACTGAAAGTTTATACCTTGCTTTTGAAGCTCTGGGATTGAGTCCATTCAGATCATTCCTTGGGCATCCTCTTTACAACTACCCTAACTCAAAATACCGACTTGAACACTTGAAGATGGACACCTAATCGCTTCTGGTCAGGTTTCTCAAAAAAAAAAATGTTTTCATAATATTGAAAAGAAAATACTTTTAAAATACTAAAACTTGAAAACAGTTTCAAACTTTTTCGTACTAGAGCAGTGAACAAACGCCTCAAAGCGAGTGTTACTAGCCGCTTTGAAGAGCGTGTTCTTCGTACTGGGTCCGCCGAGCGCAGGCTAGCACTCTCTAGCGGACACCGCTCCAACTTGCCACACTAGTCTACTAGTACCGACCGTGCTCTAGCAAGGCTCAAAGGCACTGTACAAAACTATTTCAAATAGCATTCTGTTGAGAAGAATGTTACAAGATGATCCTGGTAATAAATATTAACAATTTCACCACTAGCAAATAAGAATCAAAATTCGGGATTCTAACTATCATAGTGCAATGATGGTTTGAGTCCCGTTGTGAGTTTGATCCCAAGTATCCGTAAACCCAAATATAGCCCTGTAGTTGGTGAAGAGAGGAAGTCTCTCGAAATCAGATATGCAACAGGAACTGAACTTCCTACGTCGCCATGCATCAAGGGCTATCGGGACTTTACACTCAGGATTACCAAACAAGCACTGAGATCGCTCAAGCAGTACTTCGGAGATACGCTGGTTCAATACCTGTCACAAGCAATTCAAACTTAATGTTTTATCTTAGGATTCCACTTTCCCTAAATCAAAATGGTAAATGCTAGAATTTAGTATTTTTTTCAATATCTCTTGGATATTCCATTCCAACTATACATAGTTAGTCACCTGTAAAACAGATTTGTGTTTTGAGTAGTGGGTGTGTATTTTTAGCTGAACAATTATTACATGTAAAGAAACGTCAAAAGTGTAAACTCCGTGATTCCTCTGAAAATAATGTTTGCAATAATTGCATTTTGATAACTATTTGCGATGAGTGAACCCCCTCATTCGGAACTAATGCAGTTCCTCACTAACAAGTAACAATAAGCGTGACTGTATTCGGTAGTTCCGGCCCTAGAGCCAGACAGTTTCACCACCAGCAAGGTCTAGGTTCCCCGCTCCTTGCAATCTCAAGTCTCAATATACCTGAGGCCTTGACAGCTCACCCTTGGCAGACATTTAACACTAATTACGAATACGCCAACTGATAATATGCTATTAAAATAAATACAATTACTCCGTGGTCTGGTCTTTGAATAAAGAAGGACTTCAATGTTTATATTATACGTGGTTGTTTTAATCGTTTACAGTTGGAATCCTCGACATAGTGGCCTATACTGAACTTTAACACCCCCCCCCCCCCCTCCGTACTGTGACCTTGCTATCGAACACGCAATTATAATGAGAGGTTTTTATTTCAACGATCCTTATTAATTTGGAAAAGTATCGCTTCAAAATGTATTCAAGATATACCTCAAATTTTAATTAACACCGCAAAAGACACTATACTTTTTTAAATTTCAATTCGTCTGAAGTGTATCGAAACAACTTTTTAATAAAACATGTCTCTTCATCCAGGTTTACTACCCGTTGTATTTGTAGTAAAGATAATTAAATACAACAATAATTTAATCGCCTGCGACAATCATAACGATAACAATATATTGTAGACGTTTAAAACTCCTTCCCTATTGAGTTCTGGTAGATCCTTGGACTGCTCTCTTCAAGACTGAAGCAGTCAGCATTTAGTCTTGAAGATGTTACCCATTGGGTGGCGAAACGTCGAGTAGTGCCTCGTCATCGAATCGACGCAATATCCCAACGATCCACCCGATTCAGAACTCATAACAATATTAATCAGTGTGGATGCGTTTATTGCAGGCTTGAGAAGGGAGTCTGCGAATGGGGTAATGTAATCGATAGGCCTTCCATTGCACGAGGGGATTAGCTACACATGAGATGAGACTTATTAGGGGTGGGTGGGAGGGGGGGGGGATTTTTAGCAACATAAACCACGACGTATCATGTATTTATGGATGGTCTAACGAATGCTAACACACATGAACGATTGCAATCCATTAATACGGTCAGTATGCTATGTAGTAATGGGATTTACACATTAGATTTCACGTGAATGCTCCATTAGTGATATTGCAAAACAGTGGCGTAGAGATCGACGTTGAAAATAGCACCTGCTAACCTTGATTGTCATGGGATGCGGTTTAGGTTTGGTTAGGGATGCGGTCTAATCTAGTAGGCCAGAGGTAAGCGTTTGGTAAACTATTAGGAATAGAAACAAGTTAATTAATAGTATATATTTGGTTAAAATATGTTCTCAAACAAAAATGTATTCTATGATGCCTAAGAAGAAGATGAAAACGTCCCTTTACACAACTAAATAATGATGATATTTAGTGTATTTGTATGTACACTATAAAAACATTTCGAGGGAAATGAGCCTAGGGGTAATTCATTACATGATATAAATAAAAGTTGTGGAAGAAATCTGTAGTCGAATCGACGACTTAGACGTCAAAGGAAGATGGATGAAACCTTGGCTGAATGAAACAGGAACTTAAATATTGTATATTTAATTTTTGGGGGCCGTATAGTATAAGGGAACATATTTTCTAACGTAACGTTTGGTGTACGATTTTTTCGTATATCGTACAAAATTTCATTAGTAATGTCTGGAAAAATAAACTCTTTATCAAACGTTATTTCAGAACTTTATGCTAGATTGGAAGAGAAAGTTGCGTTCAAAACAATATAACAAAATCATTGCTCTAAATTAAATATTGCACTAGGCTAAGTGTGAACACTATTGTGCCAAAATGTACATATTATATTGGCGACATTGGGGTTCTGTCCCAACCAAAAACGTAAAAAAAAAAAGTTTTGCTGTTGCATTCTATTTCATTTGTTTTGATCATCGATGAACATGGAAATGGTTTTGGACCTAATTTTGAGGAGGTGTCCTCCCGAATTGCCACTCGAAGATTTCAACCTTATCAGTGTCTCACCTGTAATTCTCTCCAGTTTCCCTGCCTGAATGAAGTTAGCAATGAGGCCCGCAACCTGAGCCCCAAGACTGAAGCCCACGACGTGGAAGTCAGCAAGGGGCACCTTGCCGTACTGCACCAACATGTCGATTAGTTGCGCCGTGCAGTTCGCGGCGACGGCCACGTTGTAGGTAGCCCATATGTAACAGGGCTCGCGCACCAGAGGGCCGAAGTCTACCGAGATCACATTCACGTCCGAGTATTCAAATACGCTAAAAACAAGCAAACAGACAAAAACAATATAATATTTATTATTATTTTTATTATTTATTTCAACAAATCAAGCTACAAAGTACACTTAACATGTTGAAGAGAATCAGAGAGGCATAGCCCCATAGCAAGTAATGCCTGATTCCCTTCATTAAAACTAAATAAAAATAACTTAATGTTATTTGAAAACAAAGGATAAAATAGTCAATAAATTAACATAATGTTGAATTATCAAAATATGGTAGGCCTAATACCGACATATAAAAAGACAATTTAACCAAAATATTTTTTATTATATTCTTGAAATTTGTAGCATTTTTGATTTCTAGAGGAATAGTATTCCATAAAGTAACAGCACGGTAATAAAAATGATTTTGATAGATGTTCTAGCACGGGGTATAAGCACGGGTGTAATCAAGTCTAATTGAGGTAGGCCTAATGCAGATTTAGACAGTTTTCCACATTGAAACAATTGATGACAGGGAATTAATTTTAAATGTGTTGTTATAAATTCAATCATCATCTATAAATGTCCAACAATGAATCGCACAACAAACATCAAAGTGATTACACATAAGTTTTGTACCAAGATAATAATAATAATTTTTTTGTGGGAAGCCTGCCCAGGGTGCAATTCATGCCCCTCTTCAGGTGTCTAGCTAGGTATGTTGTGGATAGGACAATTGCGAAGGGATGTCCAAGGGCTGTTTAAGAGGACTCAATACCTCGGGAAAAACTTAATTCGGGATTGCCGGTGTCAACGGGATTTGAACCCTCCCAAATCAGAGTCGCTCGAGCCAACACTGTTGGTTTTGTACCAAGAATGCAATCTTTATTTCTATAGCTCTGGTCTTGTTGCAAGTACTTCTTTAACATACATACCTGGTCTGATTTCAGTGTTGGGTGAGTAGTTACTGTTGCCAGTGTACCCATGTATTAAGATCTTGACGGGTCGTCCTTCGAGAAACTTGGCATTTCTCAGCGTATCAGGTTCTGAAGTATTCAACACTTGTGGTGAATCCACCGTGTCCCTGGAGAACACAATAATGTACATGTTAATATTATTTTAAGTGTCTTACACATTGTGCATTTTGTATTGTTCACATCATATTGAAACATTGTTTATTTATATATAATATACTGCAGTTACTTTACAACTAATTTAATAAAATAAATTATATAATTTATTTAAATGTTCAACTTAGTCAGCTAGATTTTAGTCCGATAATTCGTGTGGGCCACATGAAATAAAGTAGACGAAGGGATTTGAATGACTTTTAATGTTGGTTTTATTCACTGAAATACAAAAATTGATGAAGGAATTAATCATATGAAACATAATTGAATAAAGGCAAAAACAAATAGAAATCAAATTTAATAAATAGTTTTTAAAGGGGCTAAAAACCCCAAAAAATATTTTTTACCAAGTGATCTATAGCACAATACTACACTGAAATGATCGTTTAAAAATTATATCTTGTAACTGTGATTTAAGACGATTTTTTTAATTTTTTGATCCAGAAATTAGCAAAAATTGGTGTTTTGGAAAATTTCCTAAATCGGCTTTAACCTGCTTCTTTTTTGGTCCACATAGATACTAGAGCATAGTACCAATCTAAAATGCCCCTTTATAACATCGTGTCTTGAAACTGTGCCCAAATATACCCTCAAACACGCAAAAATATGCATTCCAAAATCACACCCCATCTTGGTAATCAGCATATTTTGACCGAACTACTTGCTCAAATTACAAAACAAAATATAGAGAATTTACAGAAAAGGCTGTCGAGTATGTCAATAATGGCCAATATTTTTTTTGGATCAAAATCCTCCAAGGTCACGGGGCATAAAGATCGTCCCCATGTTATTTCTTATGGGAGATTTTTGCCGATGGGACCTAGCTCGAAAAATGTCATGATTGACAATCTTTTGGGAGGTCAAGGTGGCCCCAATAATTTTTCTGTTAATTGCTAAATTAATTACTAGTAAGCCTGAATGAATTATATTTTTTGAGTTAAGCGGTAAATACACCTTTAATGTAAATCAATCCAGAAATTGAATGACTCTTAATGTTGGTTCTATTCACTGAAATACAAAAATTGATGAAGGAATTAATCATATGAAACATTATTGAATAAAGGCAAAAACAAATAGAAATCAAATTTAATAAATAGTTTTTTTAATGTAAATCAATCCAGAAATTAAAAAATCCATCTCTTCTTCATTCTCTTCGTACATCTTCTGGATTGATTTACATAAAAACAATTACACCTGCGGGAGTGTTTCCCGATCAATGAAATTGAGAATAAGATGAGCAGTTGTTCAGGAAAGTGATGCTAAGCAAAGCTAGTTTAAAAAAGTAAACAATGTGTTCACCTGGTGTAGAGGTAGAATGAAACGTTGTAGTTCGGACACACTGACGGCGCGATGAAGCACTGTTGATAGGCAGGCGGAAGACCCAGCACGCTAAGAACTCGGTTAGCGGGCTCCAAGCCTTTGTGCTCTTGAGTATGATACACTAGAACGGGAAATATGAACGTTTCTCAAGTTCTCACTATCATTGATATCCACAATCGGGTGCAAAGTTAAGCAATCATGGCGAAACATAGAATGAAAATTCCAAAACGACATGAGTTCAAATTAACAAAATTTTGCTTTTAAAGATCTAGACTGTTTCAATACATTCCTGAAGTTCACAAAAGTCTGATAAATTACTGAGATTTGACGATTTTTTTAATTCAATCCCATATAGAGATTCTTTATTAATGTTCACATATGCTATTTCGGTTTACTTCGACAATTCGTTTTAACTACCTAGATATTTTAATGCAAAATTTCGAAGTGGATTTTAGCGTTAAAATCGTTTTTTATGTTTTTAACGTGCATGTTAATTTTATGAAACCTAATGGAAACCTATTGGGAACCTAAGCCTAGTGAAAGTCACGAATTTGAACTCATGTTTTGCATTTTCCATTTTTTGACATTCTTGGCTTAGGCTTATATACCGCAATGATTATTTAAAGCTATTTCTTTTTAACCTAGTGTGTTTGTCAATAGAACTGTGTTTCATTAACGTTCTTGCGAAATTTGAATGATATTAATTTGCAACCGTATAGCTGCAACTGTCTGTACAATTAGCCCTCTCCAGCCTCAGTGAATTATTTTCTTTTGTTTCGAGGTAGACACTACCCTCTAAACCAACTTAAAAGGTTTAGGCTCGACCGCCAGTAACTGACAGTTTCGTTTATCGTCGCTAGTAAAACCATCCCTGAATGGGTTTTAAATATTGTGAAGATAAATTATAGTACCACCAATGTAAATTCACTAAATTGTAATTAAGTTACGATGAAATTAATATGAGTTTCATAAACATAGAAGTTTAATAACATATTTTTTGTGAGTAGGACGCCGTCATCTTCCCAGTATATGAAGAAGTGAGCTAGAATCGCAGTGAATAACCGTCCTAGAAGACCACATAAAATAATATCTATTTTCAATATTGGCACGCTAATATGTGTTTTGTGCACAACATTTTGCAATAACATCCGTCAATTTGATAGGCCTACTAGTATGTCGAATTCGTCGGATAGAAGAGAATGACCACTTACAGCTTGTCATGGTTCAAACGCCACAAATTGATTTTACTGAGTTTCAAAAAATAATGTACTCTTTCAGTTTCGTAATATACAAACACTAGTGGTGTGAAATATATTTTCAGATTCAATGTTAGGTGAGAAGATTTATTGCATTTTTAATAGCTCAATATTTAAGTTTTTCCCAATGCCTTAAAATTGTGTTCTTGCAACTAATTTCATAAAGAAGCATACTCATATGATATTTCATATTTTTTCAAGGACTAGGGGGATACGAGGTCTAGGCCTTGCTGGCTTAGCGGGTAATATGGGACTCACATTATACAGTCTATCCGTCTGAGGGATACAAGTAACACCTCATAGTTGGCTCAACGAAGGAGCTCCAACACGTAAGAACTTATTCGTGAGTGAGATGCCCAAGTGTGCTTCACTTATGAGGGCGACATGCACGTCATAAACCCTCGTAAACTCTAGAAGTTCCACAGTTTTGTTTCTAACTCCATTAGCATTCCATACAATGTTGGTCATAGTTGGCTCAATGAAGTTCTTACGTTTCATAAGAACTTATTCGTGAGTAGCTGCCCTGGGACAATTCATTGTTGAAAACAGGGTGTAAAGTTGGAATGGAATGTCCAAATACTATTGAAGAGCTCTCAGTCCTAACCTAGTAGGTCCTAACACTCGTCATGCATTACGGACTACCGGTGACGAGTATAGATCCGACGACCTTACGATACAGATGGTTACGTTTATGTGTGTGTCAACGCCAACGACCATCCAGAATTAGTATCCGAACCGCGTCTCGTCAATGGGGATGAGATAGGGAGAGTTATAGACTATAATGTATCGACATCTCCCCCGTCATCAGACTCACCAAATGAATGAAAAATGAATGTGCGTCGGGTATAATTTTCCATGGTCTTCATTCTTCATTCATTTGTCATCTGGGACAAATACACCCGGCATTATTTTCATGAATATTTTGCAAGCACATTTTTTCGTTAAAACTTTAATTATTTACAGAACACTTAAGTGTATTTTATATTAATTTTGATAAAGCAAGGGCTGTATTACAGTTGCTTCCCCTTCAACTAAAGTGCGATGGTATTTGCAGGTCTCTCTTGCTTGTGACGGGAGTAGGAGAACCGCATGCTGTGTGCTAGCAACGAGCCGACTCTATCGGTATATTGGAGGTCGTATAATCAGTAATTGCGTCAACCTTTGATCATGATTACGCTGCAATTGCTTGGCGATGTAATTGCATCTGTGGGTTGGTGATAACGAGCTGCATTCAATTCACAAGAAATGAACATGAAATGTTGAGTTCACACGCGCAATCCCCGCAGCAAATACGCTCAAGCATTCATCTTCCACTGCACGGGGCTAGAAATTATCTCAATCTATATATAATACACATTTTAAAACTTGAACCGAGGTAATTTGTAAATTGAAAATGAACAATATTTCCAACCTACTTCAGCTTCTTCTCTGCATCATCTTATTATGTTGCCTTAGCAACTACTTCCTACACAGACGAACCTGAAGAAGAAGCTAGAGTAGCTTGACAATATTGTTCACTTTAAAACAACAAATTTCCTAGGTTCAATTTTTAAACTGTGCGAGTACTGTGACTATAACGAATATCACAATCTATTTATTTAATTTAGAAATGAAATTAACTGGAAATTTATATGAACTATTGTTAATGATGATAGATGTAGGCATTGTGCTGATTTAATACTATATAGTTTTGATTTAAGCTGAATGACTGTATTAACTATTTAGAGTTTTAATTTTCTTAAATGTTATCTAGAACGGATATTTGATAAATGCGTACGATAACAATATAGCCTACATAAGAATGTCCATGACTAGTTCTAGATTCTAAATATGCCAAAGAACCGTACTGTATTTTCACATTTTTGGGAGAAACAACTATTTTATGGATTATAAAGAAATAAGAAATACTTGTTATGTAATGGTTGTTCTGTTCAAATTATATAAACATACAGCGAGTTTGGGGTCAGGACTATCAGTCAAACTCTCAACTGTTCTATTACTTAATGCATATGCATGCAAAATTGTGGATAACATTTTCTTTCTTCGCAATACATATGTTGTCGATCATTTTGTGTTGCTTTCATCTCGTGATCTAGTTGGCGTTTATTGCAGTAAAAATTAAGTAAAGTTATAAAAAAATTGAGAAAATTGTTTATGAAATAAGCAAAACAAAGTCAAATTTTGCGATTTACCGTGTAGAAAAGTGGAACGAAGTCGCTTTGCAGCTGATACCAGCCGACGCTATAGTACTTGAGTGAAATTAAACAATGCAATACACGAGTGAGACGTGATGGGGTCACGCGTGCGTAATACTCAGACGCGATGGCTTTGTGGCACGCTTTTACTCTCTCACACTCGTATAAGAGCAATTTATTATTACGAAGAGAACTTCATGATTTAAAAGTTTTCAATCGTCCATGTATGTGCACCTGCTGAAAATTAAAGGTTGGACAGATAGCTTATAAGTCTTGCGAGAAACCTGCCCATGGGACAATTGGATGTGCCTAACATGGTGGTTGTGGAAATAGATAATTGACAAGGAATGTCCGAGGGCTGATTAAGAGGGCTCAATTCTCGGGAATGACTTTCAACCAGGATTGACCTTGGCGGGATTCGAACCCAGTACAAATGTTACCAATGTAGCAAATGTTACCTTTTTTTCATTGGTAATAACAATCGGTAATCACAGTTGATAAGCAGAAGCGTGTAAGTTCCCGCCTCAACCTTACTTTATATTTCCCCCAACAACACACGTTATTCATTATTGTAAGTTCTCGGACAGGTTTTAATTTTTTAAGAGAGATACTCTGAGTCAGAAATACAAATCATTGGACTTTTCACTGTTATTTACATAATATTTATTTAAAAGGTGATATTTCAACTTTATTACAGAAGTCTTTATCAAACAAATTAACAAATTAACTTGAAATAAAATCAAACAAATTAACAAATTAAATTGAAATTAAATTGTTAATTTGTTTGATAAAGACTTCTGTAATAAAGTCGAAATATCACCTTTTAAATAAATATTATGTAAATAACAGTGAAAAGTCCAATGATTTGTATTTGTAACGATACTACCTGTTATCTAATTTCATGTTTTAAAGATACTCTGCGGTCTATTTTTTTTTATTATTTGCATGAGTAACAAGTTGTACTAAACATTGATATTACATTTTGGGATCATGATATTGGATTGATAATTCGTATCAATTACATTCAAACCAATGAACCAATGATATCTGTTCCCACATTGATTGTTTTAACTTATAAAAGAGATTTTTCCAAGTTTTATATCATGTATGCATTTTATCCTAAAAAGTAATTTGCGGTAACAATCACTATCGCAATGAAATGTGCCCTTGGAGCTAGTATTTCTACTCAGTCGTTGTGGGCCTAGGTCTTGTCCTGTGTACCTGGTGTATACCTCAACTGTCTATAGTCCGGACATGTTTTGGCGCGAGCTCCGGTAACGAGACACTTTCATTCGAGAACTGGATTCACTATCCAACCCACGTATATAGTTAGTATACACGATAATACTACACGGCTGTGAACAGAAACTAATCATTCACTGCCCAACTGATGGCCCGTGTCCGGGAGGTAGTCGGTGGATACCCGCCTTCAGCAAGCCTGACTAAGTTTATTCACTACCAGACCGGTGGAGGTGGCTCGTGTCAGACTATGATCCGGGAGGTAGTCGATTGGATACCCGCCTTCAGCAAGCAGTCGGTTCGAAAGCAGTTTAAGGGCAATCCCTAGACCCAAATATGATTTCTAAAGAATGCAGTAAAGACGTCTGAAAAGTTAGTAGAATGTAAGAGGGGCTTAATAAAAGAGCGGATTATTTTTTTGAAATTTTTTGACGGGACATAACCTCAGAATCAACAATTATATTCAAATTACTGGAATCAGTTGTTCAAGTTCAAAATTGAATTTTGAGCAGCGGTTTTTTGTATATTGTTTTTACACTCCTTTATCTTCAACCTAAATATAAGGATTATTGGTTTTATATGGTTTCAGGCGTTGCACGATTTTTTCCCGTTAAACAGTACAAAATTTGAAATTGTACCGACAGGCGAAAAAAATTGTGCAACGCAACACACCATATAAAACCAATCATCCTTATATTTAAGTTGTAGATAAAGGAGTGTAGAAGAAATATACAAAAAACCGCTGCTCAAAATTCAATTTTGAACTTGAACAACTGATTCCAGTAATTTGAATATAATTGTTGATTCTGAGGTTATGTCCCGTCAGAAAAGCCCCTTTTACATTCTACCTCCTTTTCAGACGTCTTAACTGCATTCTTTGGAAATCATATTGAGTCTAGGGATTGTTCTTAATAGATTATTTTCTGGTTTCTATTTAGAATACTAGCCGTTTATTCTGACGTATTGTGTAATAAAGGACTTAATAAATGGTGACATATTTACTCAACCTTGTCTGTATTAATCGTAGTTAACAATGCATATGGTAAAAATTTCAAAATTGCACCTTGAACTAAAGGTTTAACAAGTAAATCATATGTGTTTATTGCATCGTATATGTATACTTAACACGATTTACTAGTTTCATGGTTACTTAAGGTCATTTACACAACTCAAGTGTTTGAAAATAATAATTTTAAAAGCGGATAGAGATAAGAATAGTGATTACTGCTTACACGACGCTAATTTGGAGGTCAGAGGTGCTATGGCGCTCGCCGTTAATGAGAATTATTATCATGGTATGTGAAAATTCACCATTATTACAATTAACTAGACACTCCTGTGGTAGGTCAGGGCGGCAAGAGCCCCATCCCAGGGCAGTCAAAGTCTTTATGCCAGAGTAATGAGTGCATGTGTCCTGTGTATTTAACATGGTTGAAAGCTGAAGGCCAACATTATTCAACGACAGGTGTGCTTCAAGTGAGAAGCGCAGGACTACGATTTAGAAAGTCCCTGGTTTGAATTCCGAAACTGGAAATCCTGACTGAAAAATATGGCAAGGTTTTCTTCAGTCACGATTGTGAATGCAAGGGATTGAGTCCTCTTAAACATCCCTTGGACATTCCCTTTTCAATTGACCTAGCTCCAAAATACTTACCTACAAAAAGGTAGGTAATTGGATTTAGAGAAGGAATTCAATGAAGTGATTGTACAAATTAAGTATTTAAAAAAAAATCACCCCCTAATATCTTCGCATGGTTCGTTGCACGAAGGCCGACTCCTTCACAGTGTGTTTATTTCAGATGCCACGAAAAGGTATTTAAATTCATGGCAATACCTAACACCATAGAAGTCTAAGGACTAAGGAGAGCATAGCCATATGATTTCACCACATGAAGTAAGATAGGGATAGTGAGATAGAACTTCAATGACCAGCACTAGGACGTCAACAACTAGTCAAGAAGACAACATGAGCTCTGACACGTCGAACAGGGCACCTCAGGTTGCCCGGGATAGTTTCATGACAGATACACACACACTAAAGTTGGAAGAACGAATGACTTATACACCCCGCCCGGTCAGTACCACCGCCAATACCAGCAGTGTCAACGCGATCATGCTTGCTGAGTGCTCGCCAACGAACTAAGCTCCAACTAGCGCACGACATACGACACACGTGGTGTCACCGCCCCAGCCCCAGACTCACCCGGTACCACCGCCAAACCAGCAGTGTAACGCGATCATGCTGCTGAGTGCTCGCCACGACTAAGCTCCAACTACCCACGACATACGACACACGTGCTTTTATGCGTGACGTGCCTGCGCTGTCCAGACGTATGCATTAAGAATTCGTCAAGTGTTATCAACAACAAATAATTAATCAAAGAAAGCAACGATTCGAGGAAATAATACGCCAATAAAAAAATATTAACATAGGGAATGCTGCTGGTATTTGTAAGGAATTGTAAAGGTAATAAAGTGATACATATTTAATTTTTCATTCATTCTGTCGATAATGGTGTCATAGCTCGAAGAAAGCGATAACATTGAATGCACTTTTATTGTTTGGCGATGTGACATTATTTAGCCGAATAATATCGCAGTTCGGCAGGAAAGCGAGCGCTGTCAAACGAATCGTAACCATTGCGTATCCATCGGATTAAATGCATTGTTGATTACATAACTTTACTTCCAAATATCACATGTATTCCAATGAAATGAAACCCAAGTTCAAGAATAAAACCATGATAAATGCTAGTCACATGGGAAGAAGAATAAAAGACTAGACAGAATAATGTTGATTTGAGGTAAGCGAGTTCTGTGCTTATTTATTTAATTACAAATATTAGGATTTGAGTGCAATAGTTATTGGATGAGCGAAGCGAAGGCTTTAATTTCACTGACCCCCCCCCCCCAAAAAAAAATTAGCCCGGATGTTTTTTCTTTCTTTTTTTCTGTCTGTTTGATCGCGCTCTACCGGGTAAACGATATATGCGATCTTGATGAAAATTGGAGGGGACCTTCGAAATCTCTCAACTTAGACCTGCCACGTTTTTGGGTATAATTGAAGAAATATTTATCATGAATATCGTATCTTTACGATTTTTTTCGATTTTTAATGCGATATTTTCCGTGATATTTGGGCCAATTCTGACTAGACGGGTGGAGCTAAAACGTTCATATTTCACATGGATATTATGGTTATGGTGATGTATTGCGTTTTGAAAGAAAAAGTTGAAAAAGTTTGCCGGAATCCATAGAAATAAAGGTTTTAATATAAGTTTTTTTTAGGCGTATAATAATTAACAATTAACTATAGAAACTTGAAAACAATCACCTACAATGCGTTCCAGAAGCAATCTTCGGGCCTCCAGATATTTTACATTCTTCTTTTAACTGGTATGACCATAGCAATTAAAACTACTTTATATTTACAAACATCTTAATTTAACAAAAATGTTTTTGCAAAGGGACTAGAAAAAGTAAGGAGATTCCATGCATACTAAAAACTTACAAAAAAGCTCATCCATCAACGCGACTACAAAAAGCGTTCGCGAAGCGGCCAAGTTTGCAAAATGTTCAACATATTATTGCAATTTTTCTCCTCAAAATAACTTAATTAAATAATTAATATTTAGGGCCTACGTTTTTTTTTTTGTAATATGTGTATATGATATGCTTATACTTGAAGTGTAGCCTACTTTTTGTTATGTGTGAAATTACTATTGCAGTGCGAATTCAAATTGAATGTCAATGTTATGGACTATTATTCACAGTCTTCATTTTGATCTGGTTCTCCTTAATCCTGGAAACTGGGGGAGGGGGGGATTTAGGGGAAAGGCTTTAACGATCCATGCAAATTTACCTTTCAAAATAAGGGCTACTGTTTCTAGTTTTGTTTATTATAAAAAGCTCCTCAATTTCTACTGCAATGATGTCAAAGATCATTAAGTAATTCATTGGTGATTCCTAACATAAGTAAGAAAAATCCACAACATAATTATGGACTTATTTAACAATGAACTGTTTTACAATATCTCCCATGGAACTGAATATTCTACAAAATCTTTTAAAATTGTTGAAAGCCACATATACCTTTCATCATTCTTAGTGGTAATACGACTGTAGCCGAAATATTTTTGAAATGTGTTTTTATTTTGAAAATATTTTATTCTTCTCGTCTCATTATATTTTAAGGTTAATTATTGCAAGCCCTATATATTGCATGTGGTCTCACAAGATACTTTTTTTTTATAAGACAAAATTGGCTAAAACTTTATTGAGAAACACCATAGTCGGTTCATTAAATATGCATTACTTGTTTCTAAGTAGATTAAATAATATAACATCCTTTGTTATTATCATGCCGCCAAATTGTTTTAGTAAAAAACGTTTTCTGAAGATACGTAAATTGTGAATTTCCTTGCGAAGCATGTTATATCAATCTCTCTATGTTGTTAATTGTTATGAGAATAATAATAGTAATTGCGTGTTTATTAATCAGCACACTAAGTACTTTAATAGCAGTGTTTATTTATTGTTATCTTACAAGCAAGTGCAGGTCATTAACAACTACTTTGATATCGGAATGTGACAAGCCAAGTGAATGCTTTGACACGTTGCCACAGTTAACGGCGTTAAGGGGCTACTGTACTCGCATCACAATTTTCCATGTGACATCGTTGTACTTGAAATCTTGTGAGCTTGACTTATTTTATGTATAAAAATATTTTATTACACATGTTAAATATTTACGTCTCCATCCTGTGTTGCCGTTTTGCAAATATTTTATAATTTTGAAGAATATCCGACATTATTATAGTTGATTAACTTGAGAGAATTTATTTCTATGAACTTTTGTTATATAATTGGTAACATAACAAGATGTAATTTTCAATACTGTAGAGAAATAAAATATCAATTATATAAGTTTCTATGCCCAAGAACGTATACGGGTTTCCAGCGGACCACGAAACCCCTTATTAAGTACCTAGTGAATAGTGATGCCGATAGAAGTAGCTCACACACACGAGAAGTCACCTCACTGAAGGGTCACATGGTTTGCATGGTCATCTGAGGGGAAAGTGGCGCCTTAAAGCCAACTTCGCCAAGCTAAAGATAATGTAATGGTCAACTGGTTGAAGTGATAGCGGTAGCTCAATAAGAGCACGGAAGCCAGTTACGGCCTAATCAGCCTAGGTGAGAGCAATGTGAGTTTCATGAGGCTTTGCAATATTACATTATCAACCCCAGTTTGCGGCTTTTTAGACTGTTAATACTTGTTCATTTCTACTCGACGTTCGTTTCTTGAAGCCACGTTGCTCACCACATCCATGAAACACGTTCAAGATGATCCCACCTTTTTTTTATTTATTACATTCCCAATAGCAATTTCCTCAATTTCTGATTTTTTACAGATATTTTAGTTGAAACGAATTATTTAGCAAGTAAACAAGTAATAGCTGAGTAGTCTAAGTTCTAGTTAAAGTTAAAGCTAAAGTTTATGTGGGGACTTCATCACTTATTTGGATTAAACATAAATCTCAATTCACCCTTTGAATAATCGAGGGTTAAGTGCAATTAATAAATCGATAAGAATAAGAAGAAAAATAAATTAACTTAAGTATTTTGAATTAATTTCCATCAAACATGAACGCATGTTACGATTTTAAACCGGTTCATCAAAATAGCGATATTAAATTTATGATATAAAGTACAACGAAAATAATTCACAAATATTAACAGAAACCTAGAACTCATTTAATAACCAAGTTTGGTTATTCCCTGACTTCTGTTTCTGATTTTTAGCAAACCTTACATTCTTTGAGTTGTTTGATGTTGTTTGTCTAAATAAATCAGTTTTCGTTTTCGACTTCAGCGACTCGTCTTATAGATAAATGAATAAACACATTTGTCCAGTATATTGGATTCAAATAAACATGAAACATTGTAAAATTTACAGTTAAGTTATGTAAAAAGAACTTCAGCCTCTGAAAGTAGTCATATCAACATGTTGGCCAATTTGAACAATTTAATCGAAACTAATATATAACTTGAATGAAAATACAGTTATCGGATTTGGGTAGTAACTAATTGCAAAGTTGGAGTTGTGCTTCATTGAGTGTCAATAAAATGTCAATACGACTGAACAGGAGAGTAGGAAAAATATTAAAACACCGGATTATCAATCTCTTGCTTACTTCATTTGCCGATTGTGCCATGAACATTTACCCATAACCCTTCCTTAACACAGTGATAAGTAATTGAAAAATTAAGTAATTCACAGATGATGACTTTCAGTTTTAATTAGTTCTTTTAAATCCGTAATGTATAATTGTATATACCATGTTGTTCTTCGAGTGTGTCCTTGAAGGATGATCATCTTGGAAGTTCTAGGAGATCCTGCAGCTCTTGGAGACGATGACCGATGCTTGAGTGACATACACCATCACATCTTAATACCGTAACTGGTTAGGTGCATGGCTTGTGACGAAGATCTGTCCATGTAGACGGATATCGCTGGAAACAACATTCATTTGATAAGATCATTGCTCTAAGCCTACATAAGTCAATGAATCCAAACGTAAAAACAAGAACAAACCTTACCTGCTTCTGGCCGGTTCTGAGTCTACGATGTGAGTGCAAGAGGCACGTTGAAATGATCGACGATGGATGAAGGCAACTCAGGTAGAGAACTCTGGATACGAACTTGGAATTCACGAGTATCATGAACAGGGATGCCTGTAGAAGCTAGTGTTCTCCAGAGCACTGGTGTTTATAGTGGAGGGATGCAGTCGAGTCGGTCCAGGCTACTGTGAGCACTAAGCAAACATATACTACTTCACACAATCAACATTACATAGTGCATAGTTCAGATAGGTGTGTGCTCAGAGGTCCCTACCTAAGGGAACGAAGACGAGGGGCATGCATGCCTCTAGCATATCACCTACCAGACCTCGTGCACTATATAATGTCCCTTCTCCCTGCGAGATGAACTCAGATTCTTCCGCCTGGACCCTGTAAGAGAAGACATCCACAACACATGGAACATGGTCGTCCTTGGCGCCTGGCTGTATAGCAGAATCTACTAGATATACGCCGGTGTTCCTCCAGGTTAGTAATATATCCTGTAAAACACCTGGAAGCTGATGTGATTAGTCAAGGCGTTACAACATGTGAACTTCAGTTGGGTGTGTGCTCAGAGGGTCCTACCTAAGGGAACGAAGATGGGGGTCATGCATGCCCCTGGTTACACACCGATCTGAAGCAGCACATTGTTATTATGCCATCTACCAGAACCTACCATATTATCCTCAAACTGGTCGACTGCTCGAATTTTCATGTACAATTGTACCATCTTCATCTACTTGAGCATATGACACTTGATAAAAATTCAATCTTCTTTCTTTTTTTGTTTCTTCTTATTCGTTAAAGGCAACAACACTGTATCACACGGAACGCGTTATAAGACCCAAGAAAACAACTGGAAACAAGCTTCAAATTACCGTTCTTACTATCGAATTTGTAATTAATAGAGGTACGTAAAAAAATAAAGTAAAAACACAATTCATCATAGCATTTTTTTAAAGAAAATGCTTACAATTGTTAGGTCTTTAACTCAAAACGGTGTTTTTACACACATCGATAAAAAAATCTGTTTCTGTTTCTTCTTCTGCTTTAAAATGCACTAAAACTGTATCACACGGAACTCGTTATATAAGACCCAAGAAAACAACTTGAATCTAGCTTTAAATGGCCGTACTTACGATCCATTTTGTGATTATTAGACTTATGTAAAAAATAAAAAATAATTTTGAAGTCAAACCACAATTCATTGCATTTAAAAAAAAGTGCTTTCAATTGTTGCGTCTTTAGCTCAAAACGCAATTTTTTACACACATCTATACAAAATCCTAGAAACGCGAATGTACGGCGATGGAGTCGTCTCCCAAGCTAATGGAGTGAACACTCTGGTTTCTTTGCTTCTATGTTGACCAGCGGCCAGATTCATACTTGAAGGCAAGAAGACAAACTCAATCTGAAACAACGGGTTGTTGTCTGTCCAGCACTTTCTAGCGGTGCCGTTATAAGGTGCGCGGAATCATGGCTATAAATACTGGAGGAAGATACAAAACATTCTATTTAGCATCATTTGATCGGATAATAATACTTTATTGAAATTTTGAACAAACGTTGATTTGTAATAAGTAACATCCTCACATTAAACTTGACGTTAATTTCCCAAAGAATAGAGTACAAACCTACTAATAAAGGTTCATTAATCGACATTAAAGTGAAACGCAATAATTTTAAATTGCCGACATGATATACCAAGTAATTATACAAGCTGGGTGGTAGAAAGGTAACACCAGAGAAGGACAGTGCCGGACAAAACAACGAACCGTATAGTGTGCCTATGCCAAGATTTCCTCAAGTGTCTACAAGCTCATCAAACACTACGAGAGGGTACGTGTTAGTGGGGCCCTGCCTAGTGTGGGTACGATGACGAAGGGACACGACGTAATACCACGCACGCACCCCCGGCTCCCTATACACACTAACACCTATACACACTATACAAGCTCATCAAACACAACGAGAGGGTACGTGTTAGTGGGGCCCTGCCTAGTGTGGGTACGATGACGAAGGGACACGACGTAATACCACGCACGCACCCCCGGCTCCCTATTATACAACATCTCCTAACACACTTCATACTTGGTGCAAATAATCGCATAGGCACAAGCACACTTAAGACTAGTGTAGTTTTGTTATCCTACTATGAGAAGTTCAATGAGACGTTCTAAGATGGAATCAGGTAGAGGATTGTAGACCGCACGGCTTTCCAGAGGATGATGACACGATACTGAAACGAAACCACAACATTATTAAAAATCACAATCACAATCACTAAAACAGTCAAACATAATATCCCAATGCCCAACTGACAAAATTTATTATTGATACATGTTTTATGAATTGCAAATCAATGGTGGAAACAGTTATATTAGATTTAACATTCTGACATGAAATGATTAGGCCTACACATAAATCACCCATCCATCAACTTTATTCTGAATCAAATAAACAAAGTTGATTATTTATTAATCGATTGTTGACTAGCTATAGATCACTGTTCGCAAGTGTAGTATGCAGTGGTTGCGGAAACCAAACGTAAGTGTTCTTTGTCAAACGAAACGACATTCCACTGCTTCACAGGTTTCACGACAGATCCGTGGTCCACCACCGCGGCTCATGCGAAACACACGGGACTGATTCGTGAGGTCTTGAGGTCGTAGGAACTTAGAAAAGGGGTGAATCCCCCCCCCTCCTCCCCCACCCCCTCACTTCTTACCGTGACTCCAGAATGTTAAACACCGGCTACAAAACTGAAAAACTAGAGCAGTCGGTTTACCTAGGGGAGGGCTCTGTGTTCCTATGGTGCACTGACTATGGCTAGTTGGAAGGATGAACAAGCTAACCCTTTCACTGTTGGTGAAAAAAACTAAAGAAATACCCCTGCGTTACCCAAAAATGAAGGGTTAATAAGACAGAAGTTAAATTCGCAGACTTATAAAAAAATATTCTGCCGACATATTTTTTAAAACTGATCAAAGTATGTTTTTTTTTCAAAATCTTGAAAAGGTAAAATGGTGGCCATCTAGGTTTTTGTGTGTTTTCTTAGAAGTGACTAGTGCACTAGAAATTGGAAGTTGGAGCATACTGAATTTTGACCCAGATGTAAAATTGTCATGACGTTATTGTTTAGGGATAAAATTTGTAAGATGATGGAATTAATTTCACACACAATCATTCAAAATGTTGACTTTATGATTCAAATTTACAAAAATTTGGATAATTTGCATAGCCTCCCACAAGAGTTGGAGAAAGTCAAGACGATTTTTCCTACAGACAGTATTTTTTTTATAAATAGGTTATGTGATGTACTAATGTACTTTATTAATTCTCAACATTTTTCGAAAAAAACTCAAATTTTAAAATGATTTAAGTTAAAATATATGCATATACATATATACATATACACACAAACACACAGACTCAACCAAGAAACTCAAAATAGATACGTTACTTCAGATAAATATCCAATTTCAAAATTTTCAATTTTCTCAAATAATTTTCGAAAGTTATGACTTCAGTATGATTCTGCACACTCATTGGGCTCATTGCCCATGAGATGAAATGTATTTGTCGGTCTCTGTGGGGGACAACTCGTAATCTGGGGTCAGAGATGGGGTCTTGTTTGGGGAAGCCAGACTTTTTGCCTTGGGTTCGAATTGGCACTTTAGGGAGGCGATATTTTCGAGACATTCGACCCGCGACCGGGTAAACGGTTCTCCGTCCTCTCCGCAGAGAGCAGCAGCGTACAGCGTGACTCCCTTGGTGACGCGGCAGCAAGTAGTTTCCACTCTCTCCGCTAGGTGTCGGGCTGCCAGTCTTTTGCCGGACATTACACACACCGTGCCGTGTACCTTGCAATAATCAACAGCTTGAGATTAACCGCTATCCTTTACCTCGGCTTCGGCCCTCCGGCATTTCTTGTCTTCCTATGTAAATCAGTTTTATTAACTGGATAGGATAGACGTTTTAAATGAATGACTGATTCGCCGTCGGTCCTAGGACTGGCGGTGCAGTGCGACGACGACACCCACTTCGGTGGGAAGGTCCTTTTAAGGACCATATAAACACAGTGATGATCATGGATCTTAGACATGATCTGTGAGAGTGTACTGCCCACTTCGGGGGAAGGTCCTCTTAAGGACCAAAGGTTGTGAGAGTCTACGGCAAGATCATTGATCGCGGGGACAATGCGATTGTTACATTAATATTTACAATGTTGATAATTTATGTAGGAGTTATTTCAATTTCATTTTATCGCAATTATTTATATAATTGCATTTCTCACTAATTCACTGAATCTAAATCAAGACTTTGTGCTAGATGGTTATTTTTGTGGAGTTTTGCTTTCTCAAGCACACTTTATTGAAGTAAAAAAAACTTAATATTTTGACTCTACATGGTAATTTGTAACAACACTAACATACAAAAAAGAAAACGACCAACAGCGACAATCGACATGATAACCTCATATTAATCAGAACTATCCTTGCAATACTATCCTTGGTTTCTACGTAGCAACTAGAATGAATTTTCATTCTCATAGGATGTGCACCTTTTAATTTTAATAATAATTTTCGTGGGAAGCCTGACCAGGGTGCAATTCATGCCCCAGGTATGTTGCGGATAGGACAATGGTGAAGGGATGTTCGAGGGCGCAATCCCTTGCATTCGCATCAACGACTGAGGAAAACCTCAGAACCTTCAATCAGGATCGCCGGTCTCGACGGGCTTTGAACCCGGGACCTCCGAATCAGAGTCGCGCGCGCATCGCTCGAGCCAACACTGCGCACCTTGTGATGTAAAGCAAGGGCATAATGAGCTGAAAGTTAGGGGCATTGCTAGAGGTGCATTCCGGAATATCGGGAACGGATTCGACTATCGAGAATTTGAATTACCGTCCGCAATCCATTTCATTTAAAAAAAAAATTATCGTGGGAAACCTGTTATAGGTTGCAATTAGCCCCTCTTCAGGTGAACTAGGTATGTGCGGATAGGAAATTGTGAAGGGATGTCCGAGGGCTGTTTAAGAGGACTCAATCCCTTGCATTCGCTTTAACGACTGAGGAAAACCTCGGAAAAAACCTTCAGTCAGGATTGCCGGTCTCGACGGGATTCGAACCCGGGACCTCCCGAATCAGAGTCAAGCGCTTAGCGCCCGAGCCAACACTGTCGGTATATCATAAAACATTATAAACCAAACACATTTTTAATTTCTTAAATCATGGTGGGCATCGTGGTAGAAATGATGGAGGAAGGTCTTGATTTTACACTTTTCCAGATTTTAAGATTTGAAATATGAATATTTTTGTGGGGAAATTAAATTCCACTGCCCCAATTTGGTATTGCGAATCCAAACCAAACCAAACGTTTAGATTAGTTTGTCTATATCGCATAGCGTATATTAATTCTAACCTGCCTCTCTTCAGGTGATAATAATAATTAAGTACAGTATGGGAACGTCTAGGGTTACGCATGCTGTAGGACTAAAACCCAGCATTTGCCTGTTAACTTCAGGTACAACCTCCAGTACAGGTCGACGATGTCAAGACTCTTGACTCTTGACTCAAACCAGTGACACCTTGAATGTATTTAATTATTTAAAGTCCATCATATTTTTGTTAGAAAATGAGCTATCTCTAGAAGTCATAAAGCTAAATGCTGGCGTTTAATAAATAAATCAACTCAATAAACACGTTTTTTATAATTAAGGTTTACCTTCTTTACCAGGTTTCATTACCAAGACATTTGTCTCGTTTTGCATTGCATAATAAAAAATTGGTATTATGGATAGAAATAATTCCAGCTACAATTGAATAAAAACTCCCAGTTCAGCAACAAATACATAATTTCGGTGTTGCTCAATATCGATTTTTTTATCTTGTATAATCCTCTAAGAAATGGATTAAATGAATATTTCAAAATTAAGCGTGCACCTACAAAAATGGTCGTAGCTCGGTACCTGTTCAATAGCTTTGAGTCTTGGCAGTAATATAATAAACTTCTGAATTTTTTAATAGTAAGCTTTGTGTGCTGTACAGCGGGCTGCCTGCGCGTCACACTGCAGGCGTAGGGCGTACCGTACGGTGCAGCGACCTAGCGTCGATAACTAGAACTGCGTTGTCAAGCCACCGTCTTACGAGCCCTTGAGACGCGAACAATTAGCACGGGAAACGCACAATTATTGCACTTACAAAAGTGGCTTTTACTCGGTACCATTTCAAGATAAATCTTTCCGCCTTGGCAGAAATATAAATAAACATTTTATACTTTCGCCTGGAGCGATTTATTTATGAGTAATAAGCTTCTTGTGCTGTACGGCGGGCTGCCAGCGAGTCACATTGCAGGCGTACCGTACGCTGCTGCTGCTGCTGCTCAAGCGTCAACTGGATATCAATTTCTTTGAGTCTCTTCACAAATCCGAAAATATTCTATTCCGCGCACTAATTCAAGACATTGCTTTAGCAGAAGATTCTGGATTCGCCCGCAAACGCTATCACTCTCCCGAACTCAACATCGGTCCTCTTGCCAAGAAAGCGTGGGTGCGTCCTCTAATGCCTGATCTCGAACTTTCATCTGGAGTGGGTGTGGTCGCGGATCTGTTAATTGTGCACTTAAGTGTGTTGGCGCCTTGTTGACGTTGAAATTACATTACTTTGGTAATGATTTGTTTACTGTTTTGTTTATGATTATGTTTTATTTTCAAAGAAGCACTTTAAGACACAACTCTTAAGAAACACTGTACAACATAGGCCAAATGTGTCAGTATCACAGTGTAATACAATAACATACGGGTAGAATATACCCGATGTTTAATATCGGCTTATTGGAACAAGTAATACGCGGTGATAAATAAAGTGATACATTTTTTCATAACGCTCGCGCAGGTTCAATATGTGTTATTTTTTTTTAAATGGTTTAAAACTCTGGGGGATCCACGGACCCAATTAAAATTTTCCTAAATATTATTTTAACAAAACATCGGACATAGAGGTCATCGAAATGATCATCAATTAAGTTAAAAGTAGCCTTCTAACCTAAAAATTATGAGCAGGAATCTGTGCCGTGTATACGTCACAAATTTCACTATAATCGTCTATATTAGGCGCACTGCCTCAACGGTGCTGCTCAACCGAAAAATAAATCAAAAATAGTTTTGGCAATGTCAGATGATCATAGTTGATGAACTATGTCCGATGATTCGTTAAAATAATATTTAGATTTTTTGTTTTTTGTTTATGGATCCCCCATAAAGTCATGTTATTATAAACAATATTGAGCACACAAATATTGACTGTTGACGGTTAACCATTTCCCAGTTGAAGTATAAAACAATCGAGCCTTAGGAGACTTGCAATTAGGTTAAAGGTTATATATAATAAGGGTTATAGCCAAAAGGCTGGTCAGTAACAATTTCCATAAAAAAAAATATTAGCCGAACGGGCAATAAAAGTCATATTACACCAATAATGATTATCAATAAAAACAAGTAGATTGCTAGTCAGTTACTTATGAATGACAAGACAGCTGATTAAGGCTAGGTCAGGTACATACGCCTTGTGACTAGCTATACAACCATATGCAATGCATTGCACTCCTGACATTGCAGGCCAGTGAACTCTGCGTGGACTTATGCCTCCGCGTGGTAGACATGTCATCACATGCATTCATTCGAGCGCATGTCTTGTCTTTTGACATAAGCGTTCGATTCCAATGCGGTTTTCGCCATTGACAATTATTCAACGATGCGTACTATCAATTAGTTGCAAATTTTCATAAGGTCATCCTAGCTGAATCTAAATGAAATGAGTACAATAATTCCCGTCACATATACTTGACACTTCGTATAATAACGTAAGAATGAAATACACATACGATCATCATCATAGCATTTTACATAAGTTGACTCTAGAAAAAATATTAAATTACATCACGTTTTCCGTACCGTACTAAGAATCGGTCAGATCGAAAGAAAAAAATTAAAGTCAGTCTCCATTTTATGATTGATTTACGATAAATGTTGAAAATCTGCTATATATAGGGCATACATTCATCAGTTATTAGCAATTCACACAGTTGTGATCACATGCCATGTTTTATGACTGCTGGAATAGGAACCCGTCTAGCGTCAAATCAGACCAATTCCCTAAGTCAGTACAACTTACTACAACTACAACAACATACAACGGTAGAATGAAATCCATTGATTAATTATAATTATATTATTGATTGAAGCATTTTAGTGTTTAACAATGTCAAAGACTGAAAGCGTGGATTTGTCTTGGATTTGGGATTTTCTAAATCATGGAATGCATATTGTGTACTAAAAACACTCGGTAGTATATACCTAAGATAATTAGCTATAGATTACAAGGGAAAATAATTATATAACGATCGTTTAAAACTAAATACTTCCTGATCTAATCAACGAACATAATAGTATTGTCCACATATTGTTCTAAACTATAATTTGATTCGATTTAGGACATTACTGTTACACCTAATAATCGTTTTACTCGTTTGTCAGCCAATCTTATACCACATAAATCAATCCAAACTTTCTGTCCGGCGACTAATATTAATGAAGTGAAATATTATGTATTACTCATGAACAAAATTATAGTTTCAATCTCATCTAGCCATGTAGCTAACAGTCTAGAACGATTTTATACAAAATTGGGCATTAAAAAATTGAGTGCACCGAAATTTGAACTTGGAAATTGCTATGTGAGCCCACACCCATATCCACTCAACCAAACATCTCATGACTCAGCTCTGTTATGTTGCTGAAACTAAATCATTCTAAATTCTCATAATTTGAATACTTTGGTCGTATGTTCTGTACAAAGGGCTTTGGATTCCTTCTAGAACTGGACTGGACTCCACCGTTCACCTTCACCGCGGCTGCTACTCAGTCATACTACAGGGGTGGTCGCAGCCGGGTGATCTATGCAGCAGAGCTCCGTGAGCCGCTGTACCAGAAGAGCCTAGCTGCTGAAGCGCTTTACTATCAAGTGAACTTTTGAAAATTCTCTTCTTATTTTTATTCTCTCATAATTCATAATTGAATTGTTCATAATTATCCATAGTAAGTTAAGCGTATTGATGTGCGATTTAACGTAGGCTGTGAGTCAAACGTCTCGACACATCATACATCCGTGCTGGGTAAGTCGTGCTTTATTTATTTTGAAGCTTTTTAGTGAATATTTCACATCAGGATTGGCATGAAAAGTGTAGAATATATATTATTTGAGCTCATTTTCCCCTAAACATTTTCTCGCTGTTTTCTAAATTTGTCATAGACGGGTAGAATTTCGTAATTGTATTTTAGGACAGAGGAAGTTCTACAATACATACAAGGCAAATACATTTCAGATTCAATAGTGCTTAAATATGTTGTTGTGAATTTGACCTTTGTTGGGCTAAGACATACTCATACCTCAGTAAAAATAAAATCTCTAGATTAAAATATATTATTTGCTAGCATATTTGTACTAAAGTATCTAAAATATACAACCCCCGCCAAGGGCACTGTACACAGTGCGAGAAGTTTTAAGGGTACTTGTTCATTAACGGGACTCCCTCCAAAAAATGTAAAAATTCAGTAAAAACATATCATTAGACAATCATAACTACTACATCTACTCCATCTGAGTTTCAGGAGGTCAGGAAAACACAATTATTTCAAACAAAGCCTCGAAAACATCCTGTCTGGCTACATACTTTGCGCCAGGAGTGACACGGCCTACGCCAACATACTCCACCTACAAAACCTTTAACGTCGCTATTTTAAATATAAAGGACTGTCAATGGAAAAGTACTTTCGTTTAAAATAGCGACGTTAAAGGTTTTGAAGGTTCATTTGGTGTCTGTGAACGTCAATGTCAGCGGCACGGCGACGACTGCTCTCATGTAGGCCTATGCGTGTGAGTCAAGTTTACTGTCAGAGTCATATTCAACTTCTCGCAAGCTGTAATTATTTATTGTAAACAGAAATAAGTAAAAAAACGACGATGGGGGGGACCAATTAACAAAAAATTGAGGGATGCTAGGCTCAACTTCTATATCTCACAGCATTCCCAGCCGAAGAATTTTTAAAAAGAGCTAATTGGCTGTCTTTTTTTTTTTTTTTTTTACAAATTTTTGTCTTTACCATAACCTCAAAGCCCTTGTAAAATATGAACGTTGTAGCCCCAACCGTTTAGTTAGAATTGGCCCAAATATCACGAAAATATCGCATTAGAAATAGAAAAAAATCGGTTAAGTACGTTATTCATGAGAATATTTCTTCGATTCTATACCCAAAAACTTGGCAGATCTAAGTTCAGAAATTTCGAAGGTAGCCTCCAACTTTCATCAAGATCGCATTTGCCGTTTGTCCGGTAGAAAGCGAACAAACAGACAAAAAGAAAACAATAAAACATCCGAACTATTTTTCTCGGGGTAAGTGAAATTGAAGTCTTCGCTTCGCTCATCCAAAAACTTTATGGGAAAGTTCGAAATCACTAAACTTATAGATATGATTACTAGGAAACGCTTAAGTCCCGCCGCGTTGATGGATGAGCTTTTTAAAGTTTTTAGTTTGCGTGGAATATCTTTACTTTTGCAAGTGCTTTGTTTTGTTGCCTACGCATTGTAGGTGATTGTTGCCAAGTTTCTATTGTTTCTTGTCAATTGGTATTATTTACCGTAAAAAACTTATATTAAAAGCTTTATTTCTATGGATTCTGGCTAACTTTTTCAACTTTTTCTTTCAAAAGGTACTACATCACCATAACCTTAATGTCCATGTATAATATGAACGTTGTAGTCCCACCCGTTTGGTCAGAATTGGCCCAAACGGCACGAAAATATCGCACAAAAAATCGAAAAAAATCGTAAAAGTACGATATTCATGAGAAATATTTCTTCGATTGTACCCAAAAACAATACAGCTCTAAGTTCCGAGATTTCGAAGGTCCTGCCAAATTTTCATGAAGATCGCATATGCCGTTTGCCCGGTAGAGAGCGAACAATCAGACAAAAATACAAAAAAAAAAAAAAAAAAAAAACACCCGAGTTAAATTTTTTGGGGGGTCAGTGAAATTGAATTCTTAGCTTCGCTCATCCAATTATATTGGGGACAATCGAAGAAATATTTCCCATAAAAATCGTACTTTTAAGGCAACGATTGGTCAATATTATGAACTTGCTGCCGCGCACCTTTTCGCGGCTGGCACAACGATGCGTGTGTCGGTTCTCGATCTCTATCAGACTCGCAGTCTGTCGGCTCGCATTGTTGAAGCTCTTGTCTCGATAATGACGACAATGACAATGACGACAACAATGACGCCACGAAACAGTTTTCATTGGTCAAAAATAATTATCCGTAAAAGCTCATCCATCCACGCGACTGGAAAAAAGCTTTTGCGAAACGGCACAGTGTACAAAGGACTATGGTTCAAGGTAGAGAGAGGTCTGAAACAAGGGAGTGTTCTGTTCTGTCGCCAATAAAAGGAACTTCAATTAGGCTCTAGTTATTGTTTAATATTTATTCATATTCATTTTTTTCAATCGAATCGAAACTTTAATGACTCAGTAACCATCATTCCAAATAACGGCGTGCATACTAATATTACCGAACTACAATAACAAACGTTTTGGGTTTTTTAAACACCAACAAATATAATACTTAATTTTTTCGCACAAGGGAATAAAACAAACCAGGGGAGGGGCTTTGAGCCCCACGACCATTCCCCAAACAAATAGACGCTAACAAGCTGCAAGAAAAAGCATTTTTACCGTAGCTACTTTTCTGAGACGACATTACAGGTCAAAACTTGACAGGCGATGTTTATTGTTCACATAGCCAACAAACTAACCAAAATAATACGAATCGAGTTACTCGGGATGGTTGAGACTTCGTTTTCTGTTTTCACGGTAATTTATCGAACTGTGTGCTCACGTGTGTCACCAATTGACTTGTTACATGACGTCAACTGTCAAATCAATGTATGAACCTCAACTTCAATGTTATAAAGTGTCTCATTATTAACGATTTAGAAAATAAAATTATAAGATTGTCTTGGCGTGCAGTGAATGATCCTGCTGGCTCGATCTTCATCACTGCGTGGAACTGGAACGTACACAATAACGTTTTGAGGGCAAAACATTGACGATTAGAGTCCTATTGTAATCACTGCTTTAATGACGAAGGAATTGTGAATATACGTAAGATAACGTACAATGTTTGGAGAGTACCCGCATATGATATAATTATTAGCCAGGGACTGTTCAGGCTTGCGGACTTCCGGGAGAGGAAATATGTTTTAGTGTTTCTGTTTGTCATTCGAACTGAGCGTTCAATATTGTAGGTAAGCAAACAAGAGCAGCAGTGCGATCACGTAAAACTCCAGAGATAACGATAGAAAACGATTTCTATCGTTATCTCTAGCTACAATAGATAACTTTTGCGATCACGTAACTACATAGCTAACGTTCTCTATAGAAAGCGATTTCTACTAGAAAACTTCTTTATCGACGTACGATAATAATTATCGACGTACATATTATTGTACGTCGATAAATTATCGTACCTTCACAGCCATGTTTACAGCGTTAAATCGCAAATAAAAATCATTGCAAGGCAGTGAAAAAATGAAAAAAGCGGTAAATTCAAATACGTACCAACATGACGTAAATTCATATCGTAGCCTACGTAATAAAATGATAAAAATATAATAATAATAATAATAATAATAATAATAATAATAATAATAATAATAATAATAATAATGGTAATAATAATGATAATAATAATAATATGATAGTGAATTATAATAATAATATAAAATAATCCGCAAGAACATTGCCATTTACTTTTACCGGTTTGTACGCGAGATGTTGACACATGTGAATACAAATATATAATACTAATAATAATATAATACAATAATAATAATAACTAATAATATCAATAATAATATAATATAATAATAGATAATATAATACTAATAACTACTCAATCATTCCTATAATAATAAATTAAAAATAGTTTTAAAAAAATGTCTGTGTATTTTTATTATTCATTGCATAATAGTAGCCCTGGTTACATTTTTTACAAGCCAACTGATTTTTCAAGTTTTATCACAATCCCTGAACCAGCCAGAGAAAAGCTTTATTATTATAGGTATGTTATTGATGTAGAAGACAGGAGTCTTCTTGGGGGGGGGGGGGGGGGGGACACAACCCTATGTTTTGTATGCAAGTTCTACTTCGATTTCCAAGGCAAATTACAATTGCCATCCCTTACAGCCTACAAACATTGTAGAAAAGACTTCACCTTGCAGATATGTTTGGATTGCATGTTTCTATTAGACCACCATTTGGGACGGTATATCTAGAAAGGGATTAAAGTGACCACGATGTGTAGGTCCATAAGTTAACAATAGCAGCTACCAGTTGTGTCAAACTGTTTTCAAATATCGGATTCAGCGTTTTATGGGTAATGGCACTTTCCTCGACAACTCACTCATTGTTTTTCCGATTTGGGTTCTGTAGCAATCATATAAGTGTAAAATAAAAAAACTTGTCTTAATATACCTTTTATAACGTGGAAATGTTGAAACTATTCACAGAACAAGGCATTTTTTACAATTCAAATAATTAGCATGTGTGTGTCTCACATGACACATCTACACAATGCCTCAGAGGTCCTGTATAAATATATAAATGCCTCTTCTATTTATTCATTTAGCCTACACAGACAATTTTGTGTAGTGTTTTTACTGAAATGCAATTAATTGGTTAAAATTACATCTTTTATAATTTTGGCGTTCACTCCTTGTGAAGGACAGAGAGTTTACATTTTTTAAATCTAGGGATGAGGTGGTTTTTAAATACATATTTTAATATCCTAATTGATTAATGTGGTAGCCATACTAAAAGAATATCATATGGGTGTTAGAGGAAAGTAGGCGCAAATGTCTATGAGCAGATTTATTAGAATGTGGTAGGCCTACATAACTAGCTACTATTTTGAGTCTAGAAGAATAATTGCCCTTATATTTTATAGTTTATAAGCATGGCCTCTTGCAGGCATACTACAAAATCCCAATAGTGTCTTTGTTAAAATCATACACTGTTTCTGTTTTTAAGACAATAATATTTCAAATTACATCAAGCAAAATATAAGTAGGGCCTACCTATACAGTAAGGCCTACTAGGTACCTCCTACTGTATATAGCTGTCAAGCCTAGTACTTACTCGTACATATGCTAGGTGGACATATTTTAAAGAAATGTTATTCTACACTAGGAACCTTACAACTCATAGTGTCTTGAAAAGTTGAAAGCTGCATTCTTTAGCACCTTCAACTGTCTGTTTTTCTCTGCAATTCACCTACGTAACTTTTTTTAGCATTATTTCTGGGGGTACAAGTTGAGTTACCAGTATTCATATTATAAATAGTTGGAAATAATTGAAAAATGTAAATCATTTGATCTCAGCCGGGTAATCGGAACCTGGGTCTGTCATATTGGTCTTGAATTACTGTACGGATTCAGTGTTTTGTTGCCTTGAGGTAGGGATATAGATTCTAATATTATACTAATCGCTAAAACCGGTACAGAGATAGCTTCCGTAGTGTCATAAGGTTTGTCTTGTCAGTCCGAGTTTGAATCCTTGCTCACGGCCTGGGGTTTTGGTCGAACTAATGTAACTGTAAGGCAAGGCTTGGGAATAGTTCTCCGAAAGCAAGATAAGGGCCTACAGACTAGGGGCACTGTAGACTAGCTTAGACAGTGATGAGTTAGCTATGGCTAGCCTATGCTAAGGCCATTCCGTCTCAGGGTTGACAATATGACATGCACTATCCTACTACGCAATTCATCACAAAGCATATATCGCAATATGAGATAGCACATAGCATGGTCACATAGGGTGACATGAATTAACTGCGGGTCAAAGGCCATTGTTAGGCCTAGCCCATCCATTATGTGTGTCGGCATAGCCTACCTAAGCCCTATAACCGAATACTAATGCGACACGTAGGTTTAGAGGACCCTGCGATCTATGGCTAAGCATCAAGCCTCTATTCTACTGTAGCTACATTCTATACTACTACTCCTACCTGCCGGGCCTTCAGCTTGACTAGCCTAACACTATGTGATATGACTAGTTCGTATTGGCCCTACAGAAAAATAAATGGGACTTACTACGCCTGGGCCCTATGCCCCTAGCGCAGTGTTTGACAGGACTGTCACCTTCCCATGTAAAGAGGTTATGGTTGTTATGCAGGCCATCATGTAGGCCTAAACACGGCTGACGGGCAGGAAACTCGGATGCGGTAGCAGCTGTGCCAGAGAGGCAATGCAAAATAGTCTTTATAGATTACATATTTCGTACGGCCGTATGGAGCCGGCTATGGCTACACGGTGTGACTAGAGTCCTTGTAATCTAGCCTTCATGGTAAGCTTAAGCACAGTATGTGCTAGGCTTACTACGCCTACGACAACTGGCATTTGAAATATTATTTGATAAAGTTTATTGAACCTAGTATAGTTTATTATTTTTCTGCATACCTTGGTTCTGTGATCTACGTGTAACCAATAACATCTAAGTGCATCATTTTTATTGTTATTAATATGGAAATAGCTGAGGCGGTATTGATATGAAAACAAGTCCGCCATTTGTCATTTGAGCTTTCTTGGGTGACAACTCGTACGCGTCTCCTTTGCTCACGCTACAATTTGTCCTGTAGTTTCGTTGTCTATAAAGAAGTGATGTCACGAGTTTACGTGGTCGGACTTTAAATAAGTTGTCACAGAATTGAGATAGCGATAGAGATCTCATGACTTTCTATAGAAATCTATTTCTACACGCTTACATGCTCGCACTGCAGGAACGTGTGGATGGTGAACTGAACCAATCATCTATATTTTTTTTATCACGTTCTATCTATAGCTCCAACCCATTATTGAACACTGAGCAGCCCTCTTTAATCTGGCAAAACACACTAAATAGAAAAATATATAGAATATATAATACATAGAAAAAAAATCAGGAATATTAAATGAATGATTTTAATCTCCATAAGAGTTTAATTTTTGATGAACCTCATGGATGAGACGATTTATGCCTCTGATGCTTTTCTGACCTCTTGATGTTTATATAGGTTCCTCTCTCGGAAAAGTGTTTCAATTGCTGAACCACATACTTTCTTCATTTTATTAGTCGGAAACACTCCCGTGTGAAATGGGTTTTTATGTAAATCTCCAGAAATTGCAAATCCATCCAGCGGGTATCGGCCCTGGTCTCCCAGATTACCGGTCGAGTGGTCTTTACCCCTAAGTTGATGGATTTTTTAATGTCGGATTGCTTTACATAAAAACCACATACTTCATGAGTACACTCGGCGTCAGATTCGATGGTATCTATATTCGACAATACCCCACCCTGGAGCCACTTCTGACGCCTCGCCGGGTTTACTATCAATAATATCATAATCTCAAATAATAAATATATTATATTAATCATGTTACAATATCATTATTTTTATTTTTTATTTGTAGTTTATGTACCAATTCTATTAATTTCCTTAATAATTTTCAAGTCTTTGCATCTTTTCTTTCAATCCTCCAAATCAGTTTCTAGAAACAAAAAACAGTCTGACCAAAGTGAGAAAACCCATTTACACTGTTAAACTAATATGTGAATCCAATACAAGGAAAACCTATTGCACATCACCATGCTACCAAGCAACAATAGCCAATCATTCTGATAACCACGTGTGCGTCGTGCTAAACTCATGTGTTGATAAGTTTTCACAATGGGAACATGACCTGTGACAGTGCGCTTTCATGTGCTTACTAGGACTGTATAGCGGTTGAGGATAGTTTTTTTGTGAGTCCAAGGGAAGTCAAAAACATTGTAAGACATTCCAGTCATGGTTTCCCGGTGGTGGAGTTGAATCTGATACCCGGTGAAATCAACGTATCAACTTGATTATTATTATACCTACATGCAGTACTATAGAAAATCGTTTGCCCGGTTTGCCACTAATAATTGTCTTGTAAACTGCAAATTCATTCGCGTTTATCAATTTAGGAATGCGCAGCCTACGAGAACTGTTTAGCCGACAGGGATATCTGGGTGATTAGTGAACGCACACATCCACATCTAACCGGGCGTCCACGGCTATCAAGTAAACTATAAATCTTTGTCGGGGAGAGCAACTAAGATTGTTATAAATAATAATTAAATAAATAAATCATTTGAATGTTTAATTTTAAATGGAAACGACGAGTCGGAAGTTATTCACCAGGTCCGCTAATTTATATAACTAAGTAAAATGATAATTTAACAGGGACCGCTTCGCGACTCGCTTTTTTTAGTCGCGTGAGGTGAGCTTTTTAATAAGTTTTTAGTTTGCGGTGGGATCCTTTACCTTTTGCAAGTTCTTTTTGAACGCATTGTAGGTGATTGTTGTCACGTTTCTATTGTTTACTTGTTAATTTATTATTAGATACCGCAAAAAAAAAAATCAAAATTTAAAACTTTTTATCTATGGATTCTGTCTGAACTATTCCAACTTTTTCTTTCAAAGGGTACTACATCACCGTACCCTTATGTCCATGTAAAGATGTAACGTTGATGCCCCACCCGTTTGGGCCCAATCGGCCCAAATGTCACAAAAATTCGATAAAATCGAAAAAACGTGAAAGATACGATATTCATAAATTATAAATATTTCTTTCGATGTACCCAAAAACTGGCATGTCTAATTTTCAGAGATTTCGAAGGTCCCCTCCAATTTTGCAATTTATCAAGATCGCATAATATGCCGTTTGCCCGGAATAGAGCGCGAACAAACAGACAAAAATACAAAATAAAAACAAACAAAAAAAACACCCGAGTAAAATTTTTTGGGGGCGTGAAATTTGGAAGTATTCCTCGCTCATCCAAAAAATAGCAATTGGTCGTAAATGTTTGCCCCGACTGTGGGTGGTTCTGACTCAAAACTCCTGGCTCTAAGCTGTAAATTATACCAGTGCTCCAGCTCTGGGCCATCAAGCAAAAACGATTACTTAATTTTAGATTTTTTGAAACATTTAGATTGTTGAATTTTCTGATGTAGAGCCGAGGTTCAAGCACCCAGGTCGTGGCAAACTTTACGGTAATTTCCTGTCATTCAATTCCTGTCTTTAAAGCTGGCTTATGCCTTTAAATGCAATCATACTTCCCAACTCTGCCTACCACTAAAAAATATTAATTAAATTAAAAGAGTTCTATCTGTTCGCTCTGGTGAAGTGGACTGTTTTGGTCCAAATCGCCTAGATTAGTGAAACGGCTCCGCTTATAACATAACTGAATATAATTTACAATACTAACACTGGGATGTAATTAATCATATTTGCTGTATTGTATATTGACTGCTTTCATCTGGCTAAGTCTCGGACTGTTTTGTCCCTAGTAACTAAAAAATTCAAATATAACAACAACAAATATTGCCTTCATGTCCTTCTAAGGTAATGTCAAGTCCCGTTCAATAAAGGGTTAAATTGTCAGGTCTCTCAAGTGAAAATCAAACAACTATCCACTAAGCGATTTTAAATAAATTAAACTTTTAACTACTAACTATTCATCAAAGAAGATTCAATAGCTGGCTGCGGATTGTCTGTGTAGACGGAGGTGTATTTCATAGTCAGAAACCTAGACTCACCAACAAAACATCCCCCACAGTTTAAAACGGTCTCCACTTTGACCCATGTAACCTGACCCGTATTGACCCTGAATATAGGTTATATTGTTGCGTTCGTTTGTAACTTCAAATGGGCATAGCGGTTCAACGGAACCTCAAAATGTGGCATTTGTGAAATAATATTTAAAAACATTCTCTGCAGTGCAATATTCTCAAATTGCAAATGTGAGGAAAATACTTTAGCTGGTACCTATTCTTGAAACAATTTTTATCATTGCCTAATTAAATTGAGTTTCCGTTGTTTTATTTCGCAAATAATAGCATGCATTCGATTAAAAACTATCGCTGTGCAAAATGCCCAAAATGGTTATCGTCTGAACGAACTTGCATGTAATGTTAATCATATCACAAAGTATTGAGATTTTATACGATAACAAACATGCATAACATAAAGTGGTGCAAACGCATAAGGCATAACGCATGGCATAACATTTAAAATTAAATGTACAATCAATTTACTTTGGCGTTTTTGGATGAGCGTAGCGAGCGTAGCGAAGATTCCATTTCACTACACTGGAGAAAAAAATCCGGAATGTTTTTTTTTTTTTCTGTATTTTTGTCTGTTTGTCCACACGATTCCGGCTAGACCGATACTAAACCGATACTCCGATTGGGGGCGGAATGAAATTTTATGGAGACCTTCGAATCCGACTTAGAACTGCCACGTTTTTTGAGCGCAAATCGAAATTATTTCTTATAAAAAACGCAATTTTACGATTTTTTTCGATTTTTTTAAACTTTCTCGAACTCTAACACCTACATGCTTAATCCGATTTAATGATTTTTTTTACAAACCTTAATTTTATGAATTTAGATATTCGTGTAAAATTGAGTAACAATCGAAAAATATAATTTCTCATGAAATCGAAATTTTATGACGGATTTTTCTTTTTTTAACAATTCTTTCACTTCGAAATATCGTTTACCTACCTAGTTTTTTATTTATTAAAAGAGCAGTGTATAGTCCACTAATTCATCACCTTATTAACCTCACCTGCTCTAAAAGTTTTCATTTTAATAATTAACATTGAGGCACACATTCATCAGTTATTAGCAATTACACAAAGTTGTAATCAAGAAATCACATGCAATGTTTACGACTACAGGAATCAAACGCGTCAAGCATAAATCAGTCCAATTCCCTCTAATAAGTCGGTATAACGTACTACAATTACAACACCATAAAACGGTCGATGGAATCAATAAACTGATAAAATAGTATCATTCCGCGAAATTCATAATAATTGATAGGTATTGATTTTGGGGTTTTTGTAGTTTAACCCGGGAAAGCATGGCTGTGTCATTACTTTGGAATTTCCTAAATTTTGCATGATTTGTAATAAAAACGCTCTAGTTTAAATCTAAGATGATTAGCTGTAGAATTGACTTACGAATGCAATGTATAAATCATAGATCGATTAAACTAATACTTCTATGACCTATCAACGAACAGTCTTTACCACATAAATCATCGGAACTTTTTATTAGGCAAACAAACAAAATTACATAATGAAATTATAGTAATATATGTGGCTGGCCGGCTTAGATTTATGTTTTTGTGATTTGTAATTTATAAGTTTCTTTGTTTTACATCCTTGACATACTTTATTTCAGTTTTAAGCTGTTTGCTTCCTACGTTTAAATTTTTTAATTAAACAAAATATGTATTAATTTCGATTAATTATTAACTATAATAAAAACTTGTTTTGCAACTAGTCCGTCCTAGAACGATTTAATATAGAAATTTGCATATTTAAAAAACAAATGATGCACCATAGTTGAAACGAAACTGGGCCCGGATGCAGTAGGCCCCCTAAGCCTTTAATGAAGTACCTATATAAATGAATAAAATTATAGTTTTAACTCATGCAGCTACGTCCTAGATGATTTAATAAGATTTTGGGCTAAAAAAATTGAGTGCACCAAATTAGAACGTGGAAAGTTGCGATGTGAGCCCCCCCCCCCCCCAAAAACCATTATCAACATCCCACCAACACATGTACATTGAAACGTTAGCGAAGTTAAATCACTACAACTAAATCAGCCAAACTTCGATTATTTTGAATACTATTGGTAAGTAATCTTCTGTACAAAGAGCTTGGGGGGGGGAGGGGGGAGGCCTTCCTTGTCCTAGAACGTGGTTACGTCATCGGTCTGACTGGTCTCCACCGTTCACCGCGGCTTCTACTCATCCATAAACGTCGAGGTAGTCGCAGCCTGGTGATCTTCCAGCAGAGCTCCGTGAGCTGCTGAAAGCGCTTACTATATAGTGAACTTTTGAAAATTCCTCTTCTCGTTTTTCATTATTAGTAACGCGTTTTGATTGCGATTTTAAAAAATAAAATCTGAATTCTAAGTGGTTTTAACCTAAACATAGACATGTTGAGAGCCTGTAGCTGCGTCCACGGCGTCCAAGGCTGTGATCAAAACGTCTCGACACATCATACCTCCGTGCCATGGTAGTCGTGCTTTCTTTAACTTTTGTTTTGGTGAAATTTCTCATCAGGATTGGCATGAAAAGTGTAAATATCTTTTTATGCATTTTTACCTTATTTTAACTCATTTTGAAAAGGAACTGTTCTCTTGCGGTTTGTCTAAATTTGTCACAGATGGGTAGAAATTTCGTTGATTGTATGATGGGACAGAGGAAGCTTCTACAATAAAAACACACAGTACATAAATTTAAGATCATAGTGCTTCAATATGATGTTTTGGTGAATTTGACGTGACATATTTCATACCTCAGTTTTAAACGTCTCTCGGATTAAATATATTAGTTTGCAACCTGACATGTATATAAAGTATCTGTAATACAACCCCCGCCAAGTGCACTGTAAATAAGTGCGAGAAGGTCTTAGTTATCATATTAATGTGAAACTCGCTGTGGCTTTTATTTGCTCACACCTAGTCCTTTTGTTTGCTAGAATTATAATTTTTTAATTCCGTGTAAATTTTGTTCTTATGTGAAAGTCAAATGTGCTTTATACGATTTCATGATAATAGTCCTTCTTTGTTTCATGTTGCATTAATTTTACTCATGTTTCTTTTTGATCTGATGTGGTTTTTATAACAGCATTATTTACATTGACCAAAGAAAAAGAGTTAACAGAAATTTTAGGTACCCTTCATTTGAAGGTGTTTTTCAGTTTTTTTCAATTGGAAAAAAACGTGTAAAAAGTTGGGACCCGCCAGTACAGAAGTACGCGAATTTTATATCCTAAAAATAAATCGTAATACTTTAGTACCTGTTCAAATGTGGTAGTTGAAAACGGATGTACGCCAAACTAATTCGGAAAAATCTTGGAAGCCATAAAATGCTAAGTATCTGCATTAATTTTACCAGCTGTCGACGAGAATGTATTACAAATCATCAACTACGATCAAAAGACAGCTCACACTTTCGCCGACTCAAAAAATCAGGACGAGTAAATTGTACCGCACACCCCTAATGTTTTTTCTTGTGTTTGTTAGGAATTTACGCTAAGCCTTTAATAAAATCGTGATTTTTTGTACAAATAAATTTAATAAGAACTTAGTTCATATTTTGACGAACTGAACTTTTCAAAATTTTAGGTTTTAAAAGACTTGAACTTTACTTGAACTTTTTAAGTTCATTATTTGAGCTGTGAACTGAACTTTTAAAAGTTCATTTTAAAAAAGACTGACCCACACTGCTGCCAAGTTAATGAATTTTCCTATTGATTTCTCACTAATAAAGCGCCCAGAAGAACTTATCGACGAAGGTGTGAAGTTGAAGCCGTAGACCGAGGCCAGCCCAGTGCAGGTCGGCGAACTCGGTTGCTCTCGCATTCTGAACCCAGCCTGGTACAATGCAATTTGCGGGGCTGCTAAGCATGCCTCATTACAATTGCCAGGAGTCGAACTCTTAAAATCATGGTCAGATTTAGATTCAGGTTCGGTCCAGACATTCAAGCACTGGGCTTCTAACTGAATATATCGCTTCGTGTTTAGATTATTTTATTTTATTTGTAAAATGAATGGTTAAAATTTTATTTTGCACTCTTTGTCATTACGTTGGGTAGATTCTGCGTGAATGATAAATTAATACTCATTTCTCGTAGACATTATTTTTTGTCGCGAGTCGTCGGATCTATACGATACCAGCCATCAACAATCCTGACTGATTTTTTTTTTCCTAGATGCCCTTCAGTCAACAAGGCAAAGCTGGTTGGGAAGTAAAAATGTATTTCGTTGGTTTTGGGTGTCAGAATTGATTTCCTTAACCGAAATGTGAAGCTTCGCGCAGAGTATCCTATGCTCTTCCGGATGAACCAATGCTTTGGAAAGTATAGCGTATGTAGATCTCATACTTTTCTATCTTGCATTGCTTTTTAATTGTACAGCTACTTAAAAGTGGAACACGAACTGATTCAACTAGAAATATATTAGGTTGCGGAAAAACTACATTCCTATTCCATGTTGTGCAGTTGTGGTTACTATACAACCATTAAATTATTTTGCTAAATTCAAAAACAAGATGGCATTTTATTTTAGAGTAGGCGCTATGGACTCAATTGGATTATAGATGCCGTGACCAACTTTTCACTGTTTATTGCCGACTCAAATGTTGCTTTTCCTGTTTATTATTTATTTTTTTTATAAATTTTAAAACGAAAGTTGCAGGAGTTTCAGGATGATTCAGTGCTGATGTCAACGACTTGCTGCTGCTGTTGTCGTTTGAAAGTCGTTGTTTGGTTATGTTGTATTCGTATTTTGGTTTGTCTCCTCAACTGCTTTGATGTTTGGCTTTGCTGTTTGTGTTTTTTGAGGTATGTTTCATCTGCTGTCATTGTTGTTGTTGATTTGTTGCCTATACACTCAATCTGATTCGACGATTGATTGTGGGTGTGTCACGACCGGCTGTGCGTTGTGTCACAACCCCGGCTGTGGTGTGTCACTGAAGGCTGTACGCGTTGTGTCACGTCCGCTGTGCGTGTGCACGTGCGGCTGTGCGTTTGTCACGTGCCGGCCCTGTGTCGTGTGTGTCACGTCAGCTGTGCGTGGTGTCACGTAAGGCTGTGCGTTGTGTCCACGTCCGGTTGTGCGTAGGTGTCACGTGAGGCTGTAACGTTGTGTCAACGTCCGGATGTGCTTGTGTCACGTCCGGCTGTGTGCGTTGAATCACGTCCCGGCTGTGTGTTTTGTCACAACCCGGCTGTGCGTTTGTCCGCGAGCTGTACTTTTTGTGTCACGTCCGGCTGTGCGTTTGTGTCACGTCCTGCTGTACGTTGTGTCACGTCCGTCTGTGCTTGTGTTACTGAGGCTGTACGTTGTGGTCACGTCCGTCTTGCGTGGTGTCCGTAAGGCTGTACGTTTTGTCCACGTCCGGCTGTGCGTGTGTCACTGAGCCCTGTACGGTTGTGTCACGATCCGTGTGCTGTGGGGTGGCGTGTGTCACGTAAGGCTGTACGTTGTGGTCACGTAAGCTGTACGTTGTGTCCACGTCCGGCTGTGCGTTGGTCACTGCGCTTGTGCGTTGTGTACACGTGAGGCTGTGCGTTGTGTCCCGTCCGGCTGTGCGTAGGTGTCACGGAGGCTGTGCGTTGTGTCACGTAAAACGCTGTCCGTGTGTGTCACGTCCGCTGTGTCGTTTGTGTCACGGTCCGCTTGTGCGTTGTGTCCACGTGCGGCTGTGCTTTGTGTCAGCTCCGGCTGTGCGTTGTTTCACGTCCGGTCTGTTGCTTGGTGTCACGTGAGGAGGCTGTGCGGTTGTGTCACGGATTTCCGGCTGTGCGTATGTGTCACGGTCGGTTGTGCGTGGTGTCAACGTGAGGCTGTACGTTGTGTCTACGCCGGCTGTGCGTGGTGTCCGTGAGAGCTGTTCGTTGTGGCAACTCCGGCTGTGCGTGGTGTCCACGTAAGGCTGTGCTTTGTGTTCACGTCCGGCTGTGCGTTGGTGTTACTTGAGGCTGTACGTTGGTCCACGTCCCGGCTGTACGTTTGTTTCCACGTAAGGCTGTACGTTGTGTCACGTCCGCTGTGCGTTGTGTCACGTGCGGCTTTGCGTTGTGTCACGTCCGGCTGTGCAGTGGTGTCACGGGATCCGGGCCTGTGCGTGGTGTCCACGTGATGCTATGCGTTGTGTCACTCCTGCTGTGCTGCGTTGTGTCCGTCCGGCTGTGCGTGTGGTCACGTAAGGCTGGGCGGTTTTGTCACGTGAGGCTGTACGTTGTGTCACGTCTGGACTGTGCTTGTGTCCACGTCCGGCTGTGCGTTGTGTCAACGTGCGGCTTGCGTTGTGTCCCGGTCGGCTGGCGTGGTGGTCCACGTAAGGCGTACGTTGTGTCACGTCCGCTGTGCGGGTGTCACGTGAGGCTGTACTTTGTGGTCACGTTCCGGCTGTGCGTCGTGTCACCTTGAGGCTGTACGTTGTGTGTCACGTCCGGCTGTGCCGTGGTGTCACGTAGGCTGTACGTTTGTGTCACGTCCGGCTGTGCGTTGTGTCACGTCCGGCTGTACGTTGTGTCCACGTCCCTGCTGTGCTGGTGTCACGTGAGGCTGTACGTTGTGTTTACGTCCCGGCTGTGCGTGGTGTCACGTAAGGGAGCTGTACGTTGTGTCACGGTCCGGGCTGTGCGTTGGTGTCACGTCCAACTGTCTTTCTATTCAACGGTCCAGAAAGTGGAATGCGAAGAGATCTCGTCAACACTACATTTTGTTGTGTTGTTATCATCGTGTTACAGTTTAATGTGTATATTTACAGAGAATCCAGGGTTTTGAATTCCTGGATATGTGCGCCCGAACGATTCTGGGGTCAACTCTGAAGAAGATTTTGTATCGGAAAACGTAAACCGTGGCTCCCTCGTGTTGCTGGGAGAGAGCATATTTCCTGGACCAAGAGGCAAGGGCTGACCTTGGATTCATCTCATGCCCGAGGTATAGACATCCAGATGTGTGCGTTGCATTTTTTTGTTTATTACGTATTTCTTCAATATGCTGAATGTGTAGGCTAAGTCTTAATTTGATGTGTTTGTAATTTCAAGATGATAATATGCCATTTGTATGTCACCGTTCATTTCAGTGTCACACTTAGAGTCATAGGTTCTTACGTAGATATGGTTTGTGGACTACAACTGACGACCAATCGTCGGCCAATCAAAGAGCCACTGTAGTACCTTTGTAATGTGCCCGCCGCAATGATCCATAAATCTTTAGAAATATAGTATCATTTTCAGTGAAAGTAGTGAATTTCGTCCCAATGTCCATATTTGCACACTTCGATTATGCAATTTAATTGAATATATTTTAACATCCTATTACAAACGTGAAGAAATTAAGAAATTAATGAAATTTTCTTAACGTCAACGATGTTTATCCTATTTATCATATGTTTATATTGGTTGGCATGCACTGTATTGTAATCGCTATCGCTTTGGGGTTCTTAAATGTAAGCTTTCACAGATTTCTTGAAACTAGACACTACCCACCAACAGATATGTTGTTTCAATTCTGTCTTTTTAATTTGATTCTAAAAGCAATCATATAATTTCATTGATTCGTTGAGGGTCGGACTGTTGTGGATCTAGACGATCTAACTCGACCACCACAATACCACGCGAACATTAACAAGACGAGACACAATACGAACTGCAAAGGTTACAATAACAACGGGAACTTCTAAACCACAAGCAGGCGATAGGCACTCAGGTCTAAATTATAACATTGTTAATTTTATAAAAAAAACTTGAATTGCATTCACCATGAATCGACGTAACTTGGCGCAACATAACTTTTTTTCAGCTTTCATCACTTGAGTGTATGTGATTTCAGGGTTTCCTAAACTTCAGGACTCTCTGGAGAAGAACTTGAACTTCACACCCACCGATATCGAGGAGGGATCTCGACAACGAGAGAAACAACCGACTCCAAACTACATCATACTAGGGAACTTCAAAACAACAAGCGCCACACTGAGAGCGTCCAATGAGCGCGCCCACTAGAGCGTCCACTGCTAGGCCCACGTGATTGCGCCTCTGGAGAGCGCCAGAAGAGAGGAAATCTGAAACTACAGCGGCAGAAGAGAGGGAATCTCGACTACACGGCAGAAGAGGGGAAACTCGACTTCAGCGGCAGAAGAGAGGGAATCTGAACTACAGCGGCAGAAGAGAGGGATCTGAACTACAGCGGCATAAGAGAGGGAATCTCACTACAGCGGCAGAAGAAGGGTTCTCGACTACACGGCAGAAGAAGGATTCTCGACTTACAGCGGGAGAAGAAAAACCGTGTCATCCATAAATTACTTACTCCAAGTTCAGAAGTTTTTTTCTCATATAAAATTACAAACTAGACTTTTCAACTTTTGTCACTGTCCAGGTCACAAAAACTCATTAATTAATTAATTTAATGGACAATTTTTGTATTGCTAATCTGGTTTGAATGTTTCGACAGAAATGCAGTTTTAAAATGTAAAATAAATTATGTTTTTTTTAATGGGTATCAATTGAATCCAGGACATCTTTGAAGACTTACTTCAATCCAAACAAGAATACATCCGAGGCTGAAGAGAGGGCTAAGAACTGAAAGCTCCAGCTTCAACGCTCATATAGCAATTCGCCAGCTCTAGCAAAAACCAGGAATTCTGAGGCAGGTCGAGATACAGCGCCCCCTTGTATGACATCTCTTGTAGTAAGCATAACTTGTATCCACTTGTAACAATTTTACTTGCCATCATTGTTTTGATAAGATGAATTCCTTAGAGCTCTGCTATAGTATCGTCCTTACTGACAGTGAGCATTAGCTGCTTAGCTGCTCATAACCACAATTCAAAGCTAGTATATTCAGTTCATATTAAAATTACCGGGTATGTTTTATTTGATGAACATACTCTGCTAATTTAATAACAATTAATTTTGAATTTAAAGGTTATTGACAACTGCCATATAATTGATAAATGATCCACAAAAGTTGTCTGCTGAACTTTTAAAAATACCAAAATACATTTTTTTAACTATTTTGGAACAAATACTCTTTAGTCCAGCATATTTATTTAAACTTAATGTTTATATTAACTTTAGTTTATATATGTGAAATTGTGTTGATAGATTTTCCCAAGACTGATGGAAGGCATCACCTTGGAATCAACTCCATGCCGATACATCGAAAGTGCGAAGAGAAACTACTAACCTGAAGTTCAGATCCAACATGGAGAAGACGATGACCAAGGAGAACGCACATTGCAATACACTCATTCAGAGAGAGAATTCAAACTCTAGCCACCGAACAACAAAACGTCGGCGGGAGAACCTGCAGTATTTGCGAATTATCTCTGAAGGTACTGTTTAAAGAATATGTTAGTTTATATAGAATATCTTTTGTAGAATCTCTATGAACACGTAGATTACCATAAAAACTTCAGTTTAAGGCTTTGAGAGAGCTAAGTGTTTGGTACAAGATAGTTGTGAGGCAATAATTACGAAAGTTTTTTTATTTGTGACCTGTAAATAGTGTTGTTCATTCTCTATCTTTGTTTTTCTTAGGAAATCATATAATAATCTTCAAACCAAAACACTCACAAATGTTTCTCGATTTGATCAATCGGGAAACACTCCCGTAGGTGTAATTGTTATTATTTACTACAATTCAGAAATTACAAAAGTCCGCCCCAACCGGGAATCGGAACCACACGATCTCCCGCATTCCAGACAGAGGCGTCTTAACGCACTAGAACCATGCAGGACGGTAATTTTAAACTCTGAATTGTAGTTGCATTATACATCTGAATGGATGGAACAGTACTGCAGCAGATATTCGTTGCAGTACTGTTCCATCCATTACATCTGAATGGACTGTGCAATTCAGAGTTTAAAATGTACCCGTCCTGATGGTCTAGTGGTTAAGACGCCTGTCTGGAATGCGGGAGATCCGTGGTTCGATTCCCGGTTGGGGCGGACTTTTGTAATTTCTGAATTGTAGTAAATAATAACATTCACAAATGTGTTATAGTTGGTCTCAAAAATGTGTATTTAGTAATTCAACAGTGCAACAGTCAAAGCCACCTGTTGTATATTCGCTAGTAGAAAAGAAGAAACTTGTAGCAACATTGATAAATACTAGTCCATTGCTAATCTCGTCTGTGGAAAATACTGTACTGTTTCAATTCTAATGTTTTTAATTTGTGCTTGTTCACTTTGTTTTCGACCAGGTTTAAATTGTATGGGATTAACATTGATTTCCATAAATCATTGACCATACATTTTCACAACCTAACGTTTTACATCAAGCTAAATCAATTTAAAGTATCAATAAAGTTTTCAAGAATTGGCTATGAATTCACACATAATAGAATCACCGAGTCTGGAAGCTGACCTGACAATCATTAATTTGATCTGAAGTGTTTAAGTTAGTGTAATAGTGTAATATGTTCAATGTAAAATGTTCTAGGAATGTTTCCGAGCCAGAACATCTGAAGACGACTACTGCAATCCAAACGAGAATACGAGCAAGGCGTAAGGAGGATAACAACGCCAGCATACATGAGAATGAGAGGAAGAAGACAATAGGAACTCCAGCTTCCAAACACCAGTACGTCAGAGGGAGGAGAGATATACTGGCATCTTCGATTGACATCTCTGGTAACAGAAGTTTAATTTGAGTCTTCTGGTGAGCAAACTAGCCCCGTACTTGGAATTGTGGTTTTAAACTGTTTTGATTGTTTGGTGAACCAGTATCACTGCACTGCGAGGGGCATTAACGCTCGTCAACTTGATAACAAAACAATTTCAAAGCTCGTGATCAGTTCTATTTAAATACCGTTTTTAAACATATTTTGTCGATTAAGTGCACAATTAGGAAAGCATAAGAGCATAGTTGTCACCTGCCAGATAACTTATTTATTACTTTTGTGTTAAGTTTTGACTTGAGCGCTCTTCTCTATATAAGATTCTAAAGAGTGTATGCGTTTTCAGAGATTCCTGGAGGGCTGGACTCTCTGGAGAAGACTTCTAACTCAATGCCACTTTAATCACTGAGGACAACCTATGAAGAGAAACTACCAACTCCAATCAACATAATAAGAATAATAACAAGCGAACTTCTAAACTACAAGCAGACACTGACACACTGGTATAACAAGATATTACTTTACTTTTCACGCTTAATTTAAAACTGTTTGAAATTGTGATATGCCATAAAGGGTGTAACCGCCCCTTCCACCCTGTATGCTGTGAGGTACAACATTTGACAAAACACATTCTGTGGTTAATGTAGTCAATTTAAAAATATCAGCTTCAATATAATAGTTCACTTATTCCCGAGACTCTTTTTAAAACTTGCACTAACATAATTCATATATCATGTGGCTCATCCAGTGCTACATTTAGTATATATAAATAAAAAATCCCAAAACAGTGACAATTTTGAAAATAAATACATAATTATACTTATAGTAGTTAGTAGTTTGTTTTAAGGGGAATAATGTGCGAATCTCACATGTGACTCGCACGATTAATGACTTAACCCATTCAGTGGAGAATTAAATTGGCCAAAATTAAGTTATTTTCATCAATAAATGCCAATTCCTTTTCCAAGGAAAACATACAATCTTCAAACCTAAACATTCACTAATTTGTTATCGTTTGTCTCAAAAATCTTTTTAATACTTCAACAGTGGAATTAATATAAATCCATATTCATCTCAGATCTGAATTATTTGATTATATTTAAGAACTACCTTACAGTGATCATATTGTGGATAGAGATGTGATTCGATTGACCATGGAAAACAACAATTGTAATCAAAATTCTGAACACCGTTTTTTGTTTGTTGCTCCTTTCGAGGAAAGTGTATATAACAGACCGTGAAATGGTGAATACTCCACGGTCTCGACTTCCATATATCAAAAGCTTGTTGTTCCGATAACTATCACCTCCATTTGAGAGTTGTGCTGGAATTGTTGAAGACAAATGTAACATTATATTTAAACTTAGAACTTCGGTTATTTCATTAAAACATATCATCTACTTCAGAAGCATTGACTCTTAGACGACTTCTCTCCCTCAGACTCACAAGTAAAGTTTCAAACATGGCAACAATAAACCACTTAACTCCACGATGAATCTTGGTCCTCCCCAGTCTCGATAAGTCACAGAGTTAAATGGTGTATTGCCTAGTTAGTACGCTTCTCTCATGGACCTGAGGGAAGGTGGTGTCTCAAGTATCCATGATAACGAAGTAGATGAAATGTGAAGAACCAGGTATTTGAGTGTTAATATTGTGATGTATTTCTCTCGATCAACAAAGCCTGCACAAAACTTTCTAAAGAGTGAGAGCAATAGGACATTGAGTATAAACGAGTATATGGATAGGATATTAATACCGCTAAGTACTCGCCTGTTTCAGCGTTTATTTTTATATTCCTTACTTGAAAGCTGCAACTTCAAAAAAACTATCGTAGAAAGTATGGATAACAATTGTTTAGTGTATTAATATTTTCACATCTCCATCCACGGGATGATCACCGTGAAAAAGTTATTTAATATTACGAGTTCATATAAGAGTTGAATAAGGATGGTATCACACGGTATTGATAGTTGATTTTCCTGTTAAAATATCGAAAATATTTATTTCCGAGAAAAAGTATAATATATTTGTCAGTGTTTTTTGATTTCAAGAATGAAATATTTTCTCTTAAAATAACAAAATATACAACGTACAATACGTTGACCTTGCTTGTCACAAATGAAATAGACTAAAGATTATTGCTTTATAACTTAACTTGGACCAAACATTGAGCTTTCTCTCCCAACATAAACTTGAGTGTCCATTGTGTATCTATGTATGGAAAGACTTTCTTCCGAGTCTCTTCTACCCAAACAAAACATAAATGAAGTTAACATTAATGAGCATTGTACATCAAAATCGATATTGCCTAGGGAAGATAATAACACAGTTGAAATTCAAATTCACCTCTTTTCTTAATTGATCCTGTTTGTGGTCTATATTAACAGAGAGATTTATTGATCGAAAATGAGTTTATGTTAGTTGAATGATAAGGCATTAACATCTAAACTGACTTTTTAACCTCCTGAATGTGCTTACAGTCATCATAAGCCACCTATTGTATATCGTGGAGCTAATTTAATTGGTACATTTTATTTTAAAGGGTTCGCTAATAGAAGAGATGAAACTTGTTGCAACATTGATAAAAACTAGTCCATTGCTAATCTCGTCTGTGGAAAATACCGTAAATTATGAGAAAATGGTAGCATGCGTAAGATGGACAAGGAGAGGATTGAGTGTTACAATATGAATTTTGTCTGGCCGTATTGCAGTGCAGTACATGATCGTAGTAATATTAACTTGAATAGAACAACTTTCCTTCACACCAGTGGTGTTCAAAGACTTTAGTATCTACGATTCACATTTCACTCTAGAAAATATTCGCAAGTTGAAAGCTGAACGTAAATCGCGTCCACCCTAACAACCCGGAGAGTAATTTTTCTTTCTCGTTCGGTAGTTTGAGTTCAAAGACTCGTTTCAATTTCTCCGCACTGGAGTTGAGTCGAAAGAAACGTTCGGGGACAATTTTTATCGATGACGTGAATGTAATTTTTTAATTATGTTAATTCCATTTATATAATGATGAATTCTTCTCCTACGTAAAGTGATATTTCTATGTGACTAGGATAAACTTTTAAACGAGTAGGTGCATCTTTTGTCACTTGAGTCTCCGTTCAATAATATAATTATAAGAGGATTTACGGTAACCTGTGATGATAGAAATTCAACTTGACGATTTGGTTCAATCAGAATCTAAAGAACAATGTTCTTATACTGCTCGCGGGTGAATAATTGGTCTGCAATGTAGTTATCTTAAGAAGGTCCAAGTTGAATTATAACTCTTCAGATATTTTGTAGACTATAACTTAATGGGATAACAGGAGGAGTAGCCATAATTACCACGAGATTTTCTGGAGCTAGTAACAAGTAAATGATGGAATGGAATCCAACACTAAAGAGTCGGCCAAATATTATAATGCACTTCTATTATATTTAATTTTATGGTATTAAATTAGGGACTGCTTGCCACTACTCAAATTTAGTATTGGTTTAAAAGAATATGGTACAATATAACTTAACTAATTTAGTAGGTGATGTCGGAAAACTGATATTAGTAGGTGAAGTAGAATATCCTGGAGGGTTACGTAATGTTCAACCTTATGCTTTCCCCATAATCGAGGCTTCTCTCTCGTCAGCGGCTTAAGAAAAGGGAATCTTCACTTGAGCGGCAGAAGATAAACTGAGGCATCCGTTAATAACTTCAACGTAATGAGTAAATTTATCTTAATACAATGAATCTAAAACGTTTTGTTTATTAAATAAGGGGAAACATGCCAGCTTTTGTCACTGTTCTACACTTAAACGTTGCATCATCATAGAACAATAATTCTAAAGAAGCTATTAAATATTTGTAAATTTCACAAATCTTTGATTTTATGGGTGGAAGAAAAATAATGTGAAATGTATGAAGTAAAATTCGCAATCGATATATTTTTGTTATTCATATGCCTACATTTTCACAACTATATGGTGCCCACTCGATTCAACAAATTGATTCCCCTATTTTTCACACAACATATTTTGAAAATCATTAAGATATTATTGTTTATTGTATGAATTAACATATTTTTGTATCACTTATCTGTTCAAATTGTTAGTAAGAAAATGTGTGATAATGTAAAATAAAATAATGTATTTTATTTATTAGGAATCTATTTGAGCCGGGACATTGGAAGACGACCGACTTCAATATAAACAAGAATACATCCTAAGTTGAAGAGAGGCTGATAACTGCAGCTCCAGCTTCAACTCATGATGCGTGACGAAGAAGACGAATATAGCTACGCCCGCTCTAACAAACACCAGGACGTCGGACGCAGGCGAGATACAGTGGCGCCCTTGTATGACATCTCTGGTAACTTGTGTCTTCTTACAAGAAAAGTGAACGTGTATATTGACTAGCGGCTTTAAACTCGTTGTTTGATAAGATAACCCCTTCAGCTAGTTTCACCTAACTGGCAGTGAACATTTACTGATTAACTGCATCATAACCAAACAATTCAAAGCTCGTATTCCGTTCAATATTAAATATATTTGATGAATATACTTTCCCAATTTGGTTACAACCAAGTTTGAATTTTGAGAATGATAAACACTGCCAGATTTAGAATTTAGATTTAGAATTACCCCCGAAGTTTACTGACTGAACTAATAAATTCAAAGAAATGCTCAATTATTATTCTAAACCAATTTGGATACAAATTCTCCTTTTGTCAGCATGTCTTATTTAAACTATAGTGTTACATTAATGTGTTGGTAATATTTTATGAAATTGTTATTGTATAGATTTCTCCAAGACTGATGCAAGTCATAATCTGTGAAACAACTTCCATGTATCGAATACATCGAAAGTCAGAAGAGAAACTACTAACCCGAAGACCAGGTCCTACATGGAGAAGACGATGGCCAAGGAGAACACACCAACGCAATACGTATAGAATTCGAACTCTAGCTACCGAACAAGAAAATGAAGACGGCAGAGGAAACCTGCGGCATTTACGAATGACCTCTGAAGTAAAATAAACTATTAAGCGTATTTTTAAGCGTCCTTCCATATTTTTTGTTTGGTAAGGAAATACCTAAACCACCCTACTGGGCGCGAGCGTTTGTTTTAAAGTTTAACTTCACGTCAACTTAAGACAACCAATGATGTTATTAATTATATACTATATAAGAATTTAATTTAATTTACAAAGTAAGCGATTTGAGGATAAGATTGAAAAAATTTTAACTAATATTCCGTACTCATTTTGTTATTTTTCACTTAACGACTTTGATTTCAACATAGAGGTATACGTACATTTTTTTAAACTAATTTGTACCTATTTAAGAATCTTAAAGAGATTTTGAAATCAACATTTAAGTTTGAAGTGATGAAATGATATGACACATTTGTGATGTACCATATTCTCCATCTGATTTGAATTGTTGTTAGTTTCTTTGTTTGTTGTTGATTGTGTAATATGTTAAAAAGAATAATGTATTTCTTTCTAGGTATCCATTTCATCCAGAACATCTGAACAACAACACCAAGCTAACAACTAGAGCACACCTAAGTCCAGCATACATGAGAGGATGAAAAGATTAGCAACGCCAACTTCTAAACACCAGTTCGTCAGAGGGAGGAGAGATACACCGGCGTCTATGTATGACATCTCTTCTTATAATCTATCTAAACTCATATACTGACTTGACGGGTTTTACCGTGCTTGCTTTAAAATAGATTTCAACATAGAGGTGTCCGTCAATTTTCAAAAGCTAATTTTTACGTATTTTACGTATGTACGAACTTTTAATCTTACGAGAATTTCTGTCAACATTTAAGTATGAAGTGATGAAATAATAATATGACACATTTGTGATGTATTATGGTCATTCTGATTAGAATTGTTGTTTGTTTGTTTGTTTGTTGTTGATTGTGTAATATGTTAAATAAAATAATGTATTTCTTTGTAGGTATCCATTTCATCCAGAACATCTGAACAACAACACCAAGCTAACAACTAGAGCACACCTAACTCCAGCATACATGAGAGGATGAAGACATTTGCATCGCCAACTTCTCAACACCAGTTCGTCAGAGGGAGGAGAGATACACCGGCGTCTATGTATGGCATCTCTTCTTATAATCAATCTAAACTCGTATACTGACTTGATGATTTTTACCGTGCTTGCTTTAAAATTCACTTGTATAAAATAATCGCTAATCAAGTCGTTTCAGCATTGTGTAGAATTTGCCTGCAGATAGGCTACTTGTGTTTTGCATTCGTTATGAAAGTGAACTAATCTCATATATATTAAAATTGCACCAAACAAATTCATATAAAGGCTATACCTTAAGTACAGATGTGACTTGTCAATATAATCAACTAATATATATTTTTATATTAAAAATTATTAATCATAAACATAAGGTAGCTGCTATAGCTACCTAGTTTGCACATTTCTTTGCATCTGCTTTATGATTATTTACTTCAGTTAACGGTGAACTCTAACTCTTTTATTAAACTTACATACATGTATACACTGCACAGTACTACCGTAGAAAGGGTTAGAAAGTATGTAGTTTGTAGCAGGCCTATTTCATTTAGAAGTTTGTAAGAAGTAGCAAGTAGGGTTTTTTTTCTGTAATTACAGTAGCCTAGTACAGTGGTATGGGTCTTGTAATGTGCCCAGTATACATGTTCTAAAAACAGTCCGAAATCAAATCAGCACACCTATTGTTGGACAATTTTATCAAACCAAAGTAGACTGCAGTTTTGTGCAAACTTTATTTATATATTACCAGTTTGTACATATGCAAGTTCATCTAAAGACTAGGGGCCCCAGTTTCAAGATTGACTTGCTCTAGGCGGAAGGTTATTTGCTGTTGATACTAGTTCACTGCTAAAATAGTTTTTAGGGATTGGGAGATACTGCACAATGCTGCACGGTTTGATTACGATCAGGCGAGAGATTGGACGGCTGTATGGGGATGGAGGAGGCCGTTAAAAAAACAAAAAAACAAAATTGTGATATTTCCTGAAAGACGGTCAGTCGTCTCAAATGCTAATCTCGAATGTAAGGTAACCACTACAATCTTCAAAATCGCCGTGTTTTCTTTAAGTTTAAGTATTACTTTCTACATTCAAAATATGTTTAAAATTTTATATTACTTTTGTATCCGAATGATTATTAATGTCAATAGTCTGTGTGGTGTTAAGCCACTTCCAATTTAAAGTTTAGGGCTCAGACTCATGTATGTATGTGTGACTTCAAGTATGTATTCCCATTGCTTTGCATTATGTGACTTCAGGAATGAAATGTAAAAACAGGTTGGTTTTATTAATATTTCTGAAAAGCTTTTTACTGGCAAATTTTTTACCCACTCAATTTCACCAAGGGCCAAACAAACATAGGTTGATTTTTAATTCATTCTTCAGATACTGTATTTAGGCCTATCATAAATGTGTTACCTAGAAAGAATAAACTATTATGTTACAGTGATAAATCTTATTAATTGACAAATTTGAGTGTTTAATTGAATTGTAAATTGCATTCTAAATATTTTAAATGTCAACTATGGTTTCAATAATGTGTAATTATGTTTTTAAGGAATTATTATGTTAATTTGGTTATTTTAGTTTTGTTAATTTGTTTCTTTCTGTACACAAATAGTATGAACAACTGAGAGCTGATTTGAACCTAATAAACACAAATTTGATCAAATCTCGGTTTTAATACAGTCTTGCAAATATCACGTCCAACTATAAATGCTCAACCCATACTTAAAAATGATATTACTTTATATTTATTTTTTTGGTTCAAAGTCTCTTGTGCATTTAAAGTTTTAAATGTTGAATCTTAAAGGGGTATTCAGTATTCACTCGCTTATGCATTGCATACATGTTAATAAGTTATGATTTTATAGAGTTAAAGAAAATATATTGGGTTTACAATGAACCGTGGACACATTTTCCAGGTTTTTCATTTTCAAGCTAGATCCCATTGGCAATAATCTCGCATAAGAAATAATATTGTAATGAACTTTTTGCACCTTAACTTTGGAGAATTTTGTCCAGAAAATAAATTGCCATTGTTTACATACTAGTTGTATTTGCTGTATTTACACTGCATTTGTGTTTTTAATTTGGGCGACGATTCAGTAAAAATATACTAATTACCAAGAAGTGGTACTATTTTGTTGTGTACATTTGTGCACAGTCAGACCTCTTCGCGCACAGGCATACATTTTGTAGGGGCCATTTAAGAAAGTCTCCGATAATTCATATTTTCTCAAATTTCCTGCTCTTGAACATTAAAACGATCGTGTAAAACAGAGTTATTAGATATAATTTTTGGTAATAAAAATTATTTTTGATGTCAAAACCGTTTTTAAAATATAACTTTTTGATCCATGTTATTTCGGTATTGGTTAATATTCGTCAAAGTTTTGTTATTTATTAACTTGTTTCTAATGAAAGCCCACACAGGTCGGGCTGGAACGTTAATTAGTACTGAATTATCAACGTGGCGAAATGTCTCAATCAAGTAATATTAATATTTCAGGCCGCGCAAGCGTTAAACTTAATGTTTAACCTGAGATATGCCCTACATATTATAATAAATTATTATTTTGGACAATCTACAGTTCCGTTATAAATATTGTTTGATTTTTTGTATTTGAATATGTCGAATAACATTGCCTATAAAAATATCAATACCTGTTACTATGGTTTATAATAATAAACTTATTAATTAATATTTGTTTGCTTATTTGTTTTAAATTAAGAAGAAACTACTATTGTATGAGCTTGGACAAACCGGGCAGGGGTTTGAAGCTCAATCAATTGTCCAATGGTGTTGTCACCGGTTGAGGTTTGCACCAGCGTGTCAGGTTAATGTGCCTTGTCGCAGCACATTAGCAAAATATTGCTTAATTGTTTTCATTTGCTGATCATAAATAGCTCAGTTAGTGTAGTAAGTTCCATATCTTGTGAAGAAGACGATTATTTCAAATGTTCTCTGTTCGTGACATGCCCTGATCGTTCGTTAACAAACTGCCAAAGATTCCATGTTCAGAAGTACAAATAGAGGTCTTAGTGGTCAAAAATTAAAAAACCGTCGTAATTCTTGTATTGTGGTGCTACATGCAATTATGATTAAACATCAACCAAGACCATTTGTTAAAGAACAATAGCAATACTTCGAATTTAAATTGCTGTCTTATCAGGCTCTTGTCTGTTTTAACATATATTCGATAGCAACGTAATTAAGTTAATTAATTAAAAGTTTTGATCAATGTATATTGGGTTGGGATTTATTTTTTACGCAGATCTCCAAGTGACTTGTCTATTAAGTGTAACAATATTGTAGCTATCAAGTTTTGTATTTGTTAAAAGAATAAACTTTGTATGTTTGTGTATTGTATACATATAATATATATATTATATAATTAATTAATAAATAAATATATGCAATTGATGTATGTATATATATTATATGTATATGTATGTATAGAGGTATTTATTATTTCCCCCATTTTAGTGTTCCTGCCATTAAATCCTAAACTTTCGATGGATCATTGATCAAACAGTATTGGCGAAAGTCTTACATTAAAATGTACGCATAAAAGTAGTTTGCAGTAGAACCTCGAAATCGTTCACTTACTGTTTTTCTAGATCAGTGGGGCAATGTTTTCTTAACGCTGTTTTTACCTACCTACTATGATTATACAATCTAGATTGAATGACTCTTACACTCAAAATTTACACTTCACAAACTAATAAGATTTCTCTGTGGTAGACTTTGCTTAACGATCACAACCTGATGTTATGTTATATATTTTTGATTTTGTAATCGTCCCGGTTTCCTCGCTGAAAAGCAATAATTTCAACAGACTGCTTTTTTATGTATTATAGCATAAATATAGATATAATTAGAACGGTTAGGTTATAATGTAATGAAATACAATTTTATGACTTATGTCCTTTTAAACAAAACTAATAAATTAACTAATCAACTAAATTGACTAATAAAAGAACATACATCGTAAGTCCCAAGATTGTATTTCATTATAATTATTAAGCGAGCGAGCGAGCGTTTCATTGACTCTGCCGGAAAATAGTCATGTTTTGTTTTTTTTTTTTTGATTTTTTTTTTTTGTTTTTTTTTGTTTTTTTTTTGTTTGTTTTATGTCTCGCGATAACGTTCGAACGAGGCTCGGATCGAGTTGAAATTTTGACCATCCGCAAGCTCGTTCTCGATTGAATCCATTAGTTTTGTGGCAAAAATCGTTTCAAAAAGTTAAAAAGTTACATTAAAGTTAATCGAAAGTTTTTTTCTAAAACTTAACGGGGACAAAACTGAGATTAGCCAATCATTTAGAATGTCCGTCGGTCACGAATATGTTAATTTTATTTCGATCCGATAGTAGTGTAGATGGAAATTACATATAACAAAGTAACGGTTGCCATGGCAAACGAAAGACGCGCGAAGTTTCTAATGCACTGCCACCTAGAAGTATCCAATACTTTCGAGGAAGCAGTCTATTTTGTCAACAAATAGTTTTCCCAAGGAGTCAAGGTCCTCTAGATGGCGGTGGATTTTATTCACAAAGTAAATGTTTCACACGGGTTTCACCAAATACCTTGGCAATAATAAATAATATTGGAAACATGGCCCTGTGGACAGCGAACGTCGCAAATTTTAAAATTTAAAAAAATGTGCATGTGGGTCTAGCTATAGCACGTGCTCGCTTATCAACGCGTCCAACTGAGCGTTTCCTAGTTATTATAGCATATCAATTGCATAAGCTCTAATCATGTGATACAGAAGGACTTTGCTACCTAGGTAAATCTCTCTTCTCTCTAGACTTTGTTTACAGTATATCTAGATCAGAGTAAGAAAAGTCAAATTCATATTTATCAATTTATTTATTCAGTTAAAAAACTGATTTACAAAAGAGTATAACAACTCTTTACATAATAAATAAATAAATAAATAAACTTCGTTATTATTAATAATTTCTCCCGACAGTCGTATTGTATTTTGTATTTGTTGTTTCTCGCCCATTTTCCTGTGAAATGGCAGATTTAAAACATAATAAAGGTCTATGCAAAGTAGAATAACCCATGCCGACAGTGTAGCACTGGACTCCGATTCGGGAGGGCCCGCGGGTTCGAATCCCGGATGAACTCGAATGATGGAAATACTACTTAATATTTGGATGGGGATTTTGTAAATCTACCAATGAAGGAAAATGTATTGACATTTGCTACAAACTTGAGCTGTAGGTAGCAATAGCAATAAGCTAAAAAAAAAAAAAACAGTGGCCGCTAATCTACCGTGTGGGACTCTTGATTCCGGAATTTGGTTATATCTAAAGTCCTGAGGTACATTCCGGGATCATTTCAAATGTTCACTGATGGTTTGTTTTAGGAAAAACTTGTTCACAGGACGGTACGATCATGTAAAAATATTTCATTTTGAATCCGCTTTTAAATCGCTCGTTAGTGGTAGAAGAATTGTTATGTGCAAAATAAATATAAAATTTCCATGGTTTCTAAATCTGGCGGCTGCATGGTGCAAGGTCCAAAGTTGTAGGAAAGGTATTTTAATTGGTCAAACTGCGACTGTGCCCCTGTAGTGTGAGTGAGCACGACAGCCGTTTCGGTGAGGTTGATATCATTGTAACTAGCACGGGAGTACATCCAAGGTCGCGTACGACTCTCCTTATCTCTGACGACCAGCAGTTTAGAGAAAAACTCAAAACCTTTTGCACTCAGTTCGGTTAGAATGCCTCCTTTGTCTTTCACAACCACACACGAACAAAATAATAATGTGCATAATATATTATGTGCAGCCTTCTTCGTCGGTCAGTGGAAGGCAGTCGCGATAGTTTTTATTGTTAGTCTGTCCGAGTGTAATACGCACGAACTGTAAAGATAGCGTTAGGCATCGCGACTCACTCGTGTATCAGTGGCGGATGGGATGATTGCGCATCCCCCCATGAGTTTCGTAGATTTGATTGCAAAGCCAATATATACCATGATCAGTGCGCCCACCCCACGGGAGCAGGGTTTCTACATTCTTCAAACACATTCAACATTATTCACATTCTAAATTTCATTTCATTAAAATGGGGCATTAATTTCTGGTAAAACTCACTAAATCCATTTTATAGGACAACTCAATAAAAACATTCACTGCGGGCCTTAATTGAGGGCACGACCCCAGATCCCCTTGTTGCCCACGCAAGGGGGGGGGGGCGTGGGTTGGGTATATTTAAATATTGTACGCCCCGATCACCACAAGTAGTTCGCCACGCCACTGCCTTTCGGGATCTATCTCATCAGTATTCCAATAATTCGTGTTGGTAGTTTTCTTGTTTCTGCTGTACAAAAACGACATTATTTCGGAATATCTTTCACCCCCTTACTTAAAAAAAACCCGCACCAAATGCAATATAAAAACGTGAATTTCAAAAATTTCGTTTGCGGTGCAAAAGTTGGGGGCCTTTTTTTTGTTTTTGTTGCCTTTTGCGCGATAAGGAACATGACATTTGAAACTTTCTAACAGACCCTGTATTAGTTTTACAAAAACAAATTCCCTTGCCCCCACCAGAAACGCTTCTGCTGCTCGTTTTCATCCCCCCCATGAATCTGACCTATACCTAGCTCGATCGACCACTGATACGAGTAATGCGACTTTATCAATCGACTAAGTTTCTTCGAAGTCTTCTTTTTGCATAGAATACTATAGGCTTTGGAACGTAATGGCGACGATTTACCAACCCTATATTATTCGCCGCTGTTACCGCTAGAGCTAGGCTAGGCTAGGCTAACTTTTAGAGTGAGAGCTGAGGGTAGGATTGCCAGACGTCCCGATAAAATCATGATCGTCTTGGATGTTGTGTCCCGATTGGTTTTGTATGGAGACACCAATACACTGTAATTTATTTCAATAGCACTATATTAATTAACTACAAAAGTGTCCTATTAATTCGTGTTGCAATTTTACATGTTACATCAAAAATTAAAAACGAAAATTTTCGAAATATCTTTTGACTTTATTATAACAACCAAATATGCATATAAACCGAATTTCAAAATTCGTTTGCAGTGCAAAGTTGGGTCTTTTGTGTTTTGATGTTTTGCGCATAAGGAACATGACATCTGAACGTTTGGTAACAGGGCCCTGTATTAGGGTTACAAAACAAATTCCTTACCCCCCAGAATTACCGTTTAAGGGGCTTTAATCCACCCCATAATTTTTGACCTAGTCTTCGATAGACCACTGATACGAGCTAATGATTTTAAAATCATAATTTTACTGTGAGTTACTCTTTTTGAATTCTATATGCTCGAAATTACAATGGGCGTTTGAAATATTTATTCCCGCGTTCTAACGCTGGCTTAGCTTTGGCTAACTTGTATAGAGTGAGTAGCAGTCTAGGCTTCCTAACGTCCGGCTAAATCTGTCGTCAGTATGCCCGATTCGGTTTCTGTATGAAATACATGCCATAATATCCTACCGAATTTGTATTTTAAATGTTTAGCAACTACTTCAAATTAAAAAAAATAAAAACTTTACGTAAAGGCTTACCTATCCTTAACCAATGAACTTTTGAAATAAAACCTCAAAATAGGAAAAATTTGTCCAAAGATAATTTTTTGGGGATTTTTGTCACAAATGGTACACTAGTCCATTAGCAGTCTTGCACAAAATTTACGTGAGGCATGTGTGTGAATTAATTTTTGTTAATTGCGTAATGAACGGTTGGGGTGATGAAATATATTAGGGTTAAATCCTTAAATCCATATTATAAATACGACATCACTTTAAAACGAATTGTTTGCACCTTGGTAAATCATCATAAATTTTGGCTTAATTTTCAATTGGCAAACAATTCAGTAGTGAATTTTACATGGGCACAAGTTCTTTTAAAGATGTTTAGATCAGATAGTTCGTCAAACTCAGTTTTTTCAGAGTCACTCGTGTAGTTTTGGGGGGCCAAACGCCAGCTGCCGCCCACAAAATCAACTAATGGATTCCCCCCCCCCCCCCAACTTTCGAAACGTTCCTACGCGCCTGGTAGAAATCATGGAGGAAAAAGTGAAATGTGCATTGAAAAAAGCAAAATTCAGGCACCCATACCCCCGTCCCGATTTTAAGTAATTGACATCTGGGGGCTCAGCCCTAGTACAAGTATTACAGTAGACCCTCGTACAAGTATAAAATGATTGCGAGTGCGAGCCAATGGTTTTACCTTGGTGTAACAGGCGAGCCGCCTGGTCCAGACTCCCGAGAAGTGCCTTCGCTCGCGGTCCCAAGTCTGTAGACACGCGCGCGACCCTCCGTGAGTCGATTCGAACTCATTTTTTAAGTACTTTAGAATGATGCAAAGACAAAATACTCAACTCAACGCAGGAACACTTGTATTGGCAATGCTTTTATCGAGATTCTACACCTTTTTGCAATGTACTTTTAGAGTAATGACAATTTTACCGCGGAACGTTTGTACGTGCGACTTTGGACGGCACAAAAACTCGGAAAGTGGAGAAGCCACGTGCAGGCCCACACTCGCAGGGCTAGCTTCACCCTCATTGGCCGAGCCACGCGGAATGTCTACAGGCGGTAGAAGCAGTGGCGTAGGAAACGTGTGGGGGGCTGGGGGAGGACAAACTGTCGAAAGGGTCGTTTTACTTTTACGATACTGTTTTACTAGCGGCGCATGCTATCCTACAGTCTGGTGTTAACACTCTTTTACGTTGGATTCACGATAAAGAACTGGTAAGGCTGTTCCACTCTGTTTTTCCATTTTCTAAAATATGCAACTATGTAAAACTGTAGTGGATGAAATTGAAACCTGGCACTTTAAGAACACCAAGACAACTTTTTTCAAATTTTTCTGATCGGGCACCTGGCAAATATTGCATCTTCAAAATAGTATCAAACTGCAAATTGTATCTAGCACATCGTTCAACGTAGATAATTGTGTTTCGGTGACATTTAAGTTTGACTGTTTTTCTTTGCTTTAACAAGCAGAAAACTTGGTATTTTACAATTTGGTATGTTCCACGAGTTTTTAGATATCCGGTATTTAATTTGTACCGGAAAACGGAAAAATTCGCAGGGGACACGGTTCCGAAAAATCACATGTTTTTTTTCTTTCAATTTAATGTGTGAATAAAGAGTACCTGGGATTACTTGTTGATGGGCACTTTTCTTGGGAATGTCATATTGATAAATTATGATTGTAATAAACTACGCTCTTGCTCCTCTCGGCTTTATGTACTAAAACATGTCCCACCTTTTACCTTATTTAGAACCGTTTATCAATCTAAAGCTGAATCTTTGATTTTGTACTGCATTTTAGCTTGGGACAATGCTTCGCGGAGTCATAGTCGAAGGGTTGAAAATTTACAAGTAAGAATGTTTAAAATGGAAATGTGTGGCTTCAAAACCGACACTGAACTCTACCATAAACAAATATTATTGTTTTGTAACGTGCTGTGTATGAGTTACAGTACTTATATTCCACTTTTATTTTAAATCAGATCTCAAGATTCCAAAAGACTCGTGTAAAGAGACAAAGCTCAAAGTGGCAGGGACGTTCCAAATTCCTAATTTTACATTTGGCAAACGATCACTCTCTTATTCAGTTCATACTACGTTCAACTTCCTGCCTTCCTCAATTAAAACTTTGTCTAACATCTCAAAAATTAAAACAGACCTAAAATCACATCTTCTTTCCGACACCTTTTGACTTTTAAAAATTAGACAACTCTTTGTTATTTTTAATTTAATAATTTGGGTTTCACAAATTAACTTTACATGTCATGCAACCATGGTATTTATACCTCCCTTCTGTTCATACTTCATCCTCATCTATCACCACTCATCGTCTCGAATAGCCAAAGTGCATTAATATGAGACGATAAGCAATAGCCAATCAATCAATCAATTATATATATACATGTTTATTTTGGGTAGGCCCTATTTGTTCCTTTCTCTGTATTGTCACAATCTAATAATTGTTTTTAATTTGTCTGTTACACCCCACAGTTATGCCATGTTCCAGCTTTGTGGGTGTATTGATCATATACTTATTAAATTTTGTTTTGTATGTAATATTTTTTGTACAACTTGATATGTTTGTAAAATAAAAAGTGAGAATAAACTTGATTAAACTTAAACTTTAAAAAAATTTAACACTGAATTGACACCCGCTATAGTTTCAAAACTCGTTTACCACTTTTGGAGTGAATGAGGTGTTAAAAGTGTGTGAAATAAGGCGGTGTTACTTTTGGAGTAAAAAAGACCTAAAACATGGAGTGTTGAATCTGAAATATAAACATCGGACGGTGTCAATTTCGCACTTTCAAACAAACAACTTTACACCGTACGGTGTCTTGGAGGGACTATATACTCTATGCACTCTATGTAGCAGCCACGCCGAGAAGCCAACAACGAAACAAAAATTTAAATAATTATTAAAGATTAAAGATATTAAGATTCAAGTGATTTCACACGTCTCTTTATCAGCTAGGCAAAGAAAAAAGCCTCGTTGCCGCTATGTTCCGAACTGTTCATAACCAGACCTTAATTCGTTGAGTGACTTTAGTCACTCAACGCTTATATCTCAGTACCTGTTCAAGATACATATTTGAACCTTGGCAGTACCTAATATAAAAAAACATTCTTGCTTTCTACTCCTTAAAACCTTTGCCTTTCGTCTCATACATTCGGCTGGAGACTGGAGAGACGAATTTATGAATTATTAACTACGAAAATGTGCAGTGTGCTGTACAGCGGGCTGCATGCGCGTCACATTGCAGGCGCACCGTACGGTGATGCGACCTAGCGCCGATATCTATAACTGCGTTGTCAGATGGTCTACGCATGTGTGCGGTACTGAGAAGCCAGCCAAGGTCAACGTTGAGTTCACCCAAGTACTGTAATGGACGTTTCGCTTTCGTAGGAAGTGTAAACGACACTAGAAGACACTTTTTGTTAAACGCAGTCACCAGTGGGTGGGTGGCCGACGATGTAACACCAAGGTATCACCATCTTTTCCCAGGTGTCATCTTGAACATAATGAAATTATGGGCGCCCTAATACTAACGAGATTATGGAAAAAAACAAAAAGTTTATTGCCTTTTATATGACGATGATAGGTCACTGATATTTGTTGATAATGATAATGTAAGGGACGATAAGGAAATTCCCCAAAGACTAAGATTAGGCTCGCCCCTGCCCAACCCCCCCCCCCACCTTCCACTCATTTGGCTGCATGAATTTGTATTTGCATGAGTTTTCGAATGGGAGGAAACAGTTATTACGAATGGGAAGGGTCTGGTAAGGTGATGCCAGACTGACCTTGTCACTAATGTCAAAACACAGCTGGGAGTTGAAATAGTTGACAATTCATAAACTATCCCTTGGCAGTGTTGTACAGAGCGCGTATTAATTACCAATGTATATAATATACATTTTGACCTGGTAGACAACTTCTATGCATCAACAGGGAGATCTCGGTTCGAATCCCGTCAAGACCGGCAATCCTGATTGAAGTTTTTCCCCCGAGGTTTTTCACAGTCGTCAATGCGACTGCAAGGTATTGAGCCGTCGGACATACCGTCACAATTGTCATAGTCCTAGCTCCAATATACATAGTTCGGCACCTGAAGAGGGGCAGCCATTTATACATAGTTCGGCACCTGAAGAGGGGCAGCCATTGCACTCTGGGCAGGGGTTATAAGTCTTTGTGTGACCATCAAGTAGAATATTCTATTGCGCAATGTTCTAACAGTGAGATGTGAGCATGAGAACCGTCTTGTGATCTCTCTTGTGGGACTCGGCTGACGGCTCAGCACACTGGACACAGAGCACGGCTCGGCAAGGAATCGTGACGTCACACGATGGGGAAACACAAACCTTCAAGGTCATTGCCTCGCCGGTCTCACGAGAACACGAACCACGTGACTGATAAGACGACAGGCGCACATTATCATATTACAATATCTTACCTTAGCTCTACGTAATGATATTGAAGTATTCAGATTGTCGATTATGTTTTAAATACCTTGACAATTTGTAATGTTATAGTAGTATTGCCGGTGATGTAGATCAGGCGCGTAGGAACGATTTGAAAGTTGGGGGGGGGGGGGAATCTTTTAGTAGATTTCGTGGGCGGCAGCAGCTGGGGTTCGGGGCGAAGCCTCAGCCGCCGGAGGTCCTTTCGCCGAAGGCGTTTTTTTAAACCATAGTAGATATCGGCTCGAGTTACAAATTTGTCAAGTTTGGAATTATTACGGCCTTATGTAATCCACTGTGGTACACGAAGCTACGAGGACGTGGGTTCGAATCCCGCATAAGCCATGAGTTATAAAATTGTCTTGCATCGTCATCTATCACACCTCATGGTCTCGGATAGCAATACGGAATTAATAAAGAAGCCTACAGCCTCATTGCCTCATTCTCGTGTATAGGGACGCCCAAGTGACTAATCAGTTCGGTACTTGAGATACAATTCATTATTATGTCAGTGCAATCAATGAAGATGGGACTTGCTAACGCCACAACAAAGTATATCTCGGATACACATGAATATATTAGTAGTGAATGCGAAATGTTGCAGTGAGAGACCCTATCGAGCGTGTGGAGCCGAGTCGGGTGTGCCTCTTATCACATTCGTCATGGATTACAATTTAAAACAATTTGAATGACACCATAAAGATGTGACGTAAGATTTTAGTTGTAGAGAAAGAAAGGGATGGGGTGTAAGAATGGTCAACTCAAACGGTTGGCCCACTTACTCTTGCATAGCTAATCTGGGCACATCCCCTATAACTATTACAACACCAGAACCAGAACGCATACATCTGATTATGAGGGCTAAATGAACATGGTAGACATAACATAAGGCCTATACGTTCAGCCTAGGCCTAGGCCTAGGGGATAAAATAATTGTCTTGGCCGATAGGTGTACGCTACCTACTAGATAAGCCTGGGTCCTAGGCCCCAGAGGCGTTGGAATGTGGGGTGCAGTTGCGCCCGGGCCCTGAGAGATGGTGGGCCCAGGTCCTCAAGGGGGCCTTGCACCCAGGCCTTTGATTTCCTAGCTACGCCACTGCTAGTCCCCATGCATACTCGACTCGGCCCGAATTTGTAAAATGTTGCTTACCATTCATTCCCACGATCGCAGCAATATTTGTTTGGCACGTCTGTCACTCGTCCTCCTCTATCATTTCTTGATCAAGTTCTTCCAGGTCACTCATAGTAGTAAAAAATAAGTATCTCACGGAAATCAGAATGTTGCGTCCAAACAAAGTTTATGGTTAGGTACGTCAACAAGTGTCAAATTCAAAACATCTGTTGAAAAAAATCACTGCCAGCTAGAGGAAACTAAATACTGTATTACGTTTCAAAATGGCAGTGGAATCAACTAGTGGGTGGAGATTGAATTTTCCATGCTTCTGATTGGCTCATCGTAAAGTCGCAATCGTAAGAAATGCATTACCGTTAATTAATTAATTTTGAACAGTTATATAACAGCATAAATTTATTAATAACCTATTAAAAAAGGCAATAATTTGCATTAAAACTATACAAAACTGACAGAATCCAATAGTATCTATTATCGACTATCATCAACCAATCAGAGACAAGCTGCTGCTTGAAACCGGACAAAAGCCGCGAGTCATCTTCCAGATGTCTTCTAGTCCCTTCTAGAATCTCTGCGCCGGCCGCCATCTTAAGTAAACAGATTTCAAGTTCAACTGTTCTTTCGTCGTCGCGCGTTGAGTCTCCGATAAAATTATTAATTACGATGCGAAATAATTATCGACCGGTGCCAATCGTTGGATACATATCGTGTGAATATATCTGTGCTTACGTGAAGTGTTTGTTTATAAAGCTACGTGGACTAACAATACTATAATAACGATTTAAATTCAGTGCCGTGGATACAAACTACTGAAGACTCAGGCGTCCGGTCTGCGGCACCCTTGTCGGCGCTCCACCTAGCTGAGTGTTACCTGTTCAATCAAGGTAGGAAGCCTTACGGTGATTTACACGCTGTTTACAACGTAGTTTGGTACTTGTGATTAGGTCTGATGAAAGTCTGGTACTTGGCCCCCAGTGGTTAGTAGCTGTTAAGTGAGTGGAAGCTCTGGTGCCGGCAAAACAGGCGATTTCAAGGCCGACCGTTAGAATTCGTATTTAGGAACGTTTCATTTCTAAATTTTTTAACGACTTATCTGAATTGGTTTGACAAAATTACGCAGAATGTAGGCTCTAAATATTTTTATTAATACCGTTTCAACCTAATTGGATATGTTTGAAGTTACATAAAAGCGTTACATTATGCTAATTACGTGAGAAAAGGGTGGGTAGAATTTGCCTCGATGTAAAAAAAATTGTGGGGCCTAGGGGGAGGGGCCAGGGCCTACAACCCGTGTTGGTACTTTCTTGTGGGACAACTGCTTTAGGTTTGTCTGTTTTCAGTGTTTTGTGTAAGTCTAGTTCAACGGAATGTCCTAGATGTAGGGCCTACCTAGGCCTAGATGCGATCGTCAATTTTTCCTCGATAGGCTTACCGGTAGGGCCTACAACCAGTGTTGGTATTCTTATAGGACGAGTGCTTTAGGCTACATGTGTCTGTTTTGTTTAGGCCTAGTGTATTTTATTTATTATTTTAACACACAAAAGGAATGTCCTATAGATGTAGGCCTACTTACTACATACCATATGATTGTCGTTTGGAATCAGTAGGACCCGCCCACCCGGTTCAATCGTGATCAGGTTTCTATTTTTATTTGAACTAGTACTCCATTTTTGTTTTAACTGAATGTGTGATCCTGCTTTATAATAGGCTAGGGTTGGTTATGTGCGCGAGTTATGTTCATGTGTCGTACTCGTAGAGCTACTACTAGCCAAGGTCATTTCCCTGTCCCTGTCGCTTCTCGCCTAGCATCAATCATCAATCATCATGCTTTTTTATCATATTTAATTCAATCATTCTATTGATACTTTTCAATCCATTACCAGCCACAATAGGCCTACGTGTGTTCAAGGTTGAATTGTAAAGTGTTTTGTAACATATCCAATGAAAGAATTATAATTTATTCACTGCAAATGACCAAAATGTTTGCCTATTACCATCTACCCGTTTGTTTAAAGGATTAATTAATCAGTTTTGCCTCATGGTTCTATTATTTCAATAACAGTACTCGAGGGTGATAGCTGCCAAGCTGGGGATGATATCCAATCACTAAAACCTTTAGCAAATGCGAGATACGAACCCACAACCCTTGCGGTCGTACGCTTTGATTGTACGTACCAAACGTAACCGCCAATGCGTACAGTGATAGCAATATGTCTTGTTCTAAACCAGATCCAAAGTTTTAGACCCCATGTGACGTCATGTCTGATTTACGTCTGTTCGGTCGAGATTGGAGGTGTCAAGAATCTCTCCCAACCTAGGAACAAGGGGTTTGTTCCTAGGTTGGGTTGGGAGAGATTCTTTAACTAACTATTAGATTCTACGTTTTAAAAAGTCTTATATGAAAAGTAATTAGAACGACGATTTCTTAGAGCCTAGTTTTGTTGGTCAAACGATTTCAATATCAAATTACAATTACAATTTGCCCTTTAGGGATTTATAGTTCTACATGAGTTTTTTTCTTCTTTGGGTCTTGTGAGTTAATTCCTGCTTCCAATGCAGACGATCCTGGGTTCATATCCTGGTTCAGGCACATGATATGGCCTGTGTAAATGATGACTTAAAGCCGTCCTAAAACGAGGCATAAATTAATTTGTAAAAGCATTTAGTGGAAACTTATATGATGGGTAGACTTTTGTTAATTTGCATCTAAGAAATAGTGTTTCCCTTGTGTCTAATTTAGAATGGGAAACCTGTCTGTCTGTCTGTCTGTCTGTCTGTCTGTCTGTCTGTCTGTCTGTCTGTCTGTCTGTCTGTCTGTCTGTCTGTCTGTCTGTCTGTCTGTCTGTCTGTCTGTCTGTCTGTCTGTCTGTCTGTCTGTCTGTCTGTCTGTCTGTCAAGTGATGTGTTAAGGAAGTCAATCAAATGATCTGGAAAGTAAGGAATATTTGTTAGAATAGTAGTAATCAGGTGGCACTTCATGATGTAAAGAAGGATAATATTGTTGTGGGAAACCTGGCCAGAGTGTAACGAATGCCTCTCTTTAGGTATATATCTAGGTATATTGGAGTTAGGACAATATTGTAAACGGTAGGCCTATGGAACTTCAGTCAGTCAGTAAAACTTCAATCGGGATTGCCGGTCTCGACGGGATTCGAACAGGAACCTCCTGAAAACGCACTAACGGCGTAAGGGATAGTTTTGTATTTGTCAACTGTTTGATTTTGAACGCCCCTTGTTTGACACCGATGACTAGGTCAGTGTGTCATCAGCTGTCCCCCTGCCCCCCCTACCCCACTCCCCGGCACACCTGAGCGCAAGCAAGATGCTTGGTTACACGAGGCAGGCAGGTGGCCGATACGAATATTATTGTCTTTGCCAATGCCTTTGGTGTTAGTGAGAGAGAAGAGAGAGAGACGGACTAGGAAGACAGACGAGAGAAAACGAATGAATGCTTCTCTGTTAGGGCGAGTATACGCGAATTGAATTAATCAAGCTCGCATTGTCCTGTTTGCTAGTTTGTCGCATAGGGTGGGCCAACCACAAGGTCTATTAATAGGCCTCTGTACTGTAACTTGAGGTGAGATTTTTTGTTTTTATGATTTTAACAAAATAACATTGCCAAATGGCAATAAAACCACTATAATAAATTATGCCACTATAATAAAACCTAATTTTAATCCTTTATTCACCAAATAACACGTATATTTTGCTATTTGCTTTCATAATATCAACGTTATTGGCACTATTCATCAACTTCCACTCTGGATTGCTGGTAACTTTAGTACGTTTTAATAACATTCAGGCGAAAACCAAAACAACAATAGGCTTATCAAAGTTTGCAAAGATGTTTCCCTTGTTTTTAACTAACGGCTGCAGAAGTTTACACACACACACATTGTCTGCGAGTTTTGTGAGTGAAAATAATTAGATATACCTTTTTAATAATTGATTATTTCACTGTTTTGCAATAGTTAAAAAAAGAAAAATCACATTTTTAAATTAATGATTTACAAATCTTTAAACTTTTGCTCTAGCAATATCTCTTTATTCTAATATTCGCAAGCTGTTTTGTTAATGTTGGAAAAATTAATGGAAATTAATAAAACAATTATTATCTAGGGATAAGTCAATTAAATCATTGTGGCGAAGTATCCAATGTCAATACCCTAAGTTAAGACAAATATTCTGTTTTTTTGTTTGTTGTATTTTTCACTTTGTTCGCTATTTACCGGACAACACTAATTACTTAATCTCCGATATTGATGAAATTTTCATGGGACCTTTGAAGTCTCTGAACTTAGACATACCACGTTTTTAGGTTCAGTCGAAAAATTTGTTCTGATTTTTTTAGGTTTTTGCTACTAGTTTTTTATCTCATTTTTTGTTTTAGGACAAACTGCTTCATTGACCGTCGTTAAATTTTCAGGGATCCTTTTAAACATACTAAACCGAGATATGTATTGAATTTGGGTACAATTTAAAAAATCTAAGCAGGAAAACGCCAAAGTCGTTGTTAGACGCGTGAGCGAGCGAGTCATGTGTTGAGTACCCGGGAACATTTGCATTGATTTATTGATTTACATTTGATTGATATGTAATGTATAAATGAAAGGGTTTTGAGTTTAGTTGGTCATATACAGGAAAGGGAATGTTACCGGGTGGGTACTCACAACACATGGCTCGCTTACTTGTCTAATAACGACTTTGGCATTTTCCCAGTACGTTATAAATGCAAATGTTATGAGTAGGCCTACTCAACACATGACTCGCTCACTCGTCTAGCAGCGACTGGCATTTTCCTAGTCTATAGTTGGTTAAGGCGTCTCTATACCCAGAATGTGGGAGAAATAAATTGCAATTAAAGGGGTATACTAAAAAAATATATTTCATTCAGGCTACCTAGTAACGGCCACCATGACCTCCCAAAATATTGTCAAACATGACATTTTTCGAGCTAGGACCCATCGGCAAAAATCTCCCATAAGAAATAACATGAGGACGTTCTTTATGCCCCGTGACCTTGGAGGATTTTGATCCAAAAAAATATTGGCCATTATTGACGTAGGGTACTCTACAGCCTTTTATGTAAATTCTCTAGATTTTGTTTTGTAATTTGGGCAAGTAGTTCGGTCAAAATATGCTGATTACCAAGATGGGGTGTGATTTTGGAATGTATATTTTTTAGGGTATAGGTTGGGCACAATTCACGACGTAAAAATTGGCATTTTAGATTGGTACTATCATTGAGTATATAACCATGCTCTAGTATCTATGTGGACCAAAAAAGAAGCAGGTTAAAGCCGATTTAAGAAATATCTCAAAACACCAATTTTCGCAAATTTCTGGATCCAAAAAATTGAAAAAATCGTCTTAAATCACAGTTGCAAGATATAATTTTTTAAACTGTCATTTTAGTGCAGTATTGTGCTATAGATTATGTGGTAAAAAATAATTTTTTGTGTTAATAGCCCCTATAACATGTTTTGAAATATATACAATTCTATGCAAAACGTAGCCAGTAAAAATTCGCGTAAAGATTGCAAGGTTTACTCAATCTCCGAGCGAAATTTTGAGGAACCTTGAGCGTGCAAGATTAGGCACACCTACTGCAATGAATTCATCGACCGAGATTCAAAACGTGATTCGATAAAAATGATTGTTGTTAAATTAAATGTTACAAATTTCCACTATGTTTTTAATTTATAATTTCTTGTTGGTTTAAATCGTAACCGATTTTGCTGATTTGGATAACAGTTCTCAGTAAACTGGTACCGGATGTGTTTTATAATTTCAACGTAATTAGCTATTCGACCGTGGTTTATCGTTCACACACACTCACTTACTTACTCACTCAGTCACTCCACTAAGGCGCGTAGGAACGTTTTGAAAGTTCGGGGTGGGGGGAGAAAATTCACTAGCAGACTTTGTGGGTGGTAGCTGGGTTCTGGGGCAAAGCCCCAGCCGGCGGAGCCCCTTTCGCCTCAGGCAATTTTTTAAACATTCTAGTGTTATTTCGTCATGTTTGAACTGAAAAATTGCAACACAAGGGATTACCATTTTGTTTATGAAGAATATACACTTTATATTTGTTTATTAAATTTTAATTTGACTGACCAACTATAAACCATCACGTGTATAAAAGTATGTTATTTACAATAAGAGAGACAGTTGTTATACAAGTTAAATTAATAGCTAAAAAACTAAAAGTAGGCCTAAACTTCCTGCGCTCGGACTCTGTAAACAATCTTTACAGCAACTATCTGCGATCTAAAATATAAAAAAAATAAAAGTTAAGTTAAATATTTTGCCCCCTCCCCCCTGCCCTCCCTGGGTTTAACTAGGGGGCATTGCCCTGCCTGCCTCTCCCGGTTCCTACGTCACTGCACTCACTCACTCACTCACTCACTCACTCACTAAATCACTCACTCACTCACACACTCACTCACTCACTCACTCACTCACTCAATCAATCAATCACCGGCACAGGCACAGAGGCAGTGCCGTTTGACTTAAATTGTAAGACTCAGTCGTTGCGCTCCTTTAATCCTGTCAAATAAGATCGTATATTGACGCTTGGAGGAAAAAATTGCGATGTCGCTGAATTTTTGCAGAGACCTTCCTTATATAATACTTAACAACATACTAAAACTCCCCTACAATCGGACTGGAGCTTCGGCCGCCATATTGGAAAATGGCGGCCAAAGGTGTTTGTTATCGAATATCTCCAAATTGGTTTGAGATAGACAAAATATCTCAATGGTAAAATAATCCCCATTAAATTTCCTACAAAACAGATGTCTTCTATAGTTTTGGTAGGGGCAACGATTAAGTCACAAATTCGTGGTTTAAATGTTGCCCATTGGAGTACCAACTTACTTACAAATTTACACGCCCAGCATCAAACAATGCCAAGTAAAGCCGTAAGAAATCGATTTAAATACAAAAGGACTTTTGTACGGGGTTCATGAAAGCTTCCATTAGTATTTTAAAAAATCAGGTCTTCGAAATAGAATTTTGCATTTACCCGGAATTTTGAGTTTTTCCAGTTTTGGAATTTCCTAAAAAAATGCCCTTTTTTGACTGTCCATTATTAAGCACTAAATTGCATTTGAGGAAAAGTTCTTTCTACACACTTTGAAATGGGTTAAATAACGATCCGATTACAATTTACAACCAAAGTGTTAATCCAATATGGCTACCTATTCTTTATATTCACAACATCAAAGTGAATTTATGTAACAAAAAGAGTGTAAATAAAGCACGAAAACAGTATTAACATTGTGAATATTAGGAATTAGGCAGCCATATTGGATTTAAAACTGTGGTTGTTATCGAATCTATCGAATCATTACTTAAGCCACTTCAATGTGCGTAGAAAGAATTTTTCCTCCAATGCTATTTAGTGCTTAATAATGGACAGTAAAATATGTCATTTTTTGCATGCATTTTTTGCAGGAAATGCCAACAATGGAAAAACCCAAAATCCGATTTCGCAGAACTGATTTTTTAAAATACTAATGGAAGCTTTCATGAACCCCGTACAAAAGTTCTTTTGTATTTAAATCGATTTCTTACGGATTTACCGGGCATTATTTGATGCTGGGCGTGAAAATTTGGAAATAAGCTGGTACTCCAATAAGCAACATATAAACCACGATTTTGTGACGTAACCGTTGCCCCTACCAAAATTATAGAAGACCCCTGTTTTGTAGGGAAATAAATGGGGAATATTTCTGCCATTGAGATATTTTGTCTTTCTCAAACAAATTTGGAGATATTCGATAACAAACACTTTTTGGCCGCCATTTTCCAATATGGCGGCCGAAGCTCCAGTCCGATTGTAGGGGAGTTTTAGTATGTTGATAAGTATCATTTAAGGAAGGTCTCTGCAAAAATTCAGCGACATCGCAATTTTTTCCTCCAAAAATTCTTATTTGACAGGATTACTTCGTCTAATTACAAAAAAGGTACTTTAACGATATTTTTCGATTCGATTTTTTGTAGATCATAACCTTCCTGTCAGAGAATAGTTAAGTAAGTATGGCACGGCTGTCACTTCAAGGGCTTATTAGACTGGGTTGTTGTTTAAACATGTTTTTGGTACATCAATAATTAAAATGTGTATCAAATCAATTTGGGTTAAAGATCATAACCTCCCAGTCAGAGAATAGTTTGAAGTTGTATAGCACAGCAGTCACTGATCGGGACATTAGGGTTTAGGTAACCTCCCTGTCAGAGAATAGTTTAGGTGTATAGCACAGCTGTCACTGATGGGGACATAGAGGTCTAGATAACCTCCCTGTCAGAGAATAGTTTAGGTGTATAGCACAGCTGTCACTGATGGGGACATTAAGGTCTAGGTAACCTCCTGTCAGAGAATAGTTTAGTTGTATAGCACAGCTGTCACTGATGGGGACATTGAGGTCTATATAACCACCCTGGCAGAGAATAGGTTCTAGGTGTATTGCACTGCTGTCACTGATGGGGACATTAAGGTCTAGGTAACCTCCCTGTCAGAGAATAGTTTAGTTGTATAGCACAACTGTCACTGATGGGGACATAAAGGTCTAGGTAACCTCCCTGTCCGAGAATAGGTTCTAGGTGTATAGCACAGCTGTCACTGATGGGGACATTAAGGTCTAGGTAACCTCCCTGTCAGAGAATAGTTTAGTTGTATAGCACAGCTGTCACTGATGGGGACATTAAGGTCTAGGTAACCTCCCTGTCAGAGAATAGTTTAGGTGTATAGCACAGCTGTCACTGATGGGGACATTGAGGTCTAGGTAACCTCCCTGTCAGAGAATAGTTTAGTTGGTTGTTGTTTAGTCTTTATTATATTTGTGCTGACTGCAACCGACTTTGGCGGTTGACAGCTGTTACAAATTCATTAGTGTAGATCAATTCATTGAGATTAGAATCGACATTAATTAAGTTCAGCTTGAAAGGCAATTGGTTAGGCAAATGATTCGTGCTGACTGCAATCAACTTTGGCGATTGACAACTGCACGTTATCCATGGTTGGACGTTATAAAAACCCATGGGACGTTCAATGCATGGCATTTGCTTGTTTTTAGGGCAAGTGTGTTTTTGCACGGTTACTGTGTACAACTCAGATACCTTCAAATTAAACAATCTAGTTTAGTAGATATCTGAAGGATAGATAGTGCTCGGGCATTAAATCTCAGGTATTCTAATCAATAGGTAGAATAGAATGATAGTGTTTAATACTTTGGTGTAAAAATATGTATTTTTGGGGGGTTGGGAATATCCTGGAGAGCTCTTTAATAATTAGGACATATTGTTATAGGGTAGTTAATCAGGTCTCTGTCGAAAGCTTCAGACAAATTTATTCAGGTATGATCAGAAGCCTATACTTATACGTTTTGCAATAATAGGTCATGACATGATCTAAAGCAGGGATCAGGACTTCTAGTCGGTATCTTGTTTATAAAATGTTTTATGTAGTTAATTTTTCTTGCCCGTGGGAAACCACTCCAGTGTCATAATATGACCCTCAGATAACTAACAATAGTTTAAAGGTGCTATTACCTCCAAACATTATCTTTTACCACATATTCTATAGCATATTATTACACTTAAATGACCGTTTAAAAAATTATATCTTGTAACTGTGATTTTACACGAATTTTTTAGTTTTTTATCCTAAAATTTGCAAAAATTGACGTTTTGGGGAATTTTATAAATCGGTATTTACCTGTTAATTTTTTGTCTCGCGTAGATACTAGAGCACCGAACAAAACTAAAATGGCCATAAATAACATCATGTCTTGGAACTTTTTCTCAAATATACACTAAAACACTAAAAAAAAATGCATTCCAAAATCACACCCCTTCTTGTCAATCAGCATATTATTTTGACCGAGCCACTTGTCCAAATTTTAACAAAATATAGCAGAATTACAGAAATGGTTATCGCGTACGTCAATAATGGACAATTTTTTTTAATCAAAATCCTCCAAGGTCACGGGGCATAAATATCGTCCCCATGTTTAGACGAGGGAGCGCAGTGACTGAAGTCTACAATTCAACTCAAACGGCACAAGATAGTTTTTGTCTTTGACTTTGCTCCAAAACGGCAGAACGGCTCAACAGATTGCACTGAAATTTTAAACAGACATCCGGTACAAGTATTTAGCGTGCAGTTAACATTTTGAGCAAAATCCGTTGCGAATTAAACCTACAAGACACAATAAATTGAAAAAAGGTTGAATTGTGTATACGATGTAATTTTGTTTAACGCCAATGGTTTTGTTCTTGAAAATACATTTTTATGGAATCATTTTTAGAATGTCAGGCGGTGACCATTATGTGCTTGCACGCTGAAGGTTCCCCATTATTCCACTGAAAGATTGAGTAAACCATGCAATCTTTACACGTATTTCGTACTGGTTATGTTTTTCATAGTTCTGTATAGGGCCTATGCAATTATTAAAAACATAATTTTTTAATACAATCCAGAAATTGAAAAAATCTATCCTAACTTTGGTAGAACCCGGGTCTCCCATATTCCGGGTAAACATGCGCCTTTTTGCCAACTTTAGACTAATAAAACGCAAAATTCGTTGTTAGACGAATGAGCGAGTCATGACTGTGTTGAATACCCGGGAACATTTGCATTTTTTATAAGTTGATTGATATTATATAAGGTATAAACGATAGGGTTTTGAGTTGAGTTGGTATAAGGACGCGTCAACTGTAAGGCCATAATTCGCCTCTATAGCCTATGATAGGCTAATAGAATGCTACGGGTACTCAACGCATGACTCGCTCACTCGTCTAACAACGACTTTGGCGTTTATTAGTATTTCTTATCGGTAGATTTTTGCCGATGGGACCTTGCTCGAAATTAACCAAGTTTGTTATTTTTTGGCGGTCATTGTGGTCCCAATAAGTTTTGTGTTACTTTGTAAATTCATACTAGTAATGAATGAAATATATGTTTTGAGTTTAACGGGTAAATACCCCTTTTGGTTTGTGATTGTGATAGTTTGCAGGGAATTTCTAGAGTCTAATTCGCCTTATTACCAGAAGAAAACGTTATAGAAAAACATTTTAGTCAGGTTTCCGGTGACGGGCATCGAAACGACTCCGTGGGTGCTCAAGGGCTGAAGAACCCTCTGGATTGTTTGAAGGGGTGCGCAGCACTCCTCCAAATTTTCTGACTCAAAAAACTAGGTCTATCTATAATAATAACATAGTTTCGACTTTCGAGTTATTTACATTACAAAAACGTTCGAAGATTATTTTACTCTTTTCAACAGTGAATAAATACATTTATTCGCGTTTTAATAATATATATTTGGAACTATAATGTAAACCACCACATTCGACGTAAACGAAACGATATCCACTGCTCCTACTCATCATTTACAACATGTAGATAAATTTATGACTGGAACGTAGAAGGTTTTGAAACCCTCATTGTATGTTACAAAGATAATAAAATAATTTTTATAAATGTCCTGTGGTTTTATCAATGCTTGTTTCCTCTTGGTACTGCAGAGCATTCATTTTAACAGTTATACTCTGCGTCTTACCAAAACATTACCTACGATCGACACTGCCGTCTCTAGTCATTCATTTCATGCTGTTCTTAACGTACAACGCGTCTGAAGAGATGGCAAGTACGTTTACAATTAATGGGGGGATACAGGGGGGGGGCGATTGTCCTCCACCATCATCCAGTGGCGTCACTAGGGGGGTTAGGGGGGGGGGAGTGCGCCCCCCCCAATCGCAATCCGCGCCCCCCCCCAATAATTTCCTTGTTTTAATTTTTATTTCCCAGTCACATCTGCACTTTACGCGAATTATCACTACTTAAAATAATTTGAAAATCATTACTTTATTCAACTAATGATGTACCGGTGGGTAATTTCTTATTGAAAGACACTATATTTTAATTAAAATGTTAATGTTACTTTTGCTAGTAGTTTGGAATTAATTCATACGACAATTAAATTGTCTAATTGTGAAGTGTTTCACTTCCTTTTTTTTGTCTGAGTCCAATAAAAATGGCGAATTTACTAATAGAACAATAATAAATAGTTTTCAACTGCGTTGCGCACTGATTTGCAACAAAATTACCTTGTAATTGAAAAAATATACAGGGACAAGCCTCTCAGAGCCCTACCCTAAATTCGATCATTTGAATTCTTTCCTTTGTATTGTCAGAATTAATCATCAGTAACAAATAAATGTGTCTCTAAATTGAAAATAAGATCAAAACGTTAGTATGTTGCTAAGTATGCTGTGAATTGTTAAGCTCGACATGACGACACAACAAATTGACGCACACAAACTACAATGTTTTAGTATTGCATTCAGCCTAACGCTTTCGAAAATTCGCAAATTCACCTTCAGCGATTAGGGGCACTGCGAATGGCTAAAACTTTCAAACGTATATTCTACTGGTTTTTCAAAACCGAACTCCCCCACCCCCCGCCGCCGCCCCTTAGAAACGCTACTGCTTCCAATTTCGTTTCGTTTAGTAAAATAACTGAAAATCTTGAAATAAACACCACCCTTCATGAATCAGCGCTTGATCTGCCACTGTTAACAGTGACAGCAACGAATTCGTAAAAGATACGAAAGATCTATCAGTATTACTGTTTTTAGTATTCACACTTCATGATTGATTGGATAAATAAACAAACAAATAAATAAAAAATAAAATAAATAAATAAATAAATAGATAAATAAATAAATAAATAAATAAATAAATAAATAAATAAATAAATAAATAAATTGTATTTAAGAGTCTACCCACTTAGTTATATAACTGACTTTCAGTATGGGACAGTAAATCAAAGCGACCAAGCCTGTAGGCCCCGACGCAATCGACGAGTGAGCGATAACCAACCAAAGATCGATATTTTTTAATAGGAAATATAGCAATCAGTGGTATGGACAGTGCGAACACCCGCGGATCAACGCCAGAATCAACAAGGCCAATTCAGAATAACTCTGAACTTAGTATGTGCTTCGTTGCTAGGACGGCTTCAAAGTCACCGTTTACAAACTCCTAAGACTAGAACTGATGGACTTAAGCTAAATAAGAAGTAAAAAAACATCTGACATTCGGCGGGAATTGAGCCCTGGACCTTCTGCATTGGAAGCAGATACGCTAACCACAAGACCAACGACCCACACAAATTATGTATTTGATTTGATATTGCTTAGCGTCTCATATTAATGCACTTTGGCTATTCTAGACGACATGAAGTATAGTTTTTGTACATACACTTTCCAAGTGTGGCTATGGTATGGACACTTCACTGGGTCAGTTTATATTTTATACTTTAATTATGTGATGGCCGTCTCTCTCCATTATTAACTATTAACTCGAGTATTTAAATATTAGTATTAAACAACGTGTTTAACATAAAAAGCAAATTTTATGTAAAATTTATGGCTAAATTACCAAAATATCAGTTAAGTGAATCTTCAGTACACATTACAACCAACAAACTTTCAACAACAAACCTTACTTTCATCCGTGGTAATCGTAATTCGAATTCACACCGTACATTCCACTCTGTATTATCCACTCCTTAGGTTTGTTTATTTGTCCGTCCGGAACTGTTTGGAACTGTCAGAACATAAAAATGGTCGTTCAGCTGTAAAAAAAACAAGTGTTCGAGTGGTGTTCATCTCTCTCCAGACACCTGTTCTAGAACGGACCGAACATGTTCGTACGGTTCTGACGGGAAAGGAGGAGTGAATAAAACAACCCTGCAAACATTGACATACCATTTTACCATGAAGGGTTAGTGTCCGCGGTGGCAAATACGAATACGATACCATTAGGGCCGATTCTGACCAAACGGGTGGGGCTACAACAATCATATTTTACATTGACATAAAGATTATGGTGATGTAGTGCCTTTTGAAAGAAAAGGTTTGGTCAGTAATATTTTTTAAAAAAAGCTCATCCATCAACGCGACTGGAAAAAGCGTTCGTGAAGCGGCCTAGTTATATATGGATTGTTATTGTTCCTGCCTGTTGGCTGCCTGTAGTGTATGGAAGGGTGAGCATGTACTGTGTCCGAATTGATTGTATTCCTCAATAGTGCGACGTGCGAGAGGGATTCAAGACATAGGTTTCAACATGAGCGTGGGAACGTACATCGAACTGATTGACCTTCAGGGCGCAGGGTGAGGATTCTGCCGTGTGACGACAGACCTGAAGAGACAGACAGACAGACAGACAGACAGACAGACAGACAGACAGACAGACAGACAGACAGACAGACAGACAGACAGACAGACAGACAGGCTGGCTGGCTGGTAGATAAGATATAATGCAATACCAGAACAGGCAGATAGACATACAGACTGACGGACATACAGAAAGGCAGGAAGGCACAAAGAACAGACAGACAGGCTGGCTGGCAGATAGACAGTGCAATACCAGAATAGGCAGGCAGACGGACATACAGGCTGGCTGGTAGACCGTAGACAGACAGTGCAATACCAGAACAGGTAGACAGGCAGGCAGACGGACATACAGGCTGGCTGGTAGACCGTAGACAGACAGTGCAATACCAGAACAGGTAGACAGGCAGGCAGACGGACATACAGGCTGGCTGGTAGACCGTAGACAGACAGTGCAATACCAGAACAGGTAGACAGGCAGGCAGACGGACATACAGTCTGCGATTTACCAATAGGTCAATGCTGCAACATGCATGGGGCTATGCCAGATGGATCCACGTTCAACGTACTCGGGTTGGGTGTGTCAGTTTATAGCAGAGGTCGGTGGTCTTGTGGCTATAGTCTCTGCTTCTAATGCAGATGGTCCAGGATTCAAATCCCGCTATAGGCAGAAATGGTTATTAACTTCTGATGTGTACTGTGTGTGTAGTCTATCATTTCTTGGCCTAGGAATGTGTAAATGGTGACTTGAGAGCCGTCCTAGCAATAAGGCACATAATACATAATACGTTTTAATTGGGGGGTCCGAATTAGCCTGGTTCATTCCGGCGATATCAGCGGGTATTATGGGGGTCAAGTCCACACTGAAAATCAGTTATGTAACTGAGTGGGTCGACTCATACGAATATACGTATTTATTTAACCCAAATCGATAAATAATTTGGTCCTCTTTCTAGAATATTTCAAAATTCAACCATCACTACAAATGTGCCAAACAGTATTTTTTTACTGTTAATAGGACATGCGTTTTAGGCAAATTGCTGTTCGCTCGGCTGACTGACACCACATGCCCTGTCTGAAATTTTGAACATATGTCACGAAAGTGGAAATTTAGGGCTCTACAGTAACACATTTCTAAAATTTGTTTTAAAATTATTTATAAAAATTAATTAGTTTTCACGAATTTCAATGTTGCTAAAAAGTTCAAAATTGACTGTATTTGTGAAATTTTTCTGGCTGATTAAAAAATTTGTTAAATCTACGACTGTAGGGCATGTATGCTTTATTGACAATTTTGCAAAGTTTCGTATACGTCGGTTACTTCTTGGCTCTTAAGAGGGAATAGGATTTTATGAAAATGAACATGTTATCAATGGGTTTAAAATGTTGCTTTTTGTTTATACATAGGCCTATAAATAGATTTCAGGCTCAAGAAGAATGGCTTTAGAGAGCAGTGGAGAGTACTTTCGTAAGCGATAGCAACAGTGCGTTGCGATAGTGCTGCGATCCCTCACCCATTGATCCTTCAAGATGCCGTTGGGGGTGGGGGGGGGGGGGGGTTATTGAATTTTTATTTTCAAAACTGTATGAAATGAGAAGAACGCATAAGTCACGTCTCTGATAATAACAGAACACGACCTTCGACTGAGACGCGTTTTTCTTGACATGGACCAATACTAAGATGATAAAGAATTTCTCGATATGGTTGGTCTGGAAACACTCCAGTAGGTGGAATTGAAAGTATTTAATACAATTCAGAAATGAAAAATCCCGGTCGGGATGGATTCCAGACCAATCATGTCGAGAAATAAACCTTCGCTCATACCTGCGTTAGGTAATGGTATAAGTAATGTTAGATGGTCAGTTCAAAGGCAACAATATTCGTTGCAGTACTGTACTCCATCCATTCAGATCTATAACGCAACTACAATTCAGAAGTCAAGAAGTTACCATTTCGGTGGTCTAGTTGGTAAAGGCCTGGAGTGTGGAAGACCCGAGTTCGAACCCCGGTCGGGATTTATTTTGTAATTTCTGAATTGTAATAAAAATTATACAGAATGTTTTGAAACCCTTGGGATTAGAAAATATGTTGTGGCTTTACTCCACCACATGTAGATTTCCCTGTATTTCAAGCAACATTTATTTACAAGTGACGGATCAGGTTCTATACTTATCTTGGTGGTTACCGACTGACGTTATAGCCTGTAGACGCGTCTACCCACTCGTTTTTCGTGGACAGACGCCCACTTACTTCTCGAAATGTCTTAATTTAAATCTAAATCATTGCTAATTTACAAAATGACGATGAATAAGCTGGAAACATTCATCAATATTTCTTAACAAAATTCAGGATATACACTGAGTACGGTGCATACAAAAAAATCAAACCTCAGTAAAATACTCCTGTCACACTCAAAGAACCCAAAATTTTGGGCGGCTGTGCGCCCCGGACCCGCATCGGCTAGAGAGCCTCCCCCAGACATTTCAATGTACAAAATAATCTACTTTGCCAGGGGAAAGGCTTATAGGTGCCCATAAATAATTTTTGGATGACACCACCACTGCTTAAACCTGCACCCCCTCCAGCCCGCTCCTAGAGATTGTCGAGATCGTCGAACGTCCACCCACTTATTATTTTAGAAATTAACCACTGCCTAGAAAACTATTTTTTCACCTTCATATTTTACATTCCTTTGTTAAATGTAATTAGGAGGAGATTCATCTCGAAAACCCATGCGTAACAATATTTTTTTTTACAGATTCTGTTCTTTTACTGAAGAGTCTACCTTTCAACACACCCATCCGAGCATTGCTACCACGCAACGAGGCCATCATCATCATCCTGGATTGGTGTCTGGCCGTCACGATCATTGTCATCGCCCTCCAGAGCGTCGAGGTCGTCCGTTTCAAAACCCCATCATAAGACCTTCTTTCAAAGTAGGCAAATAGTGGAAACACTTCTCAGAAGTTACTATAGCTGTTTCAGTGTGACTACTGGTACTGTGTTGTATACAATGGTAGTGACGGTATTCTTTGTGTTAGTTAGCTGGAAGATGCTCTGGCCAAAAACTGCCCCCCCCCCCCTCCCAACGCCCCTAGGTTTAGGTTTTGCTATAGCGGCCCTCAACGGCTATCCATGTAGATTTGTATAGCTGCATTGTATACGCGATCACACGTGTTGTCAATGGTAATTATCAAGCTATTAGTTGCAGTGTTCACAGACAGCAGTGTAAGCGGCGAGTTCGGAATAGTCTGGCTTTAGACCTTCAGATCTAAAAAATATTATAAATACTCCAAGGTGACCTTAGGGTAACGCGGGGGGGGGGGGTTAGACTGTAAGCTTCAAAACTTAAAACCAGCCATTTTTCACATTAATCGCTTTTTTTCAGTAATGTTTCCCATTTCTATTCCCCTTTATAATTGATTCATTATAATTTATTTACTTTTTGTTATCTTTTGTATATTGAGTGTCTTACTATACATTGTACGTATAATACTCAAACTATGCTTATCAACAGTTTTCACGAGTTTTTACTACGTATCAATATCTTCAATTTAGTTGTCCACCTATGTAAAGCAGATTTAATATAAAATACGATAGACGTTAAAAATTAAATAATTACGGTACATATAATAAATACGAAAGTAGCCAGTACCTTCAGCAGAAACAAAACTCGCGGAGAAGGTCCCCTTTACAGGCGGTTCCTTCAGATACTCCGGGAGCGGCAAAAGATAATAATAAACAATAATTAATTGTCCCTCATTAACAGCTCACAGATATGGGACGGCTCTCGGCTCTAACCATGGAGGACCCGAATATCTGAAGAAAATAGAAACTGCAGTTTAAACTTGTATAATACCCGAAAAACAGTTTTTACAGAGATTGTTCCATGGTTGAAGACGCTCTGCTTTCCGCGTCCCATGCTTATGTATTAGTCCATGGCGACCCGGCTACAGGGTTGCACTACAGCTTATTAAAAACTTGTATAATATCTAACTTAACCGGCATGATTGGAGACAACACCGCTTTCCCAAGACCCATGTCTTAGTATAGGACCATGGAGGGACCCAGCTCAGGAGGCAACTAAAGCTGAAATATTACATATATATAATATATTGTCTTAACATGCATTACAAAGATTGTGCCATGGTTGAAGACGACTCAATTTTCCAAGACCCATATTTAAGAACAAGACCATGGAAGACCCGGCTACAGGAGGCAACTAAAGCTGAAACATTACTTATATAATATATTTTCTTAGCAGGCATTACAGAGATTGTGCCATGTTGAAGATAAATCGCTTTCCAAGACCCGTGATACTAGTATAAAGAAGAACCCTGGAGGCCGACTACAGGAGGCAACCAAAGCTGAAACTTAACTTATATAATATGTTCTTCCCCCTTATCATGCATTACAGAGATTGTACTGCCCATGGTTGGAAGCCTAACTCAATTTTTTTCAAGACCCATGTTGAAGTATAAGACCATGGAAGACCCATGCTACAGGAGAGCAACTAAGCTGAAACATTACTTATATAATATGTTTTCTTTCAGGCATTACTTACAGAGATTGTACTCATGGTTTTAAGAACGACCTCAATTTTCCAAGACCCATTTTGAAGTAATAAGACCCATGGAAGACCCGGCGACAGGAGGCAACTAAAGCTGAACATTACATATATATATGTTTTTCTTATCCGGCATTAACATGAGATTTGAAACCATGGTTTGATGACAATCTCAATTTTTTCCAAGACCCATGTTGAAGTATAAGAACTCATTTGAATACCCGGCTACAGGAGGCAAGCTAAAGCTGAAACATACATATATTGATATGTTTTCATTATCAGGCATTACAGAGATTGTACCATGGTTTTGATAATAGACACTCAATTTTCCAAGACCCCTGCTTTGAAGTATCAGACCATGGAAGACCCGGCTACTGGAGGCAACTAAAGCTGAAACATTACATATATAATATTTTTTCTTTACAGGCATTACGAGATTGTGCCATGGTTGAAGATAAATCTGCTTTCCAAGACCCGTGATTTAGTAATAAGACCATGGAGGACCCGACTAAGGAGGCAACTAAAGCTGAACATTACTCATATAATATTGTTTTCTTTAACAGCCATTCAGAGATTGTGCCTGGTTGAAGGGACGACTCTATTTTTCTTACAATCCTCCATGCTTAAGTTTAAGACTATGCATAGGTTTATCGTCAGTAGCGTTGAAATGAAGGACATAACATACTTCCGGGAGTTTTGTCATTGTATAGGTATATTGTAAGGCGCGGTATGATGAAGGACAACTACCCTCCTTTTGCAGAGTTCTGACACTGTCTAAGGTATAGTTGTAGGCGCGGTTTGATGAAGGACACTACCTCCTTGCCAGGAGTTCTGTCACTGTCTAGGTATATTGTAAGGCGCGGTATGATTGAAGGACACTACCTCCTTGCAGTAGTTTCTGTCATCTAGTCTATGTATATTTTAAGGGCGCGGTATGTGAACGGACACTAGCTTCCTTGCAGTCAGCGACATAAAAAAAGGAGTTTCTGTCACTGTCTGAGCGTGTATTGTCATGCGCGGTATAAGAATGAAGGACCACTACCTCCTTGCAGGATATTGTGCGACTGTTTATGTATAATGTAAAGGGCGCGGTATGTAGAAAGGACACTACCGTCCTTGCAGGGAAGTTCTGTTCACTGGGTCCTAGTATATTGGTAAGGCGCGGTATGATGAAGAGACTACTACCTCCTTGCAAGAGTTTCTGATCACTGTCTAGGTGTATTGTAAGGCCGCGGTACATGAATGAACGACACTACCTCCTTGGCAGTAGTTCTAGTCCCTGTCCTAGGTAATATTGTAAGTATCGGTTTGAATGAAAGGACAAAAACTAAACAACCTCCTTGGCAGGAGTTCTGTCACTAGTCTAGGGTGTATTGTCAAAAGCGCAGGGTCATGATGAAGGACAACTACCTCCTTGCAGGAGTTCTGTCCCTATCTAGGTTATATTGTAAGTAGCGTCATGATGAGCGGACCTACCATCCATTGCAGGAAGTGATCTGTCACTGTCTAGGTATAATTGTAAGGAGCGGTAATGATGAAGGACCTAGCCTCCTTTCAGGAGTTTTGATCACTGTCTAGGTATATTGTAAAGCGCGGTATGATGAAGGACACTACCTCCTTGCAGGAGTTTCTGTCCATTGCCAACCCAAGTAGCACAAAGTGATGGCGATCTTATGGCGAGCTGTAACATCGCCAACAGTTGAGCGGATGGCCCATAAGCGGCGATGCGCTTACGGCCCGCTTATGGGGTTGGCCAGGCGCCATAACTTTGCCATAAGCAACGCGCCGCTTATGGGCATAAGCGGCCCACTGTAGCAAAACCATCAGTTTCGAAAATACTGTCTGCATTTTTGTGACAACGGCCCGCTTATGGGCCCATAGCCGGCGATACACAGTTTGCCATCAGTTCGCCGCTTATGGTCCACAGGCGGGCCGCTGTAGCAAATCCGACAGTTGCTTCACTTTTGTCACAGCGGGATGCTTACGGCCCGACGGTGAGAATGTTTCGGGAACACTAGCACCATCTTGTAGCGACGCGAGGAAGTCACGTACACAAACGATAATATTAACTGACAAAGTTTAAAATTATATATCTTTTCAATCGTGCTAGCATTTCAATTTCTGTAAACTGTGTGTAAGATAACAAATTCAAGTTAATACAGAGAGAGTTATTAGACATAGATAAATTTTATCGCCCATCGCCGTACTCGAACCCCAACCTGCTGCGCCGAACTCTGGAACGCTGACCGCTACACCACCGTGATCACTGCTAGAGGAGCGCGCCAGCTGCCTTATGAAGATGTACCCAGCGTGTATGCATTGTGGAACGTCTTGTTCAACATTTCGTTCCTTGTTTACATGGAAACTAAATAAATGCCATCCCAGGTTGTTCATCAAACTAAAGATTCAATAATATATGTATTCAAATTGAGTTGTTTTAAGCGTAGGCCTACTCTTGTTCATATTTAAGTTGACCAAAGTGAATCAAGCCCATATATCTAAATGGTATGAATTAAATTGACGGAAAGTGATTAGGAGCTCAGTTTGGATTTGTATTTATTATTAATTTTACCAGTCACACACGGGCAGACGGACAGACAGTAAAGTAATCGCTAAATTTAAGCCTCTCTCCCTACTTTGATAAAGGCCTACACCAAATATTCCCTATTGGCCATTTTTTTTGTAAAGCCTAAAACAAAAAACAGATATAGTTTATCAATGATCATCTGACATTTTCAAAACTCATTATTTTTATTTTTGGGTTTAATAGTAACTAGTAAGCCTTATATAGGCCTAGATGATTACAGATAAATTAATTACTTACTATACCCCGGACATATCCCTGCTCATAAATTTTGGTTTGAAGGATGATTTTTGTTTCTATTACTTGGAAAAATTGTGTCGTTAGTATCTTGCACTTATATAATTATTTCTTTCCACTATTCGTACCGGCGGAAAAAAAATCGTAAGTGCAATTTTTCCAAGTATGTCAGTTTGTAGACAAGAGTATGTGTTACAAATAGAAAAAAATCTGCCTTTCAACCAAAAAAATTACAAGCAGGAATAATTATGTCTGGGATAAAACGTGTCATAATTTTTACTGTAATCGTCTATACTGGTCGTACTGCTCAACCCAAAAATAATAACAAAAGTTTTTGGCAATGTCATAATATTATGATCATATTATTGATAAAACTAAGATTTAGGAAAATTTTAAATATTAATTAAGCCGATTTATTTGCTGTAGTTCTACAAACATACAATATGACATATTATTTATTTGTAATGAATATATTTCTATTAAAAGAGATTTTTCGTTTTCTTCCATCTGCGTCAAGTATGTGAAATTTGCACTACGAAACGGCAAGTGCAAAGGCATATTATAGATACGTGACAGCATTATCGACAGCGGATTAATTTTGCATATTGCAATGAAATTAATTACCGTATTTATAAACATGTTTGAAATGAATTTAAAAATTATGTCGATTGAATGCAATAATCAAAGTATTATTTTGGAAACCCTACGTGGAGTATTCGGTATCGGAATGATATATATAATAATATATTATCATAATATTAATATTATCAAATAATAAGTTTAAATGATACTAAAATGATATAGGTACCTTGAATGTTAGAGCGTCAATATTCCTTAAATCGACGTAGAAGAGCGAGAATGATTAGCGTAACATGATGAAATTGACAATTAAATTATTCCTTTTAATCCATCATCAAATGTGTGATATACTCTCATTAGATTCCCGTCGGTTGTGTGCTTATGGGCCATAGGCGGGCCGCCTACTGTTCGCCGCCTGTCGGTTGTGTGCTTATGGGCCATAGGCGGGCCGCCTACTGTACGCCCAACTGTCGGCTGTGTGCTTAGGGCCATCAGGCGGCCCATCAACGCAAAACTTTGCCATCACTTTGCCGCTGATGGCCCATAAGCGCACACATTTTCTGCTGTACTTGGAAGGTATATTGTAAGGCGCGGTATGAATAAGGACACTACCTCCTTGCAGGAATTCTGTCCCTCATTGCCTTAGGTACATTGAAACGCGGTATGATGAAGGACAGTACCTTCTTGCAGGAGTTCTGCACTGTCTAGGTATATTGTAAGGCGCGGTATGATGAAGGACTTTACTTATTGCAGTAACTTCTGTTTTTCCATGTTTTCCATGTTTGCGTTGACTGCTTTCATCTTGGCGATTGCCAGCACGCAAGCATGTTTTGGATGTATTAAAATTCCTTTGAACATCCTAAGTTTGGACACGAGTGGTTTTACGGGCTTGGTATTTAATTACGAATGACTGTGTATCGTTCAGATTCCTATATATTAATAATATAGTTTTGGCAGTTACCTGAGCGATAGATAGTATTATATATTATAATTCCTGCCCTTTACGCTAAAGTTGAATTAATAACTTGTATCTTCCTCTACAGATATTCCAGACATTGTGCAACGGATGTGAGACGCATTTTTTGTATGATCTGACGTTATAGCATTGAACCATGCGTAGAGCACTGTGGAGAAAAAACGAATTATAACATGTTCTTACTTTGGTAGTTTAGAAGACTTTTCACCTTATATTAAAAATTCTGAAATTCCAATAACTATTTTAATATTAAATCATACTTACGCTT